>VZRS01012496.1:778711-947543 GCA_013398055.1 Ifrita kowaldi
TTTTCCCCCCTTTTTTTTTTTTTTTTCCTTTTTTTTTTTTTTTCCCCCTCTGGCTGAAACTATTAGCTCAGATCACCCTGAATTTGCAAGCAAATTAATCTTCCAAAATCTTTAATTTCTGGTTTACTTGCTGTTACTGAAAAGAAAAAAACCCAACCCAGATTAAAACAAATAAGAAATGCCCTGCAGTACCTGTGAGAATCAGCTCTGGATGCTGCTGTGAGATGGATGGGGAGGGAAGAGCAGCTGGGTACCTCTGAAATGGGCTTTGCATTGGCCCAGGACAAGGGCAGTAGATAGCTCTGCCTTTAAAACCTCTGCTGCTACCGCTACAGAGAGTTTTTTTCTTACTCTGGGGGATGTGAGTGCCAAATTGGTGTTGCCTCCTCATCCCCCTCTTCAGCAGTCCAACCTCCAGCAAACCTGGTGGGAGTGGTGACTTTCTTACTAGCTCAAGGTAAGGCACTCCCCAGGGGTGGAGGTTGGTGGGGCTGGTTACTCCAGAGATTGCTGGTATCCCTGAAAAAAGGCTGAGGAGCAGCAGCTCCAGCTGGCTTGTGATCACAGAATCATAGCATGGCTTGGGTTGTAAGGGACCTTAAATATCATCCTGTTCCCACCCTCTGCCACCTTCCACTAGACCAGGTTGCCATCCAGACTGCCTGTGGCCATTGTGTTTAAGCCATTTCCACAACCCTGGTGGCACCCAAGGCCTGCAGTGCTGTCTGCCTGGTGCTGATCCTGGCTGCTTGGCCCCTCTGGGCAGCCAAATGCATCTTTGGATAAAAGGCCCTGGGATGTCACCACCTTGGAAAGTGCAGTCCAGGATGCTCTGAGCTTCGCAGCGAGCTGCACCATGTGTTGTGCCCTGAGACATGCAGCCCTGGGCAGCCTCTACCAGCAACACCCAAAACTGACAGAAAAAAGCAGGAGGAAGAGAAGGAGCAGGAGGATGACCCTCGGTGAGATCACTGTCCCAGATCATATGGGCTACGAGAGACAAAAGCCATCTTTGAAGATTACTGCTTTCACTCGTATCCAGCTGCTGCTCAGACCTTTCTCTCTTCTCTGTGCTGGTATTGCCCCTGCTCTGTTCTTGCCCACAAGAAGAATGGCATGAAATATGAGTGTGAGAATAATTAAAAAAAAAGAAGAAGGTTTTTTTTTCTTTGAATAAAGCAACAAAGTAGCCAACAAATTGGCTCTTTGAAACTGATGGGATGGAAGGAGTCAACTGGAAATAATTTTTGCTATATAGCCTTAAGACTATTTCCCTTAAGACGCTGGCAAACAAGTCATATATTTTCTTTTGCATTTACAAACACTAAGTTGCCTTTTTATTTAGAGTGTTTGGGCAAGTAAGCACAGATTAGTTTGTGAGACAAAGGGTGGTGGCAGTGGTGGGAGGTACAAGCTTAGTTAGGGTTTTTTAACTCTGCTGTGAGAGAGCTCAGTGAATGCAAGGAGGGGTGTGGTGGGGAGGAATGAGCTTGTGTTATGTATGATGGTGCCCCTCACACACATGGGCATCCGTGGTCCTTGCTGGCATGGAGAGAGAGCCCAGCAGCTTCCCCAGGGAATTTTTGGGGCTGCATCCTTGCTGCCGCCAGCCTTTTGCTTATTGTCTCTGTATTCAGAGACCACAGTACTTTTTGCCACAATAACAGCAAAATTCAGCTGCAAACTCTGGTGGCACTCCTGTTGTAGGGGTATTTGAGTGCCTTGATGGCTGTAGGCACACGAGAAATGGTATTTTGTCCCTGAGAGCAGAGTTAGAGTTCCACAGAAGCACTTAAGGAACATCAAGTGGGAAGATTCATGGCTCAGCCATTGCATTGGTGCTTCACGATCTGCCAGTCCCCTGCATCCCCCCTTCACCAGTCATTTGGACCTCTGGACCTCTACCAGAGCTCTGCCATCGCAACTTCTGCCAAAATTAGGTGACTAAGGTGACAGGATCATGCAGGAAGTTTGTGGCAAGGGGGTGAGTCCAGAACCTGCCTCCTTCCCTTCCCCTCCTTGCCTAGCCACAGTACCAGTCCTTTCCCTTTAATCTGCTGATCCACATGCAGCACAGTGGTGCACACATGCATTCAGAGGGTGTAGGAGAGGACTAAAGGAGGACAAAAGGAAGACATTTGGGTTTGGTAGCATTTTACATCCACTTCGCACCACTTGGAATAACTGCGTGCAGTGCAGAGCAGTGAAGAAATAGGCTCCCTTACCATGGGACTATTATATTGCATATCCCATAAAACAAGCCCTTCATTTTGCTCATTAAAATCAGGCATGCTTGTTTGCTGGAGTTCAGCTGTACAGTATTTCTTCTATTTGTGGGTTTAGCTATAAAACCGAAAAAAACCTTTTCTTATGGTTAATTTTCCTTTTAATTGCTCGTACTAGAGTCCTTCTGACTCCAGACCATTTTTATAATTACTGGACCACATTCTTGCCCCCTGCACCCCTTTTATAGGGTAGAAGCACTATTTGCCTCTCCTGGGTCCAGAATCCTTGTTGAGATGAAGCTGTAGGAATGCAACCACAAATCAAGGCTCTCAGCTCTTGTACTGGTGTGTTTGTTACTCCTGTAGCCAAACTGAAAATGGCCTTTTCCTTTTTTCTCCAGAAATAAAATATTTTTTTAAAAAATCCAGTCAAGACACCCTTCTTGCAATCTGGGTCTGCAGCTGGATGAGAGGCTGTGCTCTGGTTGCACCGAGAGGTTGGGGACTCCGAAGCAGTGGGTGAGAGTTCTGCTTTGGCCACCAAGTTGTGTGTGGCCCATGGCTCTTCCCAGCAGGCTGGGCTTCATGGCAGAGCAAAGTGAAGCTCAGCACACCAGCCCTCCCAGGCTCCCTGTCTCTGTCCTGCTCCAGGCCATAAACCCTGGCTGCATTGTCAAACCATCTGGGCTGTGTTTCACAGCTCTTTGTAGTTCAGTAACACCAAGCTGGTTTTCAGGGGTAGTTGGAGATGTCTGCTCTTCGGGGCAGGCAAAGGACCTCATAGGAAGGCAATATTTGGGATGCTTTTAGTCTGCACCTCCATTGCAGAAGGAAAGCAGTGCCCCAGCTCCAACCCCTGTTAGCTGTGCCTCTGCCACTCACCAACCTCCCCCCGCCACTTTTTGGGGAATTGTTCATGTCTCAAGCGGTTTTTCCCGCTCCCCATGTTCCAGAGATGGATCTCTGCTCACTACAGCTATGCCCAATATAAGAACAAATTGAATTTAATTCTCTACCTGGTGCCGTGATGATTCCGAATGTGAGCTCAAGGCATGGCCTCAAGACTGGAGTAAGCCAACCCACAGGACTTGCACCTGAATTTTCATGAGTCCAAACTGCACAGAGTCAAATTCCCCTTAGTTTGGCTGAAGTTCAGTTACGGCTGCCAGCAAGGTGGCAGAGGACGCCCCAGGGCTGAGGAATTCCTGCCATGGATTAGGTCAGCCATGAGCAAGAATGACCAGCACTAATTTGGGTGAAAGGAGTTGATGAGCTCCTATCAGCTCCTATCTCTGGATTGATCTGTCCCTATGATTACTGGAAAGGGGCAGGTTTACGCAAAGGCACAGCAGGTGGGACAGTGGGGACAGACTCTCTCACAGCTCTGCAGGAACTGTGGACAGCATCTTTCCAAGAAAGCACAGTGAGCCTCCATGGGCATCTCACCACAGAGAGACAAAGACGAGGCACAAGCTGAACACTTCTCGTGGTTTGTCCCAACCAGAAGCCGCCTCAAAGTGGCTGGTTGTGCTGCAAAGGGTGTGCTGGCCGTGCTAGTTGGGTTGAAGCGGGGGTGTCTCTGGCTGCCCTGCCATGCAGGGACACTTCCCAGGCTGGAGAGTCCTTGGGCAGCAATGCCTGCAAAATCCATCTCACACCCAGCCAGGGAGGGGATGAGACTCCTCTAGAGGTGTGACACTGGGAGAGGACTCCAACGGTTCCCATTTTTCACCGTGGTCGGCTGCACATCTGGTCTCAGCTGTGGATCTCGAGCCTCTCTGCTTGTGCTTTTGCCATATGTCTCTGAGCTTGTGACAGCTTGGTTCGTGCTCCAGGGTAATGCTTATTTACTGGCAGTAAGTTCAGCAGTTGCCAGGGTAGGCAAGTTATTTGCAGAGTTTCTATTTCCTAATAGTCTTATAATGCAGCCCACTGTTGATAGTTTGTTTGAAAAGTCACTTTTCATATATAAACATATTCCAGTCAGTTATTATTTGCTTTTCTAACTCCTGTTATCAATAGAATTTATTATTAACACCCCTCACCACTTCATTAGAAAATGTTGTTCTGGAATATTTGTGCGTCTGAAAATGATAAATATTGAGATTTCTGTTTTTTATATTTGTGAAAGGGCAATTCATTTATTCAAGTACTCAACTTTTGACCCGATCTTTGGAGTAGTCACTTCTGCTGGTTGAATTATTCATTGTGAATAAATTATCCTGTGGATTTATCCCCTCCTGTTTATGAAGCGTATGCTGAGTAATCCTGATTTCTGAGAACAGAACCATCATTTGCAAGAATTCACTGAATAGTTGCATATCTGATGCTTTCCGCGGCAGCCACGGTCTGGTTGCCTCCTTCCCTGTCTGCCTTCCTGGAGACAGCCAGGAGACCTGCAATGGAGGGAGCAGATTAAAACCAAGACCCTCTTTCTGGGGGAAATAAGACCACCCTACCTACACATCAGCTTGAAGGGGCTGGGGTTGAAACCCACAGTCAATGGAGCAGATCCTACATCCCACCTCTATCTCCTCTGCCTGAAGTTTCTCCATTTCTGCATTTGGCCCAACATGTATAATTTCCCTAGGAACTGGGAAGAAAAAAGGAAAATCAACATAAAGCGTAAATATAAAGCCATTCTGCAGACAGCCATGCTTTCAAGCAAGGTCCTAAGGAATGTTTTTCGTCACTCCCAGTGAAACTCTAGGACTTTCCTCTCTAAACACTGGCAGAGCTGCAGATGAAAGGCTCCTGCCTTGGAGCTCAGCTTTTGATCTCCCCATTGCCTGCATGCTTGGCTGAGGAGCGCTGCTGCAGCCCTGCATCCCTCTTCCAAAAGAAAACAAGTGTTTTCTTTGCCTCTCCCCATTTAATATTATCCCGGTTTACCCAAGGGATGGACAGCCCTATTTTCTGAGGGTCAAATATTATGACAGCTTTGGATATCAGTGTTCTCGCAGTACCTCTGGCAGTTGTCTTCCAAAATAACTTCATTTGTCCTTTTTAGGGAATAAACTTTCCTGGATACTTCAGCCTTGATTCTTGCTGGGTTTTGGGGAGGGTTTTTCTCTGAGGGATGGGGTTCGGAAATTTATTTATCTTTTCAGAGGAAAACTCTGGCTGTTGTGAGACGGCTCTTAAATGAAACATGGAACATTGCCAACCTCTGTGGAAGACAAACAGCCTCAAAGATGCTGACCTATCACTTGCTGTTGGAATTTTGAGAGCCAAGGACTGACAAAGGGAAGCAGGAAGTATTTCCAAGGGAAATTGTGGGTATGTATGAGATTCACTGCTGGGAATGGTCTGACAAATGAGGGCTGCTCACCACCTTAGAGATCTTGCAGGTAAAATTAGGGAGGGAGGAGCTGATTTTCCACTGTTGCATATGGTATCCTTTGCTGCTACAGAAATGGAATGTAAACCTCTGCCTTGCCAGAAATCTCTGTTCAGGAGTTGGTATTGATTTACACCCACTTAGCACTCAATTTGTGCTGGTTTAAACGTCTGCTTAAGACAGTGGCAGATCAGGATAATTTTGTGGTAGTCCTCAGTCAAGTAATAGTGTAATCAAGAGTAATGACCATGGAGAAGTGGCTTTTTTTTGGTACATACAGTTGCTCTTCCTCCTCAGTGGAAAGGGAGCTGTTGTGAGGAAGGACCAGCAGGTGCTCAGTGCATCTCCTGGTACAGCGGTGCTCCCACACCTCTGATGGCTGAGCAGATTCATCATCCCATGCTCTGAGATATGTTAAAACCCCCCATAAACCAATCTTGTGCCTCTAAAAGCTGTGACTCCAAAATAACATGATGCAGAAAACTGGTTTTAATTACAAGGAAAAGTGTATTTTAAGAGCATTTCAGCTAATGCATCCTGAACCCTCCTGCAGAGGGGACAAGTTATATTTTCACACCTGCTGTGTTACTGAGGGGATCTCCCAGGGATTGCTCTGATCAGCTGATGCTAATGCACAGTTTTAACCATCTCAATTAGGACTTTAGGCAATTTTCACTAATACATTACAGCATTTTTAAGCCCAGTTGAGTAACACCCTATGTCTGCAGTAGTGAGAGGGAGTAAACTGGTTATAGGTTAAGTAGGATGTGGGAGGAAACACTGCAGTGCCACGGCATCTCTCTCTGGATACATTTAACAAAGTGGTTAAAGAAAAAAGGGGCAACTTGTCTTGCATTAGTAGTGCCATTTCTGGGATCATGCTGGGAGCACATCTGCTCACTCCTGCAGGACTTCTACCTTTCCCTTGTGGATGGAAAAGACACAGCTTGTCTCTGCTTCCCTGAGCCTCTCCAGCTTTTCTCTTTGTTCTCACACTGGGGCTCCTCCAAGGCTTCCCCAAAATCCCTGCAAAGGTATGGAATGTTCACTAATGTCCAGAACAGCCTGTGAGTGAAATACCTTAGAGTCAGCACAGATGTACCTCGAGCACCTGGTGAATGGGAAGGGCTGTGCTCATCCCACACCTCTCGTCACATACTGAACCCAAATTCAGTTCCTCTCTTTGCTGTGGGATCCTCAGCACATGAGCAGCCCGGTTTTTCTTCCCTCTGTTTCGTTGGTACAGCAGCACTGTTCCTCCCTTGAGACTCTAAGGACACCCCAGGAGCACTTGGGTGCTGCTGCTATGGCACCCACGTAATTCCTTGTACCCTCTGTGCACTGAAGGTGGGGGATAATTTTTCAGAGACAAAATCCCATTCCAAGAATTAATTGCGTCAAGTGCTGTGGGATTTTGCTGAAACTCCCCTTTCAGATTTATAAGGCTGACAAATACAATTTTTTTCCCAGCTTGCTGGCCATCTGCTGATCCTCTATAAATATCGCTGATATAGTGCTTTGTCTTAAAAAGGAAGAAGACACACATTTACACACACAACCTGTAAGGGGGTGGTGCCAATGAAAGGTATTAGGAAATAGAGTTGGCCAGGACCCATGAATCGCATAGAAGAGCATTATGGCTAAATGTGCTGCGGGATCAATGCACTCCAAGGGCTGAACAATCTTCCCAAACAGCCTGACACCCAGGAAAGGCCGTGTTGGTGACATTGCTTGTTTCTCCCCGTTGTCTCTCCTCTCACAGGATTTAGCATTCCTGTGAGTGGCTGCACCCAACCCAGCTTTCACCTTTCCAGGAAGGTGCCAGATTGCTTGAGGATTGTGCCCCATGTCAAAAAAAAGAGAAGAAAGGAGGAAAAGGAAGTAAAAGGAAGATAGGAAGGAAGGAAGGAAGGAAGGAAGGAAGGAAGGAAGGAAGGAAGGAAACTCAGCAGGTAGAGGGTGTGAGCATTGCCTAACAGAAAAAGAAGGTATTATGTATAGATTTTGCTACACGTTTTATCCTATTGTGTGCACACAGGAGATGTGTTATCTCTGCAGAGGTGAACATTCAAACATGCTGGGTTATAAATTGGTCCATCAGCTGGGAAATAGCCCAATCACCACGCTGATATCCTAATGCCCCTGTTCCTCCTCACTCCTGAGCATTGTTTAAGTTCTTGGCACAGAGGTGTGTATTCCTCTTACATAGCTCACAAGTATGAGCTGCCATTTTTGGATATAAATATTTCTCCCTCTGCTTCTGGCCATTGGAGCTTTGAATGTGTTTGCTCTTGGGTTTTGCAATAAAGGGAGTTCTTGGCATTTTATTTTCCCTCCCTGCCTTGTGAATCCAGTGTTGGCTTGTGGGGAGTTCCTGCAGGCAGACACAGGCAAACAAGGGGCACAGCATCTCCCCAGGGCATAAAGAAATGGCCCTTGCCTGGTTTTGTAGCCTGACAAACCATGGCCAGACACTGCCAGAGGATAGGAAGGACAGGGGTTGGGTTTTTCTCCAGAGAGCTGGGGCTGTGAACACTGTCTAGTGGCACTGGGCAGGAGCATTTTGAGGCTGCTCCCTCCCCAGGACTTGCCTAAGCCAAGTGGGATGAGTGACAGATTTCTCCTCTGAGACCAGCGAGGAAAAAATCTTCCATTGCTGCAAAGCAGCCTCAGGAGAGCATCTCCCTGACTGCTCCTCCATCCTGGAGCCAAGAGCCTCTGCAGCTTTTTCGTGCCTCTGTGTGAAGGTCAAAGCCAGTGTCCCCGGCCAGGGAGGATCCCTTGCCCGTGCCCTGCCCTGTCCCCTCGCCTGCCCTCTCTGCACAAGCCCCTGAAGGGCACGAGTGGCTGGGAAGATGTTCTGTGGCTCCTCCAGCACTCCGCAGTGTTCTGAAACCCCGCAGGCAGGGCTCTGTGTGCCCGTGGAGGGGGAGACACGGCCCATTGTGCATTGACAAGGACTGGAAGACAGTAAACAAATAAATCAAAAATAATTGAAATGACACCATGGGAAATAACTCCCCGGGGCTTGCAAGCAGACAGCTTCTTCCCAAGGAAAGTTACTGGGGATGCTGCCTTGGAGATGTCAATGTAATGACAACAAAAACAAAACCCACCCCAAACCAGGCAGCGTTTAACTAACGGGTCCCTTTTAAGTGTAGGATATTGACATTGTGTTTGAATGGGGGCACCGTAGGAGCCCAAACTTGCCATACATGTATTTCCAAACCTACCACCTTCTGTAGAAACATCAAGGGAATACATTTGAATGGAAATAAATTCAGCTAACGCCTATTGATGCAAATGGGCAATTTCAAGTGCATTAAAGAATGCAGCCAGAGACGCTTCAGCAAACAATCCTGATCATGTTTTAATTAAGGTATTTTCTTTCTTCTTCTTTCTTTTTTCTTTCTTCCTTTTTTTGTCCCCTCCATTTGTGGGCACAATAGCAAAGAATCCTCTTGGTCCCTGAGAAGACAAAATTACACCTAAAAACCAAAGCTGTCTAAAAACATGTGCTTTGATAAACATAGATGGACATGAATTTAATTGTGCCCATGCGCTTTCACTCTGCAAAGGTGACAGCTGAGCCAATCAGCTAACTAATTAACATACACTGCAAACGAGATTCCTCTTTTCTCAGGCCCAGGACAGATGGCCTATGCCACTCAGCCAGCTTCCTGCACCTAATCCCCTGCTCCTATTTGCTCCAGTGGCTGCAGATATTTGCATTCACTCAACAATAACCCATTGAAACGAATCACTCCCGTTTTTTCTTGCCACCTCCAAGAAAGCCCTACACACCACTGCAAATGTGGAAATGCTGCCACAAAAGAACCAATTATTATCTACAGGAAAATATCAGAAAAAGGAAAAAACAGGATTGCTGCTAAAAATAAAACCAAACCCTTAAAAAAAAGAGGGGGGGGAGGGTAGGAGGGAAAGAAATAAAATAACATTTCTGAAAGGGTCTAGTTCATAAGGGCTGTATTCAGAGTGCCTGGAGCAGGTTTTCGTATTTTTTTTGCCTACTCCTGTTGCCATTGAATCCAATAGTGTGCTTTGCTTGTTAACAAGTTTCATGCTTTATTTTGGACTATCATTTTCTGCCTTGGCCAACAATACAGATTCAGATTTGTTTTCTATCAATCCCTTTTCCAGTGGCCCACCCAATTGCCAAGAATAAAAATGGTTGTAAAGCAAGATTTATTCTCAACAATGTCTTTTATCTAAGCACATCCCTAGATGCTGCATGGAGAAATCCAGGACTGGGTAGCCCGAGGCTGGGTTTTGTGTGTTGGAAGATTCTGGTGCTGCAACATCCCCAGCTGCTTCCCACCAACTGTTGCTGTCCCCTGGGGGTCCAGGGTGGACTCTCAGGAGGGGGTTGTGAAGGATGGGCAGACCTTAGAGAGGGGCAATGTAGCTGCCTTTGGTATTGTTGGCGGTTTTGGGGACCCTACTCTAACCTATCCTGCAGCCCAGGGTTGCAGACGTCTTCCCAGTTTCCTCAGAAGTCAGGCTGTGCTGGTTTTTTTGGATGCCATGAAAAGAGTGGTTTTAAAAATATGGCAGAGCATGCACTGTGATGCTCTGCAATGTGTTTTCAAGGATGCAGAGGCTTTGCCATGGCTGTGAGAAGAGTCCTCATCCAAGCACTGGGAGGAGGCAGCTCTCAGAACCCTTCGATGGTGCAGAGCAAGGAGTAGGCAGTGATGGGGAAGAAAAAAAGTAAAACCAATGGGGCATTTGGGAGATCAAAGAGAAAATTATTTGGGAAAATCCTTCAAAATACACTGATACAGTCTAAGGATATGATGCCTCTAGAAGAGCTTCTTCAGTGAATTGTTACTGCTTGGGTACAAACCAAGACTGCTAGGTCCCAATAACACACCTGTAATGTGTCTCAGTGTTGGTAAAAAACATTACCAGCTGCTTGGATCAGGTTCGAAATGATCGCTTTGGGGTTTGTTTGTTTGTTTGTTTGTTTGTTTGTTTGTTTTGTTTTTCTAATACAAAGGAAGTTCAAAATATCTGACATCGAAAATCCTTCCCTGTGTTATTTTTGGTACAGCTTTAATCAGTGGTATTTTTGGTACAATTTTAATCAGTTTTATCACATTTATGCTGTACTTTATTTCAGCTGACTGAGATGATCCCAGCAACTGATTCAAGTGCTGACTGATACAACCAATTAACTGTGTCTTCTTTCCTGGATTATGAGATACAAAAATAACTACTCTTGGGGGTGGCACAGTTGGTTGCACGGCTTCATATTTGGCTAGTGGTGCCTTGGGTGAGCCCTTCTGGGGAAAAAAATGTCTTTCTGACATCCATCTGCCCTGGTATATTGGTTCACATAGTGGGATCTCAATCCACGATGGGTTAATGCCAGCACTAAAATAGTAAGGATTAATCATACTAAAGAAGGAGCCCGCAGTGACAAATTGAATACCCTTCTCTCCCTCTTGCTGTCTCAGTTCAGTAGAAACACTTGCAGTGCTTCTGGAGGATTACAAAAATCAGATTTTCAATGAAATTCCACAGGAGTCCCCACTGAAATATTTAAGATGCAATTCCAGACCAAGGACTGGCAGGGAAACTCCTCAGCAAATATTTCCACATTCATCAGAAGAGTTGAATGCATGAAAGTTTGCTTCTAGTTTGAGAAGATCTTTGCCCAGGCTTTGTGTCCAGGCACCCATGTGCTTTGCTGGTGAAATGAGGATTTGCAGACACGTGCACAGCCTGTCCCTATGGGCAGGTAGGTCAGGACACCAGGGAAAATTTGCCCCCTTGAAGGTGCACCTAGAGTACTTTTATAACACAAAACAGAGCTTCCCAGCGATTTCAAACCCCAACTACATTTACTTGTTTTCACAAGATTTATACTTTTTCACTGTCTGTTGCCAGAGTCACATGGAAAGACCAAAGCAGAATAGGAGAGGCTCTTCTCCATATATCTCCAGTTCGACCAGAGTGATGACAAGCAACCAACCAACATCTGAGTAGGCTGTGATGAAACTTCCTGCTTGGCTGTGCAGTCTTTCTCCTTTCACATCAGCAGCCACACTACAGGGTCCTCATCTGACCTGCAACTCCTCAACCTCAATTCTCAAAGGTTGGGTGGCCTAATTAAAACCAACAGAAAAATGAGAATGCAATTTTGCCCTCTGCCCCTCAGCCTACAAGTTGGTTTGATCATTCCTATCAACTTTTCCACACTTCTAATATCTTTTCCACATCCATCCAGCACGGGAATGGTTACAGGAGCATAGCTAAGTAACCCATTACAGGAGTGGTGGGCCCACTTGCTATTCCCCCTTATCTTTCCTACAGATCTAGTCCCTTCACTGAGTCAGGAATCCACCCCTGCTATTTTTCCCCTGGAGCAGTCTCCTACTCTAGTCATCGAAATGAATATGCAAGGTGGAAAGATTGAAGTCTGGTGAAAAGCTGTGCTCTCCTCTGCATCCTAAATAACCACTGATCTCTCTGTCAAAATAACTTCTCAGAGGACTGCACGAATTCACTGGCTGGTTTGCATGCAATTAAAAGAAACCCAACAACAACAAGAAAATCCCCCGTATTTTTAAGACAGAGCTATTTTTCATCGCAGAGCTTTAAAAGTCCTTATAAATGTGAGATGCCAGTGGTTTCTCATGAAAACAAAAGATCCCGGGGCTTAGCTCTCTGCTGAGAGGGGAGGAAGCGCCAGGGTAGGAGTGAGGGAACATTCAATCGGGCTGCTCTGACAGCTTTATAGCCCAGATACAATGGGCAGAGCCCCGGTACTGATGAGCCCCATCCCGGCGGCCCCGGCCTCGCCCCCCGCGGCTCCGCGGGTTCGCTCCCGCGGCTCCTCCGATCCCCCTGCCCGGCCCGACCCGACACGGCGCGTCCCCGCACCGGGGCCCCGCACACCTTTGTGAGACCCCCGCCAGAAAAAGCGGCTGTTTAGCAAAACAAAAGGACTCCCATAATCTACTTATTGTGCCTCATTAGGATTGCGGGCGCCCTCTTCTAATGGGAAAGTTATAGGATCAAGCCGGCGGCGCGCTGCGGGGTTACCGCGCCGGGTAATAAAGACATTTTTTTCCCCGTTCATGTCCAAGCATGACAAGACACAGCGGCTCGCTCCCGAGAAGCCACTTGACATCTTCATTGTTCTACCTTCTCCGCTAAACACTTTTTTCCACCGTTTCTTGGGGTGAGCGTCACGAATCCAAGCGTGGCTTTTCCAGGGAGAGGGAGTTTGGTTTGGCTTTTTGTCTGCTCCCGGCTGCAGAAGGGAGCTCGCTCGGGCAGGATCTCTGCTCATTTTCAAAGGAGAGTCCCGGGCAGATGTTATCAGGGATAGTTTATATAAATCCGAGCCTAGGTTAATTCAGAAAATATGTCGTTTCTGCAACAGCTGTGAACCACACAATGTTATCGTGCTCCTGATATGCGGGCACTTAGATAACATGACAGTCCCTAGGTGATAGGGTCATATCAACCTTTGATGCTGAAACACATGCAAATTCCCCTTAGAGCTGGAAATGCAGTGCTTCTGGGGGCTGTTTAAAGAAGACATTGTTCAGATAGTGTTTCTCACTGAAGCTGCAGTTTCTTATTTCCAAAGAAGAGGAGCCAGCTCTGTTGGATATTACAGAAGTCCCTTAGAAACATTTGAGAGAGAGCTTAAAATTAACCATTATAGCCCAATTTAAATGGATTTATGGAACATAAAATAAAGCAAAAACTTGGCTTGTTTAAGAAACTGTAGAGTCAAAAATCTGACATGCTCAGTAAATACAGCAGCCAGATTCTTGCTGCAGAAAACATTTGTGAAACACTGAGCATTTGACTTTTTCTTCATATGTAATTTAATTCTAATGGACCATATTTTGTCATCAGTTTTGAAGTGAGAAAACTTGATGAAGTCTTCAGGGGAAGGGCTTAAAAAAACAGTGACATGGTAAGGACACAAGGGTTTCGAAGCCCTTCAGCAACCTAAAAAAGCCTCAGTCCTGAGCATTTCATTTAGGAAAAACAGAGGTTTCCAGCAGCAGAACTCGGACTAACCACACAGCCTGTTTCAAAAAACATTTAGAAGTAGATCTCCCTTGTAGGAAACACATGTATTATTTAATGGTTCACGACAATGCTGTCTTTCAATTTGTTGAAACACATTTGAATCAGTGTTGAGGACTATCACACCCGGGGGACACTGGGGAAGGAATTTTGGATGGTGTAAGGTCATTCTCTGCTTTGCCTGAGATAAACCTCCCTTTTCCAAATGCCCTAATCTTTTCCTGATATCTCAGTGCTTACAGAAAATCACTATGGCCTCTTAAAGACAATGAATGGTCAACATTTGTTCTACTCAGAAACAAATTCAGTTTACAATCTCATCTGAAGAGGAGCCATCTGTATGATGGTAAAATAAAATAAAGTTTTAGACCATGATAATCATATTAGCTCATTTTTATATTGCCAGTGTGGTACTATTGAGGTGGATTTCTCTTTTGTATTTTTTTTTTCCCATACCTTTTCGAAACACCCCTTGCACACACAGTCACTGGAAGTAGGTGTGTTAGGGTTTCTGTGAGGGATTATGGTATTGAAATCTTTGCTGTGGGTGATGAAGAGCCCAGGTCTCTGAGCCCTGGCAGTGCTGCTGCCAGGTGACACGTAACCCAGCTCTTCTAACCACGTGCGAATGTTTGCTCTGCAATAAGCGCAATTTCAAACGCGGCCTGTGCTTACATGCATGAAGTGCACAGAGCCTTCAAGCAAAACGCTGTAGCCAGCAGATATGGCCTTCCCAGGAATGCAAGGAGGAATGAAGAGCACTGTTCTTTGGAAGCATTTAGTGAAACAGCCAAAGTGGGAGAGCAATAAGCAGTGAAGGACTGCCAGGGAATGTAACCTGGGAAGATACTGCCCTTTCGGGCAAAGCAGATGCATTTTGCAGAGCTCTAGGCAATGACAAGTCTTGGAAAGTCATGGGTAATGTTTCACCCAGTAGCCTGCAAGGAGACCAAATTTCTTGGAAATAAAACATTTCTCATGGGTGTCTCATAAATTATTCTGGCTCCATCCACTGAGCTGTCCCTTCCTAGAAGAGCAAATACACAACGAAGCCCAACCAAAAATGAAGTCGAGCTATGCTGGCACAAAGAGCGATGCATGGGCTGAACCTGGAGTTATGCCATTTTCCTTAATCTGTTTGTAGGGAGGTAACAATCATCCAGTTTCTCTTGTGTATCAGCAGCTTTGAGGCCTCTTTGTAAGCAGAGCTAAAGTCAAGTGCATCAGTAATGCCTGTTATTGTGGCAGACACCACAGAGAGAGCTTTAGGAGCTCCCTCCTCACCCAGGGCACACAAACCAGGGTGTGTTTATGGCCCAATAATTGCTTGTTTGTGTAAAGTAATGATGTCCCTGTTTGGCTTTTAGACCAATTAGTAGAATAAAGGTGGTAAAAACACCAACATAATTAGTCTAATGACTATAAACCACTGACACTAAGTGTAAAATCTCTAGCCTTTTTGACACCCCGGTTTTATAGTGCAATATAAGGAGGGCAGTAACGTTAGGATGTAGGGGAGTTCCTCTGCTTTTGTAGCTGACTTTGAATGCCCCTGCACAATCCGATGTGTTTCGATCGCCTGGGGTGGCTGGCTGTGGCCTCATATTAAAGGAAAGTTGCCCCTGCTAATTATTCCTTGTACTGCTTTTTTCCCCCTTGCTAATTAAGAGTGGCAGAGAGATTTGATTGTCATGTTTTCCTAGTAGTTAAAAAAAGACAAAATCGAACCTCAACCCACCCCAGATCCCCAGGCTGAAGCAGATGCTGCTCCTTGCATCCAGGGTTTCATTGCTTTATCAGTAAGTTACCAGCTGAGATTGCCAGGGACTTGCTACCAGCAGTTGAAGGCATTAAAAATCAGTCTTCTAGTGCCAGCCACAATGCCAGGGCAGTGTTTGGTGGGTGAACAGGAGAGTTGTTTGGATGTGCAGCTCCCTCTGAAAACATGAACATCTTCACTGTGGAACCACAGCTCCCTTCCTGGTGCGGTTCAAAAGTGACTGTTGAGATTGGGAAGGCCAAGATTCAACCTAGGATAATTATTCACCTGGAGACTCTCTTGAAAAAAGCAATGCAAGTCCTCTTGAGTGTCTCTCCTGCTGGTGTGAAAACCTCTTTCAGTGCTGGAGCCAGCCTGTGCTGGGAAAGCTGTGCTACACTGTCCCGTTGTGTTGCACTTGTGGCAGCAAAACTGCTATTGCCAAATCCATCCTTCTCCAGTGAGCTGATTTCTGCTGGAAAAAAATCCACTTTTCAATGCACAGGAGCAGCACAACTGAGAGACCTTGCTGCATCACCCAGTGGCACTGAGTGCTCAGGGTAATGAATGTCCCATGTCCCTGCCACAGTGGTGGAGACTTCATCACAGTGCACATTTCACAGCATAGCAGAGATTTTCTGATGTGTTATTCAGTATGTTGTCTGATCACAGCCTGGGTGAAGACCTCAGATTTTCCTCATGAGTGTGGGGGATGAAGAGGTATTGCAACCCCAGCCCCTGTCTCTGAAAGTCCCCAAATTTGTCCCTAAGATCCTGGCCATGATTACCTTTGTGACCTCTGCTTTTGCTCCATTTCCACACCTCAACACCTGCCCTGGCACAACTCCCTGGAGAAGAGGCTCTTGCATCTGTTTAAGGCCATGGGGGAAAACCAGCTGTCTCATTTTAGGAGTAAAGCAATGGCTCAACTCAACCTGGTTTGTAAGTCTGTCCCCAGAGGGCTCTAAGGGCACGGGGACATCTGCAAGCAGCAGAGAGCCAGCCTTAGTTCCCAGATGTTGGTTATTGCACCCACTGCTGGTTCTGCTGTCCAGCAAACCTGCCTGCAGGATTTGGTTTCCTCCTGATCCATCAGGGAAGGTGGTCTGTGGCTGCCTTTGCAGAGGAGCAGAATAACGAGGAAGATCAACGGGGACCTTTCATGTGGCAAATTATGTAGTAATGCTTTAAAGGTAATTTTTTTCCTAAGGACTCAGCTAATAAAAAGGAATGGGGAGTGGTAGCATTTTGACCATAAGTTTGAACTTCTGTATGCTTAGGGCTCCCTGAATTCAGGCTAGTTTTGCTGAGGGTTTTTAGAATTTTTTTAATGGTTTCAACAGATGTGAAAACCATGATTTGTTGAATTAAAGATGATAATAAAGAAGGTATCTCTTGTTCAGGAAGCTCAGCTTTGGGGTTTTGAAGCATTTATCTTTTAGCAAGAGGTCCGTCTTCCAGCCTCTGCTGAAGCTCAGCCCTCATGCTCTGGACTGCTCTTTTTCCATGGCTTATCTAAAAAAGGTTCTGCCTTCCTTCACTCTTTTCAGATCAAAGGGAACATTATCAGTTTACAAAGCATCCCTATTTCTTCCTGTCTCCCAGCACCTCTGTCTCACTAACCTTCCCTCCAGGGCCAAGGGATTGCTCCCAGGCTGCTGGGAGCACTGGCTCCCCTTGAACAAGGGTGGCTATGGGGGTCTTCTGCACTGTGAATTAGAAAATCATGCCTAAGTTTCCTACTCCCAGGGAAAGTTGCTTAGTCTGATGATACAGGCCACCAAACATTTCTGGTGGAAGATCACTTGAATGCAGGGAGTTCCAGAGGGAATCAATTTAACCCCCCTCCAGTCCTTGATTTGCCTTCTGGGGGAAGAAAGCACTAAGAGGCATAAAAATGTAAGTTAAAGGCAGAGTGTCACACTTTGCTTTGAGTTTCCTGCCTTTTGTCAGGCTAAATGCTCAATGCCATTTAAATGCAAGGTTTCCATAGGAGAATCCTCCCCCAGCCGGGCTTCCATGGAAGGTTTTGCAGTGCCCATTGCCTTCATGGCTGCGAGTTGGGAAGCAGTTCATCCAAAATCGCCTGTCATCAGAGAGTTCACTCCATCTCGGGGTTTCACTGTGGTTGGCTGATGTTTCCTTGAGGGCTGGAGCAAAGAGAGGAGGAAGCACTTCAGCCTCTGACAGGTTTTGTCACACAGTAGTGTTACTTAACCTCTTTCTGCCTCAGTTTACCTGCCAATTCAATGGTTAACAACTGGTGTTGTAGGGACATTACAAATCCATAGCATTTCCAAGTGCCTGAACATCCCCTGTGGGTTGACTTAGGTTGGAACAACTTCTTCAAAAATGTCTTTTGCTAATGCTGCATTTTTTCTCCTTGCCAAGATGGCCAGATGGATCTCAGTTAAAAAAATAAAATTAATAATTTTTTTTGCTAAATTCTCATTACAGTATGTTACTGATAGAACACTTGCTTCTTAAATATTTTCTCCCTTCTATCCGTCCCACCCCTGTCTTGCCCCTAAACAGATTCTCAATTAACCACAAGAACAGATTCTCAATTAGGAATGGGCAAAACTTGCAAGATCATTTTCACATATTTATAAGGTTGGTCAATGTTTTTCTGTCTCAGATGATATTTCGCATTGGTTTTCAATTAAATAAAAGCATCTGCTCACTGGAAAAAGCGTTTCGGCACAACTGAAGCTACTAACCAGTCTTGTTCTTTGGTGAAATATGTGCCACATCTTTTTTTCTGTTGGTGGTGACCCTAATTTTTGACCGTAATTTTCCCCAGAGGTTATTGAATCCTGAAATTTCCCACTGATTTATTAAGGTATGAGGTAAGGACACTCTCTAAAAGCCAAACGTGAAAATAAGTGAGAATGCAGTTATTCAAGTGTAGACATGTCTGCTTCCCAATCCTGCATTAACTGGACATACCTGATTCCCCCTGGTTTCTCCTGAAGAACAATGGGTTGTCCTTCACCTTTTATGCTTTGGTGGAAATCCAGAATAACTCCACCAGACCAATGGAGCTGTACCCAGAGAGGCCACACGATTTTATGCCCAAAATTCCTGCCTGAGCAAATCACTGTGATTCATGCTGTGACCTGGAAACACAGTGGATGTGCTGAAGGCCAGATTATCCCAGAAATCCCCCCAAATGGCCTCTGTGTTGGTCACTCATTCTTTCTAGTGGTGGCTCTGAGCACAGTCCAGGAAGGACAGAGAGGGATTAATTCACCTTCACCACTGCTGAGCGTGGGCAAACCCCAGGCAAAGCTGCTTTCTCAGGAAGCTGAGGCGAAGAAAAGTTAATTTGTCTGCCCAGGTGAGACTATCCTTCCTGTTACAATTTCATATTTGAAAACACAGCCCTGGCCTAAAGCCTATTTTCAGGATTTCAGCCAAAGCCAGGTCAGCCCTGGAGCACCACGAAGGTGGGACAGCCTGTCCCTTGGTGCGGGGATCTGCGGCTGGGTTTAAGCACCGGATTAGCTGCAGAATAGCTAAGCTCCTATAAGGCTTGGGAAAACATGCTGCCCTTCCATGCTTAGTGGGTTTGCCAGGCTCTCCTGTCACTTAGAATGAATGGGGAGAGAAATCATTATTTAATTATCTGGGAAGCCCTTTAAAAGACTAATCAGCAAGGAATTTCTCTCCAGTAGTAACAGCTGGCTCTCACACTATGAGTCACAAAGAGAGATATTAAAAGGCTGTTTTTCTCAGTTAGTGAACTTATTAACTGTGCTCTCCTCTTTTATAGAAATGCTGCATTGTTCTCTAACAATGGTCCCCAGCCCTTGAGAAACATGACAGCATGCTGAAGGGGATGGGGGGCTGTCTTACTGTAAGCTGGAGTTTACCTAGTCCAGGATCTCACACTTCAAACCCCAGTTCTGCTTTTTTGGGGGTTCAAATGAGGCTCTTCCCTGCAGCCAGGTGGCAAAGGGGTCTGTCACAAGAGGAGTCAAATAGAGGATGCACCAGGAAGGGGCACAGCAATTTGTGCAGTGACAGCCAGCAATTAATTTCCCCGCTGCCCTTGCGACCAGGGAGAATTGCATCCAAGCTGGCTTCCCCCTGGAGAAGCAGTGGTTTGCCTCAGTGCTGTGGGAATGGCAGAGAGGACCTGAGCTCAAAGCAGTGGGCTGGGCAGGGTGAGTTGAAACATATCTTTCTGAATGAGATTGGGACATGGAAGGTAGAAAGGGAGGAAGTGTCCTTGCCAGGACAATAGCTCTCAGTGGATGCTCCTACTCAGGGCCGTGAATTGTCACCAAGTTGGGAAGACCTGACCCAGCTCTGCCCAGAAACCTCTCTGCACCAGCTGCCCTGATGCCAGTGCTCAACAGTGGATTCAGGAATGATAACAGCCACTATTAAACCTCAGTGCAAGGAAGTGGTTTTATGTTCAGGCAGCATCTTCAGTGACATTAAATGAGGGAAGCCATGTCTCAGCCAGTGTAATTCCAGGCTATCTGTCCCTATCTCTGGATTTACACTTTGGGCACCAGGTTTGCTCTCCTCTGCAATCTGCAGTTGTGTAATGAGCACTTCAAAACTCAACAGACCCCATCAGCCCCTCCAGGTCTATCAGCCAGACCCTTGGCCTTATCAGAGCTTTGCAGAGGGAATAGCTGCCTTCCTTCCCTGGGCCTGTCAGCCCTCCGAGGGTTTAAACATGTTGCTCTCCAAACACAACTGGTCCAATTGCTGTGGGAGTGTGGGGATGGGGAGCAAATCCCTCCAGTAAACTGGGGCACAAATGACTGGAGAGGTACTGGCTGTGTGGAAGAGCAGTCAGGCAGGGACCAGGGGTGTGCTAGGCTCCCATGAGGACCTGAGGTGTTGGGGTGTATATGTGTGGTTGTGTATCTCTCTGGGTGGGAAGGAGGGGAGGAAGGACTGAAGGGGAATGGGGTTACAGTTTACTGAACACCCATTCCTGTATGCACAGTGATTTGCTGCTGTTGGGGAAGATGAAACAGGGAAGCCTTATTGCCTGGCAAAAGATGGTGAGAACATGGAAACTATAGGTGAAATTGAAATGAAGGCATACTTTGAGATACCAGGCCTCAGTTACTGAACAACTGGAAAACAATGGTGTGGCCAGCTGAAGGTAATCCCCTTTGATTGAACAATACCTTCTGCTAGCAAACAGGTCTAAGGGTCAGAGCAGACCCTACTACCTTGGCAGAAGGGGTCCAAAGAGTAGTTTTTAGGGTTTAAAATGTAACGCAGTATGGTAATGCAATGATTCTTATAGGCTGTACGTAAATGCTATAGGATTTGTATCTTGTACTAGATTGGTTGATGAAAATTAGAATATTCAAGACAGAAGAAGATTTATTGTATTGTAAAGGAGAATCTCGCTCTCTTACGTCTCTTACATCTCTTAGCTCTCTTAGACCTCTTACACTTTTTACATCTCTTTACTATCCTGCTTTCTGTTTTTCTGGCCTGCTTCTAGCTGCAGCTAGCAGCTCCAAGCAGGCCCCCTGTACACAAGCCCTTATCAATAAACCTCATGCTCTAAGACCGGACTTCAGAGATCTCTCATCTCCATACGTCCCGACCGTCCAAACCGAGCGCAGACCTCACATGCTGCTTTGGATTTTTCTTCAGAAATATTTTTCTCTGTGCATGTGTATAAATTTCAGACCCCCAAAAGAGACTTCCCTCCCACCCAAGATCAAGGATTTAAATGTGACAGATATTTACAGTGTCAAATCGAATTCCTACTATTTGAGCCAGTGTCTCAGCACAACAGAGAGGAGGAATCTCTGTCCAGGTGACATTGGGCTCTCTGCTGCAGGGGAAAATGCACAATAATATTTACCTTGCACAGACAAAACCAGTACGAACACAACCATCCTCTCCTCTTCTGGGGCCCTTGCTGAAGACAGACGGCTCAGCAGTCTGGCAGTAATGGATAAATCTCAAAGGGCAATATTTCAGCTTATATAAGGGGATGGGGCTTCCTGCCAAGTGAGCTTCTACAATTTACATCAGGGAGGATTTGGCTGGAGATAAATCAGGTAATCATTCCCCTGGAGGAGCTGCGGTACCATCAGTGCTCACCTGTCTGCTCGGCATCAGAGCCAAGCCTGTCCTCCCTCGGGCAGCTCCAGGTATGAATTGCACATTTGGGGTGCTTTGGGAGAGGGGGGCCCTGGCAGTGATGAGAGGCACTGGCAAACTCAGGCGTGCATAAACCCTGGAGAAATAGGTGTTTAACTGGAGTGCTTTCCCTTAGAGAGGAGACCCCGCCAGGTGGGCGAATTGCCCCAAGGGATCTATGTTCAGTTCCCTGTTTGTCTCTTTTTCCTGTGCCATGAGTCTCTTGGTCTTTGTCTGCTGCCTCCCAGCACGACCTTCAGTGTCCTGGTCTGTAGGTCGAGAATTAAGCAGGGCCTCTCCTGTTTGTCCTGTCTGTGGAAGAGATTTGATGGAAAGTAGGGCAAAAAGTGAGAGGTATTTCCATCTCCTGTGGCTCACATCCCTGCACAGCTGTTGCTGTGGGGAAACACAATCATCGTCGTGGGGTTGTGCGGGCTCACCCTTCCCTTCTGCTCCAGGACAAATTTGGGAGAGCTGGTGAGTCAGAGCTGTCTGCACCGGAGCTTGTCCTGGGGCTGCTCTGATGGAGCTGCTGGCACCAGCCCTCCCTCGCGGCACTGCCTGCAGCTGCAGCTGAGCCTCACTGCTTTGGGAGCAGACAGACATTTCCAGCTTCTGGCTGTCTGCTTCTGGTCAGGAGCGGGGTTTCCTCCCAGGCTTTTGCCCGCGCGTCCACCTCTTGTAATGCTTAAGATGGTAGGGTGCAAGTCACAGCACTCTGGTGCAAACCCTGCTTCCCCCTCTTTCCTTCCACTAACCAGAGCTTTCCCGGCAGCTGCTGGATGTAAATGAAGCCTTGCTGAGCTGAGGCTCTGCCTGATGCTCAGGGGGAGTCTTCAGCAGCCAGAGATGGAGCTTCCTTTGCCTCTGCCCTGCATACCTACAGCTTTGTTGTATAAATAAAAAACAATTTGCTCCTTATTGTTTGTATTTTGTTTTGACACTCGGTGGGCTCAGAGCATCCAGAGGAGGTAAACACACACACAGGGAGCTCTCCAGCATCCCAAGGGAGACCAATAAACCTCTAATCAGTGCTCTGGGAAAGAGCTCTCCTCTAGGTTGCATTTAGTATGTGTATGACAGAAGGATGTGATGGTGCCTGCTTAAGAAAGGCCCCTGCTGTAGATCCCATCCCCAGATCTCCCAGGCTGTTTTAAAAGACAAGGAGGAAAAGGCATTTCAAGCTTTGCAAACTGCAGCTTGATGCACAGAGGATGAAGAGCTCCATCTGATCACCTTGAACTGGTTATCTGCTGCTCTGGACAAGACTGGGAGTTTGTCAAACTCCTGAAGAGGGCCAACACATCAAACAGAAGGGTTGGGGCCATTTGTGTCCTCTGGGTGCCAGAGGGACCCTGAAGACTGTGTCTGATGGCACTGGATGCCTTTGCATAAACAACTGAATGGAGCTGTCTCAAATCAAGTCACTGTCAGAGGAGAAGACTGAGACAAGATCTCCTGCAGTAAAAGGCTCGTGCCTGTTTCTGTTTCACATCACTGGATATTGTACAGTATCAAAGCTTTTCTGGCCTAGGCTGCCATGAAAGCTCCTTAACAGATAAGAAAATACGTCTTTATATTTGCCATTTGATTGTGAAAGGAGACATTTTAATCAACATTTGTCAGCCTGTCTGATGTTTAAGTTGAATTTTATTCTATTACACTGCTCTTATTCGTGTCCTACAGCCTGTTTGCTCACAAACAACAGATATTATCTCTTCTGTAGGGAAAGTGTGGCTTTCTTTTTCTTAATTGGGCAAAATTCTTGCTGAAGTTCTGTCAAAATTGATGGGTCTCAGCTCAGGTGAGTCTCCTGGGAGTGAAAAAGGAGAAGGGGTCAGACACAAAAGTATTTTAGAGCTAAACTCAGAACCAAGAGGACAGGGGGGGCCGGTGCAAGGGGTCCAAGAGACAGCCACCATGCAGGAGGGGCTGGGCCCCAAGGATGTGAGCCTGGTCAGACATTGCTGGTGAAGATGTGGGTGCAGCTGCAGCAAGGATGTTGAAGATGATGGTATTTGTGAGATGCCCAGGGAAAAACCAGCCCTGGAGAGCTGCTTCAGCCTTTCTTCTCCCTCCATCTGCTTTTGACCTGTGCAGTGAACCCGTGCATCTCCCCGTCCTGTCCCAGCACCTTCGCCCATCTCCTCTCTGTCATGGACACCTGCAAATCCTACATCCACCAGGAGAAGTGTATGAACAGTCCTGCTGGGATGTGCCATGGGCTAGCTGATGTTTTTTCCACCCTAGGTAAATAGATGTTTTCATGCAGGAAGGCACTTTGGGGGTGACCTTGGATATGTTTTGACCAGTAATTAGCTGGAAGCAGCTGTGCCTCCTGCAGAGGTGCTCTGAGCTGTGCCCTTACCTGACTGTGTCCTAAAGTAGTCCTGCCGAGAGGGATTCAGCCAGGATCCTGGAAGTGCTGTCTGCCCTGTGTCCTGCAGCATGGAGGGAATGTTTGTGCAACGAGTGTGTAGCTGCACATCCTTCACCTCAGACACACAGTCTGCAACACCTCAGTTTAAGCCCAGGTAAGCTCCAAGTGGCATTGTGGTTTGCAGCTTTCAGGTGGGACAGATAGGAATTCATGGTGTTCAGCTACATTGGTGCTGCCTACAAATTCGCCTTTGCTTTTCTTTCTGATATTTGCAGTGCCCAGGTCTGTCTCTGAGCTGCTGATGCTGAGGATGGATCTGGTTTGTGCTATGAAGTGTTGTAAGCAGTGGGGACTCTCAGTGCATCAACACAGAGATATAAATCTTCTGAAGTCTGAGAGATTTCCAAATTCCAAGTAAGTGCCTGGTCGCCCCCATTTCTGCAAAAACAAAGCCAGCACCAAAGGCACCTGCTTAGGAGCAAAACACAGAGCAAGATCTAAGGCCATGGCTTGATGCTATTCCTACGCCTTCTGTGACAGCTCAGTTAAAAGGCATTTTTGCAGAGAAAAACGTGACACTTAAAAGGTAACATATTCTTTTCACCTTCCAGTTTCCAATTCAGTTTGTAACTTAGCTCCAAGAAGTGATCAGGGGCTGCTTTCTTTTCAGCTTAAAATCTCTTTTTTCATGCACTGGATGTCAGTGCTCCCGAAAAGATTAAATAAGGCAGAGGTAATGTAGATTTAAAGAATTTTCCAGATGAAGTGCCAGAGCACTTTGAACTGAAGAAGAAAGAGGTTGCTGTGAGGGGACTGGTTGGTGCTGGGGGAAGGCACCGTGGAGCTTTGCTCAGCACACTCTGTGTGGGTAAATGTGCCACGACCGTGGAGTCATGGGGCTGGCAGAGCACCACTAACTCTGCACGGTGGGGCACAGAGCAGTGCTTGCAGTGTGCTGACCAGAAACCACGGAACAGGACTGTGTCCAGTAATGTTTCTGGGGAACAGTCCTTCCTCAGAGGTGTGAGACCTGCTGTCCATGACTGGGGGCTGGAGCGACCTTGCTCAGCTGCCCTGGTGCTCTCACACAGAGTATGAGCAGTGCTGATGGGGCAGAGGGAACCTCCATCCCCCTGAGCCCTTGCCCAGAGATCCAACTCTGCATAAAGAGCAAAACCCCATCCAAGGGGAGGTAGCATGGGAGGAAAAGCTGGAATTGCAACAGGTGTGCTTCCTGTGTGTGTTCTGTGGCTGTCTCAGCCAGGGAAGGGGCATTGGACGTCACCAGGGTCAAATGTTGCTGCTACTGCCAGAAAAAGAGCTATCAAGGGCAATTTCTCCTTCTTGTCCTCCAAGGGAAAGATTTCACCCTGCTTCAACATTGAGAATGTCTGGGCAAGAAGATGAGCTGCCACAAAGAATAAATTACTCCTGTTATCTCCAGATGAATCAGGTCTCTGACTGATGATACCAGCCCATGGGGAAGAAAGTTCCAGGGAGATTTGGGGAAGCACTTGCTCTGCAATGCTCAGAAGGTGCAGAGTTACCTTCTGGCCATGGGCAGTGGGCAGAGGGAGGACTGGAGGGAGGAACAAGATTTAACAAAAATAATAATATTTAAAAAATCGCCTTTGTATTTCAGTAACAGCTCTTCCAACATTCCCAGACCGAATTAATTCATGAAAAATTTCTGGCGGGTGGGTATGAATTCCATGCATAAGTAAAAAGAGATTTGGAGGTAGAGTGAATAAACAGTTTTGAGTCATGCAAAATGGTACTGGAGTGGGTAGAAAAAGATCCCAGGACTCCAGCTCCTCTCTGGCTGTGTTTTCCTTGTGCCGTCTGACATTCAGGAATACTGTGTGCTCTGTGAGTTTGGCATCTTTGCTTGGGGAATCTTTATTGAAGAGCTGCAAGGCAGCATGGACAGCCCTCAGGAGACTGGAGCAGTTTAGGTATCCAATGCCATGGAGCAGATGCTCATCTCTGCCTGTTCAGGCTTGTTCCCCCTTCGGGGTACGTGGGTGTGAACTTGTGGGGCAGTGCAGGATTATTTGGGAGCAGAAGGCATCAGGAATACAAGTCTTGACAACAACTCAAGGGCTGATTTTTGGGTGCTCTGCACCTGCAATCAACTTGCTTCTTTCAGAACCCTTCATCAGCCTCCTGGGCAAACTTTCAGGGTGGCTGCTGACCTGGTGAGCTCTGGTGAAAAACATTTGATTGAAATCTAGCTGTGGTTTGAATGGTGAGCTCTTGGGAAGTTTGACACTTGGTGCATAGCCAGATTGAACACAAAGCCAGAGTGCATTACAACAGATGTTCATATCCTGCTTCTGCAGACCTACAACACAGTTGTTGAGATACTTTGGATCCCTTTCATCAGTTTTGGGTGTCTGTTTATCTATTTTTTCTTTTATTAAGGGAGCATCCTAAGCTAGTGGCAGGTGTGAGAGTTTGCATTGTGTTTGTACAGCTCCCAGTGCATCAGTCCCTGTCCTCAGTGGAGTGAACAGAATGGAGGCAGAGCTGACAGCAGACATGATGATGCTGGGCTCAGTCTTCTTCACCACAGGCAACTCTGCAACACGTGTCCAGTCCCAAAGTCACAATGAACAGCTATTCCACGTGTCCACCTTCATGGGATAAACAACATTGCCCTGCAGTAATAAACTGCAGACTTACAGTCAGAGACTCAGAGCTGTGCTGTTGGCAGAGGATTGATCAAGGGCATCTTTGATCATGACATAGGAGAGAAATGGTGAAGTAAAATACCCCCTTGACTCTACAGAAAGGCTCACAGCCCTTACTTCAAACGAAAGGAAAGAGCCCCACAGCTCCTGCCAGTCTGAGCTGAGAGAGGCTGACTCCTGGTCTCAAATATGGTGCCAAATGTAGCCCTGAGTGTGTGATCCAAGACGGTGTTAAAC
This sequence comes from Ifrita kowaldi, assembly GCA_013398055.1. Classification (NCBI taxonomy): domain Eukaryota; kingdom Metazoa; phylum Chordata; class Aves; order Passeriformes; family Cinclosomatidae; genus Ifrita; species Ifrita kowaldi. The sequence continues at coordinate 805,554 of VZRS01012496.1, forward strand.
ACCTCTATGGGGATCAGTCCCTCTGTCCTTCCCTGCTTCACCTTTCCAGCTCTTGTCAGCCCCAGGTGCCTCTGAGGGAGGTGAGGAAACCCCAATAAAAAAAGAAGAAAAGCTCCTCATGGTTTCTGGAGGCACCCATGGATGGCCTCAGGTGATGATCAGTCCCATGTGAACCCAACAGCCCTTCTCAGACACATCAGCAAATAGGGCAGTCATGAGTTTTTCATCATTTTGAGTCACCAAGGGCTTGATTTTTAGGGTGCTGAGCATCTGGGCCCATTGAACCTCAGACCCAAATCCTCTGGGAATCACTGCTGCTTCACAAGTGCAAAGCAGGCAGCCTCAGGCCTACAACACTGAGGGCAAAGGCAGGGTTGTTTGCAGCTGTAGCCTTAAAATATTGCAGCACAAGTTGGATTTTACCGCTGGAATGGGACATTGTACACATCCTTGGGCACCCAGGACCAGGCATCCTGCTTTTGCTGTGTCCCCTCCTCGGACCCTTCATAAACACAGATGTTCCTTCTCCTCTGACAAAAATCATTCATGAAAAATTCAATGGGACATTTCTTCCCCCTCTTTCTCCCTCTCGTTTTTGTTGTATTCTTGACAAGCTTGAACTCCATAGGGGGGAAAATAAAAGAGCAGCCCAGCCCCTGGTCCTCCCCGCATCCTGCTGCAGTGCCCATTTTACATGGTACAAAGGTCATTTAGCATAGCATGGAGCCCTCAGCAAGTTGCACAAGGCAATTTCATCTGATCCGTGATGGAATTCCACTCAGCCAAAGTCCTTATTATTATGCATTTTTTACACATTAGGATTTTCCTTTTGTTGGCAGCCAGATCTCTTCATGAGGTGTTAAAAAGTGCAGAGGGGCTCTCCGCTCCACTTCGGGTAGCTAATCCTGCCTTTAAGGCTGGGATAACTGTTTCATTACGGGATGGGCTCAGCTTTAGAGCCACTGATGTTTGCTGACAAGGATCTCAGAAACCAGCACAAAACCTGTGATGGAAGAAAACTCATCTCTGCTTTTTGCAGGACAGCCACAACCCAGCAAGGGCTGTGAGACTGACTGTGGTTTCTTGTCCCTTTCCTTTTTTTTTTTTCCCCTTAAAGTTCTAGCCCCTAATTTTCTAAATGTTTTCCAAGCTGGCAAACATGTGATGACTCATTTGCACCTGTGAAAAGCAATCCTCCCAGTTTGATGGATGATATTGCAAACCTTAAAAAATAAAGGTTAACTGGTAAAGTTAAATAAATAGATTCTCCCCCAGCACCGAATGGAGTGATGTTGCAGGCAGAGCAAGCATCTGCTTCATGCCAATCACAGCCACGTGTCTCTTGAGTAGTCAGAAAAGCAGCTTTATTAATAGTGCAGTCCTCAAGTAATAATTAGATAATACTTGAGCCTAAGAAAATACACAGCTATTGTTCATAGCCCTCATAAAATAATACCGAGCTTTATTACAATGCTTCTGGCTGGAAAAATAATCAAATCCAGTCCTTCAGTCAGTGGGATATTTCAGTGATTTTAAACTGGTTTGACTTTATCAGAAAAGATGAATTCAAACAGGAACAGGTGCAGAGAAAAGCAACTAGGATGGAGGATAATCAGGGCCTGGAAAGCCTGTTTTATGAGACAGGACTAAAAGAGATTGGCTTGTTAAGCCCAGCAAAATGAAGGGAACATGACTGCTGTCTATAAATACAGCAAGGATGTAAATATAAAGGAGGGTAAAGAGCCGTTAGAGCAAAAGGCAGAGTTGGCACAAGAACAAATGGCTGTAAACGGGTCACTAATAAACATAGCCAGGAAATTAGAAGATGTTTTTCAGCCACCTGAGCAGTGTTGCTCTGAAACAGGCTTCCAGCAGCAGTGGAGGGAGAAAGGCCTGGGCTGGGCTGGGCTTGAATGGTGCTTGGGCAATTTCTGGCAGGGATGGCATGTCCTGAGAGTCAGGACTGAATCCAGAGCCCTGGGACAACCCTGCTATCCTACCTTCATCTATCAATGCAAATACTTCATAAAAAGTGAGGGTGGAAGGAAAAAAAGACGGAAAATTGTAACAATGCTGGCAGTTTGCTGGGAAAATATTTCTTCTGGGGTAAATAATTTCTCATTGAATAGAAATAAACAGTGAGAAAAATTCAACCAGCAAGATAAGAACAGATAATGAAATGTGCGGTAGCAGTGAAATGCTTTTTTTCTGGTTTATATAGGAAGCAAATAGGAGAACTGACATAGCTAAATGACCTGAAACCTTTTTTCTTGATGACATTATGAGTTTTCTTGCCTGAAATATAGCAAGACCCAGAAAAATTATGCAGGACAAGATCCTGTAAGTCTGGAAAGAGACCACCTCAGTTGCTAGCAATGAGCTGACAGCATTTGGTAAGTTATGAAAGGATAAACTTAATTTATCTCTTTCTTTCTTCCACGTTCCTCATTGAAAATATGGACAAGGACTTCCCTTTGACACACTGCCCAAGGAACACAGGGAAGGGGTAAATTAGTGCAACTATTTAATTCCCTTGCTGAAAGTGCCTTTTTTTTCCTTTTGATTTAGACAAACGGAAAAGTTTGAGCGAATTCAGCAGTCTGGCACGGTCTCTTTGGCTGAAGCTGGTCTGCTGCATATGAAATCCTTAAACGGATTTTGGCTCAGCAGAAACACACTGTTTTTGTTTTGTGAGTAAACCCCAAGTGTTATTTGGAGTCATCCTCTCACAAACACAGGCACAGAGCAGCGTGTTTTGGTCAAGCTGATTTGGTTCCTGCCTCAGCAAAAAGATTTTAGTTAATGGGTTTTTAAGTGATCTAATGTTCATCGTGTGAATGATGAGAGGACAAAAAAAAAAAAGTCTCTGTTCCGGTTTTATTTACAGACCAGGAAAACCTCTCGTATTCCATGGAGACGTGGGGATACAGAGGGAAGTAACTGGGAGGAGATCTTGATCCCATTCTCAGCAGCTCCTCTACCAAGTCACTGACTCTGTGAGAACAATACGTTTCCCTCAAGACATTGTTCCTATCCCGTTTTTCTGGTTTCTCAGGTACCTGTCCAAATCTTTCTTGCAATTATTGGTCCCCCTTCGGTAATAATAAAGGCAAAGAGAGGTAATGCAAATAGTTACGGAAGGGAAGTAAAGCAAGCGTGACGCTCCTAAATAGGCAAGGTACCCCCAGTCCTGTGGCTGCAGCGTATCAACACAGGCACACGTCAATATCAGTCAGTGCTGTGCCAGGAGCCAGCACTGCCCCACAAGCCATTGCCACTTCAGCCACCCAAAAGCTGCCCAGGTGTCTGCCCTGGTTCTGTGGTGCACAGAGCCCTTTTCCCTATGATTCAGTTGTTAACTCAGGTAATGCCATGGAGAAATTACACAGACCCAGCATTAGTAACCAGGTAATAACCTGTTCCTAATGGTCCAAATGCAAGATCAAAGGTGCTTAGAGAGGCACGGGCAAGGAAGCTGCTGAGTTAAAACCCAGTTACAAGCAAATGACAACCCATTGCTAGGAGACATTTGCTGAGAGACATTTACTCAGAGGCATTTACTGCACGTATTAACAGGGGCAATGCAGAAGGGACAAATTAATTACCTGGATAATGATTTTACATTAGTATTTGCATTCAGTGGATTGTCTCCAGGAACCATTTTTGCCCTGTCCATATGTACGTATTATTATTTGTCCCTGTTTGCATTTATGAAGACCAAATCTGCAGTGAAACTTGAGAGAAAGCTAGACAGAATATATGTGACAATGGCCTTCAACTCCTGATTTGCTAAAAAGTGAGATGAAAAAGTACTCTAACACGCTTGCAGACCGGGTAGCTGTCAGAATGTAGAGAAGCACTGGTGTTCCAGGTCTGCAAGCCAGGTAAAACCTCATTGAGGTTTTGAGGGTGAGGAGTTCACTGAAGGTCGTGCAATAATCATGGCGTGACAGTTGCTTAGTCCCATCGATCTCCTGAACAATGCCTTTGAGTGAAGAAGTCATCCATGATATGTACTGTGCTGAGGAGAATAACTTCTGGTTTGTGAGTTTCCTGTTGGAGGGATGCACTGATAACATGCCATATGAATAAATTAATGATTAGTCTGCTGCAGGAACAGTTATTGATCTGGTTTGTAAAGTGCCTTTTCTTTCTGTCCCAGAAATGCCCTTGCTGCTTCTGCTTATCCTTTAAAATGAAATTCTTTTAGAGAATGGAAATCCTCAAACTACACTTGAACTTGAAATTAGAGTTTCTATGACAAGGCCATCATCTAGAAATGGGACAGAGTGTGCAATTTCATTTAGAAAGATAGAGGGAAGGTGGGCAGGATGGGAGAGAAGAAAAAGGAAGAAAGGAGGAAGGTGGAAGGAAGGAAAATATGTAAGGATGGATCAAAAGTGTCAAGCTCAGATTCAGTTCTGGAGCCTGGCTGATACCTGTGCCAGCCCAGCTTCAAATAACTGATTTTCACAGAGTGAATTTATATACATTGAAATGAGGCTTTTGGGTTAGTCACAGACCCAGGGCTTGGTGACAAAATGCAAATCAAGGTGCAAATTTGGATTTCAAGTGTCCTCAGATCTGGGTGTGTTTAGATGTGCAGTTTGGCATTATATTTCCAACAACAAGTTGCCTGAACAATTATTTAGCCTCAGCTCTCTACATCCTGGAGAAGGGAGGGCAGTAAACACTTTGTTGTCCAGGCTGTGCTTTGCAGCTGCCCCACGCTGATATGGCCCTCCCTTGCTGCCAACACCTTTTTTGCCCTGTACCCCAGGATGTCCTTCCTCTTCCTCTCTCAGCCTTTATCCCATAGCCATTTCTCTGCCTTGAAGCCAGGAGGAGCCCACTGTAGAAAAGGTGCCTGGCCAGACACCCATCCGTGGATAGGAGATGATCCACACGTACCAAAGTGCACCTAAAGAGCTTTTTTGAAGTGGTGCTGCACCAAAGGACTTGAGCCTGAGGATGGATTTCCCCTTGAGCCTGAGAAGTTTTGCTGGCTTCAGCCCAGTTTTTTTTGCAGATCACTCCTGGTAATTACTTGGCTATTTTGCACCTTTCAGAGTAAGATTCCTGGGGTGGAGGATTCTCACTGTTCTGGGCATAAGGCTGACTCCAAGAGTGGAGAATCACACCTTGCAAAGGTTCAGGGTGAGTACCTCAGCTCTGATGTTACCTGTGGCCAGCCTGCTGAAATATCTGCCATGAAGGTGTTCAACGCTCTGTCTCGTGGGCTGGGAACCTGCACAGACTGTCCAGACTGGAAGTCAGATGGGAGAACAGGGTGATGCTGCTCCAGGGTCTGTTCCCATGAGATGCCAGCCTCATGTGGCATAGATATCAAGCAGCTGCTGCACTTACAGGGCTTCTTGCTTCGTGTTTCAGGGCTTCTCACTGTACCCACACTGCACTACTAAAACAGCTGTCTTCTGGCTTGGATCTGACCTGAATGCAAAACTAGACAGCAGTATGTTCAGATCACCAGAGCTCAGAGGGCTTCATCTCCAATTCTAATCTTTTTATTATCTATTTATTCCTCATATACAGTTAATAATTTCTACCAGATGCTAAAAACCCTTTGTGCCATCTGAAACTTAGCAAACTATCAGAAAGGAGGCTAATAAATACATACATGCATAGCACTGCATCATGACTGCCTGCTCCTAGATGATTATTGCAGGGACCCCCAAATTTCATGCTGCCGAAATATATTTAGACATGAATATCAATTTGAGACTTCAGTTCTGATCATGCTAGATGACTCTTAACAACCATAACCAACCTCTCCTCAAATCATTACCATTCGTATAGCCACAAAAGGCAAACTTGATGAGAGAATGAGAAGCTAGTAGGGTCTCAGGCTAAGCATACAACAGTGGGATAGCTATAAATGAACCTTTTCAACCATAAATTACATGTGGCCAGTAATTCCCTTTTCTCCCTCTCTCCCTCCCTCCCCATCCTCCCCCTCCACTCTGAAAACCCTGGGACAAAGGCTTGCCTCTCTGAAGGATGCCTTTCTGGAGGATTAAGCAGCTTTTGTTGACAAAATACAAATTACAACTCCTTTGCTTGGTGTCCCGCCTTCTCAGCTGGGCTCCGGTCCCTGAGGGACAAGGCTCTATTACCCCTGCGTAGATGAAGAGCTCAGAATGGGCAGATGTAATTATTAACACCATTCAATGGAGTGTCTTTCTGAATTATCAATTAAAAATCTCTACTGTTTTTTCCTCACACTAAATAGAAAGCTGACGGCAGTTAATCTATTGTGCAGCAGAGCTTTATATGCATATTTAAACAGTGTGCTTCTCTGCTTTTTCATTCCAGGGGCAGTGTGGGGTGAGAGGGACTCCCATGAGGTAGCACAAAGACCCCTGTCATTTGATTGAGAGAAGAGTCTTTGGAAAAATATTGTCGCCTTCCACCCTGGCAAACAGGTCCCGTGGAGATATCCAAACAGGCCCGAGATGCCCGATATTGTGGGAGATGACAAATGAGCGTTCCCTGCTCATGCACCAAAGTGCGTCTGAACAGCTCTCTTGACGTGCTGCTATTAAAATGCAGAGTTCATGGGCAACAGACACATGAGCATGGAGTGAAAACAGAAATTAAGCAATGTGATTAAAACCAACAGCCACGCCGAGCCAGGCTGCCAAGAGCTGTCAGATTTTGGCTGGGGGGGAAGACTGGTGCACCGGGTTTTGGGGAAGGGGCTGCGAGGATGGCTCAGGAGCACGAGATCATGGGTAGAATTTTGTTAACTCCCCTGCTGCCCCACAAGTACGTCTCCAGCTCTCACCAGAATAGACAGCCTTGCAAACCTCCCCAGCCAGCCTGTTCCAACTCTGTTGGAATTTCCATTGCTGGTACCACGATGTTGAGCTACCACTTATTTATTATCATGTACCACTAACCACAAGTTACCACTTGTCAGCTCCAAAGTCCAGTCCTAACATTCCTAAAAATAATTTTTTTTTCTCAAATCCTTTCTTTTTTTTGAGCAACTTCTCTCCCTTCTTCTTGGAGAACATATTGTCTGCACAGAGCAAACTACCGATATATGGGTAAATTATATCCATTTTTAAAATCTTGTATGTATTGTGTATGTCATCTTTTTTCAAAACTGGAATTCCCACCAAATCCACAAGCACAGTGAGACAAATTTTTAAACATTGGAAAAGTGGCATTATGCATAGCAGGAATTTCACTTCAAGGGTTTCAACTTCTTCTTGGAGAAGTGGTGTCAACTGAAAAAGCATCCAAAGAGACAAAACAAGCCAAATTTGGGAGTATCTCTGGCCTTGGAGAAGTAGAGTTAAAAATGCTATATCAGACAGAAAAAATAATAGCTGCTAAGGAACTGGAAAGCATTTGGGGCTGGACATGTGCCTCCAGCAGTTTAGAAGCTTATTTTATTAGCACTTAAGTCCTAGAAGTAGCACTGAACTCCTGACATGTTGGACCACTTCCACCTATTGCCTAATACAACCCCTATTCTCTTTTTCTAACTCTTCAGAGTTACCTAAGAGCATGCAATACCTGGGCTGGCAATTTTTTTTTCCTTTTTCTTTTTAATGATTTGATTCCCCTTGCGCCCAAAAGCCAGACCCCAGTAATGGACCCTAATGCACATGCAAGTGTTTCCAAGCTGCACTGCTCTGCTCAAAAGCCTTTCTCCAAGATGAATAGCATTTGAACTTTGTCCAATTTTTCTTATGTGGTATGTGCCCTTTATTTACTCCGTCATGTATATCTCACTCCATTTAAAATATTCACAGTTTGTTTTCAGAGCTATCTGGCTGGCCTTCAGTCTGGATTTAACAAATCTTAGACATTATATTCACTTGCATATATCAGGTTTTGTCGTGAACCAGAAGGGGAAAAAAAGAATTAAAAAAATTGCCTTCACCATGATTTAAATAACATGTTCAGATCCTTTATTTTTTTGTTTTAAATGCCTTCATCTCTTGGCCTTATAAGGTGCAGACTGTCTCACGCTGAACTCTAGCTGGGTGGCCTCAGTCAGCCAACAGCCCTGCAAGCTCATCCCATTAAAGTCATTATGTTTACTTCTTATTTCAACAAACCAACCTGCATTTTGAGGCAGGAAAAATTGAGGGAAGAAATCCTAGGTCCATTTCAGAGAGAAAGGGTGTGAAATTCAGTTGTTGATAGGCTGCAAAATGAAAGCTCTCTGCATTTGCTACAAAAAATGCCTTAAAAAAAAAAAAGGCAAGGGCTGTTCCTTTCCTTATAAAATCTAAGGAACCAATCAGTTCATATCTGAGTACCACCACTTAGAGCACCTCTGCACTAGATCTCTGGTCCCACTCCATGAGGAGAGTGTGTGCCTTCATAACAGCACTGAAAACCTCACTGAAATGCTTTCAGTGGTTGGGAAAACTGAGGCATGGGCCCTTCAACACAAAATTGCTGGACAAGTCAGGAAGAAGACTCTTGTGAAGAACAATGGTCTGAAGGGGGGCTCAAGGCTCATGTGCACTAACAAGCAGCACCTTTCCCACTGGGGACACAATTTTGCCTCGTTGCACAGGGGATGCCTCTGGTGCCTCATAGACATAGTGAGACTGTGATCCTTTTCCCAGGAATCTGTAGGCCAGGAGTCAGAGAGAAAGGACCAGAACCTGAAGACCTTGAGGCTAAAGATGCCAGTGCAAAGGAAGGTGATTTGATGGCTGCATGAAGGGGAATGAAGTAATGAAAACAAAGAAATCTGGGTTCCTGGTAGCTGTCAGGAATGAGGCAACTCTTTATTTTAATTAAAGAAATAAAATTTATTAAGGAGAAATTTAATCAAAAGTTGCGATTAATTAAAAGATACCAGGATCCATAAAATTAATAGATAAAAGAAAACAAGAAAAACCCCGGGTACACAGGGATTGGAGACTTTAATGGCCGGACCGGCTCTGAGTCCCTTCTGCAGAGAGCTGCAACACTGGGGTGACTTTAGCTGGCCTAAAACCAAAGCAATTACAGTGTCTCTTGGTGAGAGAGAGAGACCGATGACACACAGCGTCGTGCCCCACCTGCAGCTAATCTGAGGTGAGAACAATGGCTGCCTTCCTCGAATGTCTGGCCCTTTTATAATGTCTTGTCTCCGCCCTGGACCGCCCACAATCCTGCCTCCATGGTCCTGTGTGATTGGTGTTTTTTTGTGTTGAGGTAATTCCAGCCCACCAATGGCTTGTAATGGTCTAGGGGAGTGATGTTGCTTGTTCTAAAGGCGGGAAAGTACCTCATTAAAATTTAGGTTGCCATGGTGCAAGTTGCAGGGTAACGCCCAAGCACTAAATAGCCCCTTGTTAGTGCGAAGTCTAGGTCTTGGTCTTGTCTAGGTAGACAAGGCTTTAAAACTTACCAAATGTTCTTAAAAATTATAACAACACTTGATAAAAACCTTACATTTAACCCCAAACGCTCTAGAAATCTTTAAAAACAAGGTAGTAACATTTAAACATGAACAGTTTTGATGGTAAGAGGGAAAAACTGACAGGTGATTGTCTAAACTTGGGAGGATTTTAACAAGGAACCACGTGAAGCACTTCTTAATTAACTTACTTGAGTGATTAACTTTTAAAACTTACTAACTTTTAACAGGGTGATAGGTAATTTGAATAAACAACTATTAACAATTAGCACATTTGATGAGCGAAGTTAAAATCACTTAATATGCAAGGGCCAAATCCACAAGTCCATATATGACAGTAGCGTGCTCCTGTTACTGGGCTGGGCTCGGCTCAAGGTCCTCACTCCCATCGCTGAGTGGCTGTGCCATCGTGTCATTTAATTTCCCCATAATATCGCCTACATTTTTCCTGGGGCAGGGGTGAGTTCCCGGTGAAGAAAGGAGCCCTCAGCAGAATGGTTCTCCTGGACTGCATATAAAAAGCCAAAAGTGGATACTCAGGAGGTGTGAGGCAATCCCTTCAGAGCTGGACACAGCCCCAGCTCCCTGTGACTTCCCTGGGGCTGCCACCATATGCCCGATTTCCCTCCAGTCCCCCAAGACAAATAGGACAATAAAAGGAGGATTGAGGAGTTGACTTGATGGAGTGTCCAGGTACATTCCAGAGATACCGGGCACTACAAGAGCTTTTCAAATTCAGACGCAGAGCAGCACAACAAGAACCAGGAAGAAGAAGCTCAGCCTGGAATTTCAGGGCAGTCAAGTTCACAGGGGAGATAAAGCATGGAAAAGCAATTAAAACAATTAAAACAACAAGACTGATTAACCCTGAGCACAAAATATGGAGGGGAAGCATAAAAATATGGAGGGGAAGACATTTTCAAATCTATTTCCAAATTCTTCATTCAATCAAACTCCTTTCTGGAAGGCATGTTTTGATCATAATAAAAGTGATTTGTCTCAACAGAAGGAAACCAGGGTGAAATCCCCATGGACGGTGATTTCCAAAAGACCTCCCCAGCTGAGCAAATGGATCTTTTGGAGTTTAACAATATCCTGAGTTCTTCATTGTTCAGATTTATTTTTATAAACTCAGTCCTGTCAGTTGTGTGGCAAGAAGTGTCAGCACTAGTCTGGCAGTTTATAGGAGAACTTTTGTCCCTTTGTGTCTCACAAATGTCTCTGTGCACAGGGAGCAAGAGAAGAGGGGAGGAGAGACTGCTGAAGTGACTCACTCCACGGAGCTGGAGAAGAGTCCCAGCAATGTCTGGTGGAAGGCTGCACCCTGCCAGTGCTTGCAGCCGGGAAGAATTGCTTAGTAAGCGCTTATGAGGTGAAATAGCAAAGTAGCAAATGCAAATGGGTGAGCTGGATAAACAAAAACATCCCCGATGCAAGCTCTGGGAAAATGGATTCAGGCTGCTCCATCCCAGGGCTGTAGACTGCATTCCCCTTCAGCAGCAGGAGCTGGCCTTGCTGCTGGCTGTGCAGGAAGATCCAGCCTGTGTTCAGAGAGGCTCTGCAGCCACGGGGAGGAATGTGCTCATGTACCAGCTCAAACTCAGTACAAGACCCAGCACCTCTGCAGCTGGAATTGATATTGATGTACTGTTTGTAGCTGTATCAAGAGCCATGACCTCATGCCTCTGCCCTGTGGAGGAGCTGCCCATCACTCACCTGTTTGACGCCTAAGTTAACTGATAGTTTCCTTGAGGTCCTTGCAGGCCGAGCTGAGCAAGGTCTGACCCTCCATAGCCAGACTCATCCACAGCTTTCAGAAAACATGAGCTGAATTTGCTGCATCAGGAGCTTGACGCTGGACTTTTCTCTTGGTGTTGGACTGCATACTCCCATTACAAGGGACAACAGCTGAAAGAGACTTGATTTAGATTAGATATTAGGATGAAATTCTTTCCTGTGAGGGTGGTGAGATTCTGGAAGAGGTTGCCTAGAGAAATTGTGGATGCCCCATCCCTGGCAGTATTCAAGGCCAAGCTGGGGCTTTGAGCAAACTGGTCTAGTGGAAGTGTCCCTGCCCATGGCAGGGCTGTTGGAACAAGATGACCTTTAAAGTCCGTTCCAACACAAACCATTCTATGATTCTGTGACATACATGCTGTCTAGAGACTGATGGATCTCTCTCTGTGACTGCCACAGAAGACATAATTTCCCAGCTTTTGTTTGTAGGTGAGGTGGTGCCTGTTTCCTCTCTGCAAAGGTGCCAAGCAAAGGCATTGCTCTGGCTGTCCCCAGGTTGCTCATGAATATAGGGAAGCATATCCTGAACCATAGCACTTGGTATCACTTTGCATCCTGCCAGTAGTTGTGCAATTATGTGTCTCTGGATGCTGTGAAAGCACCAGAACTTGGTTTCCTACCATAAACTTCCAAACAGCAAGGCTCAAAGGTGTAAAATGTGATGTTATGAAGTGCTGCTGTTTACATGGCAGCTTTATTATTCATATTTCACTGTTGCTTGAGAAGAATCCAGGCTGCACTTTCCTTGATTGCAGATGTTGCATCTCAGGTTTGAAAACTGGGACCATCACTGAATTACACCATTAGAGCATTCTCAATGCTCCCAGAACTTGCTGCCGTTAATATACAGGTTTTTAAAACATGCACAGACTGGCCTGCATATAAAGAGCTCCTGTAACAGATGCACATGTAAAACTAATGTCCTCCCTGTGCAACTAACTTCAGATTTTCCCCAGATCAGCTCAGCATTTTGCAGTACCACTAAAATTCCAATCCCATGGCCTAACACCTGAGCCAGGCCTCTAGATCCAAGGGACTCGCTCAGAAATGTTGACATCTCACTGTAAAAGTCAAGCCTTTAAGAGCTAAATCAACATCTGAGCCTCAGCCTCACACGTACGAACATTGCTCTGTAATGTAAAAGCCTAACTATCCCTTTCTTTCCTAACTGAAAACTGAATTTTCCTACTCATCTCTTTATTCTAGTTGATGCAAAACCTTTAGCAAAACCACAGAACATTGTGAGACCTCCAATAAGACCGTGACACTTCTGTCTGCATGTATCTGGGTAAGCATCTGACTGAACAAAAATCACTAGCCTCTGTGAACTTTTTATGACTGTTTTGCTATGGGAAACTACACAAGAATTCACCTTTTAATAAAAACAAAAACAAAAAAAGCACCAGTTGCAAAGAAGAGGCTGAGAATATGGGCCACGATGCTTTAATGTTTGGAATTGGAAGTAGTAAAAGTTTGTTGCTCATGTCTCAAACATCTCACAATTTTTTAAGATGATCTCAGGATTTTGTAAAGACTGTTTACCTATGATTTTTCTAATATGAAGTGGGCAAGCTGTTAACCCTTAAAAGACACAAGTTATGACAGCACCCAAATAAATGATCACTTTACACTTTTTCTTCCCATTCCGTTCAATGGTTTTCTTTGCGTACTCACATTTTTTTTCCCAAATCAAACTATTTGTGTTGAAGAGATTGGAGGCAGAAAACAACTTTCAGCATGGATGATGGAAAAATGACTATGGTAACACTGCCAGCATTTGCCACTTGTTTCCAAGTGACTGAGACTTTCCAGAGACAGCACCCTCACGCTGCAGAGAAACAACTTCTTTATCCAGGCACCTTATGCAGTAACTTGAAAAGAATAATGACATTGCCTAGAAGGCTGCAGATCAAGTGGCACAAGCCTTGATGCTGCTACTCCTCTCTCATCTACCCTCCCATCTAGGACCTGGAAAGATTTTTTCCTCACAAGCAGTTTGCTATTTCACTGGCAATTATACGTGTACAACTGAACACAAGCGGGCTTGTGATCATCGACTGTCACATTTGGAAATTCCTCTTGTACTCCTCCATCAGCTTGGCTTTTAATTTAGAGGGAAAGCCATTTTCTGTGTTATTTATCCTAGGCAATTTCCAAACTCTTCAGTATCCTGAACTCTTTCTAGGAGGTGCTTTGCATGGCATTTACTGAAGCAGATAGGCCAAGATTGGGCAAACATTATTACTGTAGCTGCATAAGTGTATCTGTCATTAGAAAACACAAAATGTTTGTTTTCTTTTCCCATCATTAAGTCTCACATGATTACATGTTGGTAATCTGTTGGGTGGAGGGGTGTTTGACCTGTCATTCCATGCTGGTCTTTAATATTTTGGGTGGTGTGACACAGCACACAGGTGTCAAGTCCTGTGGCAAAGTGGAGCAAGGAAGTGTGGGGGGTTGGGTCAGCCTCAGTGACTCCTCCAAAACACCTTCGCTTTGCAAAAGGTGTAGGGCTTTTCAAAATTCAGGGCTGACTGATGCAGTTCTTCGGAAGTGAAGCCATGTTGTTCCAGCAGAGCTTTCATCTCTCTGATGTCTGTGGGTTGAATTAAGGTTACACTAGAGAAATCAAGTTGTGTGTAGAAGTGTAGAAAAGCTTTGGCCATTCAGATATCCTCAGTTTGGGCTCACACTGGGCGTCATACTTGGAGAGGCAGCAGTCTTAAAACCAGGCTTAAATTTCCAGCAGAATGTGCAACCAGAGGGTAAATGGTTGGAGTAAATGACAGTAGCAGCAAAGACCCCACAGCAAGAACTTTGGTGACAACTGTCCTGGGACTGTGATCTTCCCTGACAGTGCCATTGGTAAATCCAGCACCACCATTTGCCAGTGCTGCTGTGAACGTTCTGCCTGGATTGAGATACCACGGCTGCAGTCACACCTTCTGCTGAGTTGACAGCCCTAAATTCACTTCCTCTGTGGATGAGATAGAAAGGATAGTTTATAAACACACACACAGATCAGTGCTCCACCTAAAAGAAGAAACATCCTTTTTCCTGAAAGTAATACAGCCTCATCACTCACACAGATCTACATTTATTATAACATAGCATAACTAATGCATTATAAAAGCTCAAGAACATAGAACATTTTCCATTTAAAATCATAGGAATGATTTTACAAAGACCCTGGTAGCCCACTATCCTATTTCTAAGCCTTGGCCAGTAGCTGGTACCTAAGAAAGGGCATAGGAAAATGGTAAGTGTAAACAAGATTCAACAGTTTGTGCTTCAGAGACTTCCTCAGCCGGGTCACATCTTTGCAAATATGTAATGCTGGAAGAGTCAAAGGATAGCTGGGAGGAAATGGACTTCCAATTGCTGAAAATCCAAAGTGATTTGACCCTAGTGAGTCATAAGGTGAAGAAATTAGGTATAAAGTCAAGGAAAACGAAGGTAGGTTGTGGGTTGTAGGATCAGCATGGGAGGCAGGACTTCAACTGCACTGCTGGGAAAGAGAGCTGGCACCAAGGGAGGAGCTGCTGCCCAGCAGGACATCCTCTGCAGCCTCTGGAGACAGCTCTGCCAGGGAGAAAGGGCTATGGGAACCACTGGAAAAATTATGTTGCATTTAATGTGAATTTGACAGTCCTCCTCCTTCTCAAATCACCCCACAGTACCATATATGAAGAGCCCCATTCATTTAGGCAAATGTAATTTAGTTGCCTCTCAGACTTGATGATCTTTCATGTTAAGATTTTCAGCTTTAAACTCAAGCGTGTTGGCCCATTTTTAAAATTCCATCTCTTGGGCCAGGCCTCCAGTCCTTGTCCCTAAACAACGTTACTAAAAGCTGGTGAAAAGCATTGATCCTCCCTGGTTGTCTGTGGCTCCAGCCATGTACAATCAGATGAGCCAAAATAAGCACAAACTGGGCAACTATTCCAAGAATGAAAACACCTCATTTGTTGAACCTCCAGGTCTCAAAGACTCTTTGTCCTGTTCTACTTCAAACTTTCCAGAAAGAGAAACCCATTCTTGCAAAAGATCATGGATGTAAAATTCCAGATGGATTGTTGCAGACTTTGAAAATTAGGAAAAAAAATTGTCTGAGACAGGGAAACGACTGTAACATGAATACTGTTTTGGACTTATGTCTCTCCTCAAAATGTTCCCAAATATAGCAGCATTGCTATATATATGATATATTTGGTAGCTTGAATAAACCTGCAAAGTGCTGTAAAAGATACATATTGCATTTCAGTACACTAGAAACACTGGAAGCATTATGAGACATTTAAATAAAACATTTCACTGAGTATTAAATGAGGAAGTGTTCAGATGGTTTTGACTGGAGGGTCATGCATTTAGAAAACCTGAGCTTTTTTACACGCTGTAATATTAGTTATTTGGCAAGAGACTCTCTAAACCCTCATTAGTAAGATTGCTGATTTGGCAGCAGTGAAATGTATCTGTTTATGAGTAAATCCTCACATTATCTTTCTCTGCTCTTCTATTTTGCCTTTTTCCATTAAATATTTCTCTCTGGAGCCATTCCACCACTGCTTTCCTCTGATAACCCATTGGCCCTTCTAAATGCAGGACTTCCTGGAGGTGATGAATGTCTCCTTCCAAAACCCATGAGCTACAGCTTTGAAACCATGCTGAAGTGCCCATCTCCTTCCCCTTTTTAGTGCTTTAGCATTTCAGGCAACAGTCAAGCCAAGACTAGCATCTGACACTTGTGTGTGGGAGGAGGTTTTCATCGGGGATGATGTATAAAATTTGCTTGTTTATTTATTTATTTTTTTTAGGTCCTTAACAGTCCCTGTTCCTCATTGTGATGAATATTTCTGTCATGTTCAGGGCTATAAAATGAGCTATTATCTGCTTTGCCAACCTATGAGAGTCCTGGATCAGGAAACTCACCCACACGTGGGATCTGGATCCCTTTGATAGTAGCTTGCTGTGGGTTCAGTCTTTCCTCTACTTCCCTCTGCTTTGGTTCCATAAGTGGAAACCTGGTAGAGGTGAAATGTATCCATAAAAAAGACTTTGAGTGGGATATTCTCCTTTCTAGGTCCACGCTCCAAGATTCAAATGTGTGCAATTTAGGAGCACTGTTTACTCTTCCACTCTGTGTGAAAACAACAAGGCTGTAAGAATAATTGACTCAGAAACCAAGTCTAGGCCATGCCAGCTAATGTAAATTAACAGTCACTAATTATGAATGTGGGAGGGGAAAAAGCAAAGGTCATTTTGACCCATTCTATACCAAAAGCTTGGAGTCTGTTCAGAAAAACTCCTGCCTGCCAAGACCCACTGAAAACAGTGCTTTGATCTCTGTACAATGCACTCAATTAGAGGGAGGGAATTCTCAAACAAAAGCTTTTTAAAATTTCCTTTAGAATGAATAATTTTGAGGGTGGTGGAGGATGGCGGCAACAATTGAAGGAAATAATCGCTCACTATTTGCCCAGACATTTCACTAGAACATGAAAAGCCGTGAGGAAGCACCTTTTGGGGGTGGGTACAGGTACAAAGCTGCACACAGCACGCCGAGGTCTCTGTGGGTGCAGAGGATGATAAATAGCCATACACACATGGCTTTGTATGGCCCTTGTCTCAAAGTATTTCGCCCTATGGACCGCGCTTTCTCCAGCAAAGTTAAGGCCTGCAACACCTCATCTAGAAACCAGAGTGGTTCTTTCTCAAAATGCATTCATCTACCAAAAGTCTCACATTAGCTGCAAAAAGGGGCAAAGCCAGATATACAGATCACCCCCCTGCCCATGGCATCGTTTCCATTGGGAGAGCAGAGCAGCTCATCTGATTCTCTCCCAAGGCTGTGAGGAGCTTTTATCTCCCAGCCTGGACTGCAGGACACTTAGCAGACCTGGGTTATCCTCATAGCTCAGCCTCATTTTTCTTAGTTCCTACTTATATGCTGCCTCACTTTGACTCTTCCTAATGTCAGCTATGTCAGTTTCAGCACTCAGTTGACCACAGTCCTGTGGAAGTTAAGATTTTTCATTCTTTTCTTCCTATCTTTTAATAGTATCCAGTAATTTTGACAGCCGTAGATTAAATTAAACGTGAACCATGGAACTGTTGCCTGTGCAGTGCTGTCACTTGCTGTAGGCAGAGGGACAGTAAAACACAGCTCTCCTGATCTGGCAGCATTTCACAGTAGGATAACTGGAACAGTGCTGGTGATGGCAAAATCGGTCCATATGGGTTTAACAGCATTTTCCACAAACGACATTTAAATTAATGTGCTGAAATGGAGTGGGAAGCTCTTCAGAACCAGCACACAGAGTTCAGATTAAGGTTTTGGCTGAACAGCCATGCATACAAGTGAAATGATGTTATTTGTAGCAGACTAATAGAATCAAGCTCAGGGCAGGAGCAAGCCTGTGGAGATACGTGGCATCCATGTCAAGTCTTTTCACAGACTGAGTTGCAGATAAGCCTGTGGGAAATGTTGTTTACGAGTAATAAAAAGGCCTCCAGGGAAATTTAGGTCTTAGAAACCCACCTACAGCTCATGCAAGGAGTTGGGTTTCTGTGAGAGTCTGGGTGTGAGGAGCAGAACAGTGGTGGTGTTAATGGGGAACAGCATGACGGCTCTCCTTCCACCCTGCAGCTTGGAAAGGGAAAGACATGATCTGGCACTTGCTGAAACTCAGGACACGAGAAGGCTGTGAACACAAACCTCAGCTGGTATTACTTGGTGAGCATTTTAAAGCCAAATCTGAATGCAATCTGTAACTGGTTTACTTCATGTTTGTAAGTCCTGCCACCTTTTGAAAGATTCCTACTCTCAGAGTGTGGTTAGGCATGGTGTTTTCACTAAGTCAAGGTAAGGACCAGAAGAGGCAGGTGGATAGTAGGTAGGAGTGGTTGTAAGCAAACTCATGATGGAGATGCCTTGATTGCCCCTGACTCAAGACATTTGGCACTGGGAACCTCAGCTTTCCCTCCAGAGGAAGAGCAGCACTTTCAGGGTCATGACCATGACATCTCAGTTGTCCTCTGGAGATATCTCCTCAGGTCAGCTTCCTGAGATGCCTGAAGTTGGCTGAGATGTGCATGAGCCTTTACTGCTGGGAGGAATGGTCCCAAGGACACGGCTCCTCAAGCTGGAGGGGCCTAGGTAAGCAGTGGTTGTATCAAATGTGAAAGGAGATAAATACCAGAAAATGTGATAGAAATGAGTTTCTGGGAGGCATCCTGAGGTGTTTCTCCAAACTCACAATGCAAAAGCACCATGGCTTTCAGGAAAACGGGCATCTAAATAAAAGGAAACACCATGTCCTGGTAGATGAAGACATAGGCTGTAGATACAGGCTCAGCCATTTTCAAAAAGGTATATTCCTAGCAATATTGAAGATACCTGGGTGTAAGTTACACGTCCTAACATCATGTACATTTGGAGGTGTAGTACTCCTGCTTAAGAGATGAAGTCATAACTTAACTATTTCAATGCAGAACGAGCATTCTGAGAGAGAAGGTTATTTAAAATTTGCCTGCAGTCATGATTTAATGCAGTTATCTCAAGTATTTGCCACTGGCTACTGTCAGAGTCAAGATACTGGATTATATCAGCTTTGGGTCTTCTTTAAAATGTCAGCTTCTGTATTCTGAGGATGGGGAAGACAGTCTGTAGATCTGTAGGTGAGATATGCAGAAGATAAATACAATTTTCATGTCTTTCCTTTATGCCTCACTGACTTTGCTAATGTGGCATGAAGAACAAAGGCTATCCAAGCCTAGATTCAGTGTTTCAAAGTCCAGCTGCCTTTGCTGTCTGAGAGGGGCTAAAGTGAGCTGTGGCCAGCACGTGGATCTTGAGCTTTTATTGAGAAGTGATTTTAGCAAAACAATGCATTTTAGGCACTGTCTCGATTTAGGTGGAATTTCATCCATCCCACAAAGGTGTGCTCTGACCTCCACAAGCTCTCCCATCCCCTGTATCACACCCGTATCACACCCATATCACTGTGTTACCCAGGGAAGTGCGAATCTGATACCTTCTACAAAGTCCTAATAGAGACACAACATTTTCCCTAGGGGCTTTGGTCCTTAAGGTTTGTCAATCCATGAAAGGGCCCCAAATCACTAGCTTTTATTTATATCCTTGAACAGTTCTCTGCCACTCCAAGAAACATGAAGCGTCCTAGCTCCACAGAGCTTACAGTCCCTGTTTTTATGATTTATTTTTAGGCTTTGGCTGATGGGCACAGTCAGCATCAAAATAAGAAGTTAAAGAAACAAATACTAACAGGTTAAAACAACAACAACCCACAGGAACACAAACAGAACCTGACTCT
This sequence comes from Ifrita kowaldi, assembly GCA_013398055.1. Taxonomy (NCBI): domain Eukaryota; kingdom Metazoa; phylum Chordata; class Aves; order Passeriformes; family Cinclosomatidae; genus Ifrita; species Ifrita kowaldi. The sequence continues at coordinate 825,078 of VZRS01012496.1, forward strand.
GTTTTTTTTTTTGAAGCACAAGAGACTCCAATAATTTATAATGGATGAAGTTCTTTTGATCTCTGTACTATCCACTTCAACTTTTCCGTACAGTTACTCAACCATGCAGGCCAGAAGGTTAAAGGAAGAAGATTTCCATGGTCAGATGGAGCAACAAGTTTTTTTCTTTGAGGCTTAATTCTTTTTACATGAATGTGATGACAGCAAGTTATACAAAAATGCTCCAGCTCATGCGTTTCCCTCTCCAATCTTTGATAGATGACATATGTTCATGTATCCCAGCTGTTACTTAAATAAAGCTGCATGTATACAATATGTCAGAGACAACACAGGCCAAACTCCATGATACAACTATACTTAAGATACATAGGCTAAAATCTGTATTTTGTCTCCAAAAATCCTAAAGCAATTGAAACTGACCCAACACAAACCACACAGCACTGTCCTTCCAAGTCACAAGAAAATCAAGGTTCAAACTGACACTTTGGTTTTGATGGGACATTTTTTCCCTCAGTACAGTTCCAGTATGTTTTTGCTCCCTAACTGGTAAGTGGGCTTTATGACTGTCTTTGATGCCCAGGGGAGTCCTAACCCTCGCAGTAATAATGTTTGTGCTCAGCTGTGTTGGATCTGGGACCTGTTATGATTAGGCACAGGAGTGATGAACACAGAGTTACCTGCAACCCAACCATGCTAGGACATGCCAAAATTGCTCTTGGAGATTGAAATAAGGAGCAGCACAAAGCTTACCTGCTCACAGGGGCTGGGTTTAGGAGCCAGCAGGGAACTCTATGGCTCAGGGGGTGTCCCTGCCTTCTGCCCAGCTAGGGATGGGACTGCTCTTCATTCCTCACCAGGACACAATGAGTAAGCCAGGGATAGACACATAGCTCACATACTTAACAAGACGTATCCACCTGAAATTGCAAATTGATTTATTTGTGGCTAGGGCACATGGCTGGGTCCTGGCTCTTAGATGTCCCATTGCTGTCTCGTATGATCTCAGAAAAGTCACTGTGTACTTCTGGCCCTCATTTCCATCAACTCCCACCTCCTCCCTTATTTTAAAAGGGTAAAATGCTACTCTGCTTTGCTATTTAACATGTAGGGCTCTCAGGGTTCTACCTTTCTTTTTGCATACCAGCCCCCTGTGTTTACATCAGTCCTCCAGTGACCATCATTGTGGTATCTACATTAAATCAAGATACCCTCTCTTCCACAGATACCAGCAGCTCCACTTCATTAATCAATTAACCTTGGAGACCCAGGAATGCGGCTGCAAAGACAGCATGAAGACTCTGGCCTTTTACAGATGAAAGAGTTAATGAAGAGCAACAACGTTTTTGAACATACCAAGCCATGATAAATGGATGTAGGCAAACACAGGTCTTGACACTCTCTGATAGCACACAAAAAGGGCCTTGCAGTATTTTGTGCTTCATGGACCTGACCAATCTGCCACTCCGTGCTGCCTTTGAGTACATGAAAATCCCCACTCTCCCATCTGCTGTGAGAACATGTGTGTTGAGGGTTAGATAGGTGAAACGTCTCGTATCTGTCAGCAGTGTCTGCAAACTGAGCAGGGAGAACTTCATGAGTGATTTGCGCAGTTTCTGACTTGAATAATGTTAAGCTTGAAACGTCTGCAAGCAAGTCTCTGCTGCTGAAAAAAAAAGCAGAAGCAGGTAAGGAGAGAGAGTGGGAACTGCACATGGAAGAGATCCTGAGTTTCATCATGTCTAAACAAGAGCTGATATAATCCAGCAATAAGCACTGTCAACCTGATAAAGAGTCACCTGTAAGCAGAGCATCTCTGCTCCACATTGTGCAGCCTTCTGCAGAATGGGAATGTTCTGATGCTGGGCATAGACCAACAAAAAACAACAGAAGAGTCCTTTGCCAGCAACTCCAAATGCCGCCCCAATCAAACCTTCTCAGGGAGGAGTTTTCCACATTCATCATCTGGCTTATCGATGCTGTCTTGAGCAAAACCTAGATGCAGGCTTTGTGAGTGCCAGAGAACATGAACAATGGCTGAAGCAGGGAGGGCGATGATAAGAAGAGAGTGCAAAGCACATGTTTCAAGTTCTACCTTTTCAAGCAAGTGTTGGGGCCGGGGAAGCTGAGCTTGGGCTGAGTGCCAGCATTCCCTGCAATTTAATCCTAGCCCTTGGAGGAACAAGCTGTTATCCTTGCTCTATGCCAGTGTCTCCCCCTTATCTCACATTCGAAATTCTTTAACCACTTCAAAACAAAGTATCTCCAAGGAACACTTCAGAAAATGTGTTTTCTTTTGTCTCTTGAAAACACTGATGAGAAGAAAAGCTCTTTTGTGTTTTGTGTAAGAAGCCTTTCAACGTCTGGGCTCTAAGTGCTCTCTTCTGTTCATTCACTTTCCCTGAAGTCTCACCGTGTAAGCGGACTAGTCCTTTCCACACGGAGGGCTGAAAACCTGAGACAGTGAAGAGGGGGAATAGTAGGCAAGGGACAGAGCATCAGGTATATAGAAAAACATTAAAGCAACACGAAGGGGCAGAGGAAGGCCAGCAAATGTGCCCAAGTGGAGCCAAGACAGACCTTGACAACCAGCAGCTTGGGTGCTGAGATGGTTGCTGGCTTTGCAGGGTGATGTTTCCTCCTTTCCAGCTGTTATGAAGGCATTAATCTCATCTAGCTCACAATGCAAAGGGATACTACAGAGGCAAAACACTGGGGAGTGATCCAGGAGGTTTGTGTGCACTCAGAAAACCTGCAGGAAAAGATTGATGAGGGACTTGGAAAGTTGCAGAGGCTCAGGGAGTGAAGTGTGGACCAGAAAAGTGGGGTTTGGCTTTAGGAGTCCTGAGAAGTGAGATTGAATCCAGCTCCAGGGGTTCAGGGCTGCTGCCCAGTTGTTTTTATAGGCTTTCTTCTTAAAAAACCAGTGGGGGATTTGCCCTGCAGCAGCCAGTGGGAGCCTTTCATTGGCCTTCAGGGTGGGGATGTATCAACATCCAAACTACTCTGCACTGGGCCTTCTGCAAGCACAGCCCTTCAAAGGATAATATGAGAAAAAAGAGGGTTAACTGCAAACTTATTACATGTCATAGAGATGACTAAGGCACAAAACTGATAAAGCAAATATTGCCAGTGATAGCAGGTAGCCATAACACAATCTGGCCAGCTCTCTTTGGACAAGGAGTCAAGTCTGTTGCAAGAAGACCTTGCTTTGGCTGCCTATGCTCTCAGATAGCCATGCCCAAATTGCCAGGACTTGGCTCTGACCAAGGGCTGTAGGTGTAGAAGACCACAGTTTGTGAACCTCCTAGGAGCCTTGGTGCCTCGTGGTTTGTCTGCCTCCAGTATCCTCAGGAGTGCTCTGATGCTGTCCAGTGGTGTTTGTGTTCTCGTGATGTCCTACTCTGTCCCACTGGGGACAACAAGCATGACAAAGAGTGAATTCATATCTCTCCAATTTCTCTACAAATTATTTTTTAAGCCATACTCTCTTTTAAGATGTTTGAAAACAACAACTCGGATGAATACTGGTCCTTTGCAACCACATATGCCCTGTGGCTTCAATCAGCATCTGTGGGCTACTTAGCTTCCTCATTCTTTCTCCTTACCTTATTTTTCCAACCTGTGGCAATAACCTGGGTTCCTACCCTGACATGCCACCGGAGAATCTTAAAAACTCTGCTATCTTTAAAGTAGGTATCTTTAATCATAGATGTTGTGTTTGAAGAAGTTGATATGGTTCCAATCAAAAAGGCAGATTTTTTTTTCCAGAAATATTTAGGTGATGGTGTTCAGCTTGTGCTTCTTGTTGAAGTTTGGAACAGATTTGCCAAATCATCCTGTTTGAGACTCACAGTCACTGTTATGGAAGACTGCATCTGGTTCATATGATTGCAAAGTGGTATTTGATGCTGGTTCAGAGAAGAACTGTGAGAACAATCTAAGGGCTGAGGCTGCATTGATACTACAATGACTTCACAAAAAAACCCCCCAAAACCTCAAATCAAATGTAAGTGCAATATGATGTTTTTCTGCATGCAGTTTTCTTCTCCTGAAATGTCCTGATACTTAGAGGTATAAATTTCTTAACCTTAGAAAGAAGAAAGCGTTTCACTCCTAGATGAGGAGTTGTGCTCAAAGTTCTCTCCTATGGTAAAATTTTATGCCTGATCTATAAAAGCCCTACAAGGCTGCATTTATGATTCAAGTGCTCATGAAGTCATAGCTCAGAATACACAGTCGTTATCTGGGACGGCAGGTTGCTGAAGTTTAATAAGATTTTTTGAGCACAGTTCTTTTTTTGCTCTTTTTTCCCCCTCTGATGATTTTAAAGCCTTGGATTCTCATCCTGTGAGCAGTCCCTATTGTGCTCTGGCAGAGGAGGGCTTATCTCCCCGAAGTAGGCGTCACGGTGACTGTTTACGAACAAACCACACAAAACTTGGCTAAATCTTAATGGGCCCATTTATGCAGTATCAAGGGTGAAGCAGACTTGGACCCCACAGCATGTTCAAATTACATGGCTTTAAGTGAATTTAGAGCTTGTCAAAGGAGTTGGTTTGACAGCCCAGGAGACTAAAATCCTCTGTTTACCTCCTGAACAGATATCACATGGACCATTCACAAGTCCCCCTCTGTGCTAATCCGCAGAGGATCGGAGCTGTTACGGCTCCCAGCTCCGCAGCCTGGCTCTGAACCCCAGCCTGCAACAACCTGGGCTTTTAGCTCTGGAGGCACCTACTTCAATCCCAGGGTGTCAGCCAAGACAGACGCCATAATAAACTTCCCTAACATGTTCCAGTCCTACCCCAGAGAGCTCCTTCTGAGGGCTGAACAGCTCTACTCTGTACCCAGTGAGTCAGATAGTACTAGTACAGAGAGGTATGAAAAAACCTCAACAGCTCAGGGATAAGATCACAATGGGCAGAAATAAACAAAAAAGGGACTGAAAGAAAGAAAAATGAAATTTAAATAGCAGGAAAGGTTGGCCTGCTTTGCACTTTCCAAAGCAAAGGTATTCAGGCAATTGCATTCAGGAGAGCTTTCCATTTTTAGATCAAGGACATCTCTGCAAATTCATTTTTATTCAGAGCAAAAAAAAGACCAAACTTCCAAGATCCCTTCAATGATGGAATAGTCCCCACTCCTCCTCCTACAAAAATCTACGAAGACCTTTTTATCCCAGGGTTTGGATCTTCTGGAAGGAGACTAGCTAGTTCTGTGTTGGCCATGAAAGTAGAAAATTACTGGCCATGTCTTCTGTTCAGAGTCAGAGGGTAATTTTTGGCAATTTGGGCTAGAACCAGGACAGTTGTTAGGAAAAATGTTTGCTTTGGTGGCAAAAGGTGGATATAAGGCAGAGGGGTATGCAGGGAGACTTTTGTGGCGATAGGTATCCAACTAGCAACAAAACAGACAATACCCAGGCAGAAGGCCTTCTTTTTACCATGTTATTGTTGATGTTCAGGTTCAGCTGAGTTGTTGTCAGATGAATGGAAGGATGCTGCATGTTTCTGCAGGGTTTGGGTTGGATACACTGGAAAATCTGCTGGATCATAGGGTTTCCAAGCATTGTTTGTGCAAGCCCAGGTGTAGCTCTATTGCCTGTTGAATGGTGGGGTGAGACCTTATAAGGTTTGTGTGCAGCTCCCTTATGTTGGATGGTTGGTGTTTCACTCCCTAATGAGATGTGGCTAGAAGCTGTCTCAAATGGGGGGAAGTGTTTCTTTGTTTTGGCACTTCATTTCGGTTCACAAGCAGCCAATGGAATTTTCCTCTAGCTTTTCAAAAAATCCAAGCTCACCTTTGGTCAGAAATGAAACATGGAAAATTTCAGCAAAGGTGGTTGAAGTTTTTTGGAAGTTGCAAGTGTATTGAGGAACAAAAATGTATGGAGATGGTTGGTAAATCAGAGCATGCAATGCAGATGGGGGAAGTGTGCTCTGCCTCCACTGCTTTGAGGAGGCAGATTCACAGTGGTAAAAGTGCAGGGCTCTTCACTGTTAGCATAAGGGTGAGGATCACTGAGTGCAGGTCTGAGAGAGCAGATCACTCAGCAGTTCCAGTTTGTAAAACTAGAAGGAGATAACTGTTGTCCCCTCTGAGCATCAGCCAGTTTCTCTTTGCTCACTGTAGAGGTGATTTCACAGCAGTCAGCGAAGCTTCACCAGCCTAGGGAGAAGCAAGCACAACATGCTGTGACAGAATTGTGCACTGAACCAAGCCCTATTTAGTCCTATGGCAAGAATAAACATGAAGACTGGAATATTTTCACTTCCTGCTCCTCAGTCTGGTTGAGTTTGTTCTTTGGGACTTTTATTGTTTTCCCTGTATTTGAACTGCAAATAGGAAGAGACAAAAATACACTTACAGGAAAGTAATGTGAAGCAAAGAAAAAGCACCTCTAACGTCTTTCATTGTGCAGGTGTGATTCTGATCTCACCGAATAAATCCGGAGCAACTCTACTCAAGTGAATGGATTCATTCTGGAAAGTCAGAAAGTGAGTCCAGTCCTGTATGTTTTGTTTTGCTCGGAAGCTGTAGGATTTTAAAGCAAGCATTACACCCATTTTATTAATGAAAACCCTCTTTCTTACACGGTAATCATGGGCACCTCTCACTTTTAATTGCTTTTAAAATGCTGGACTGCAGCAGTAATTTTATATCTTGGCTCCGTTTGGCCTTGATTGCATCAGTAGCAATTGAGAAGTGAGGGCTGAATAGCGTTTCACTGTTTGGTAAAATAATTACTGCTCTGGCTCAACATTTCAATTAATCCTTTCAGTGCTGCTGGAAAATGCTTGTGCCTGTGAGCCCTAACCACATATTCAGTGGAAGAGTCCTTCCCATTCACTCTCAGATGGTTTTGCATAGAGTCCCTCATGCAGCTGAGATAGTGAGTGAGTAAAGAAATGGAGAAGAAAGGGTTATAAGTGTGGAAAAGGGAAAAAAAGGCCCGTTTGGAGGCATGTCCTGTAAGTGGGGGAAAGATGCTACTTCACATTGTGTGGCAGAGATGAAAGCAAGTAAAAGTGTCCTTTTAAAGTCCTGAAGGTTCCTCACCTTGGCTCAGGCCTGGATCTCACAGGCTTGCCATTGTTCTTGAAATTCCCACAGAACTGCTTCCACTCACCCACCCTGGGGCTCCTCAATGGTCACAGCCTGGTGGGGCAGGGCGTGAGGTGTGCGGACAGGCTGAGGAAGTGGAGGCTGTTCAGCCTGGTGGAGAGAAGGTTGTGTGGAGACCTCACAGCAGCCTTCCACGGTCTGAAGAGGGCCTACACGGAAGCCAGAGAGGGACTCTTCATCAGGAACTGCAGTGATAGGGCAAGGAGTAATGGACACAAATTAAAAGTGGGAAATTTAGGTTAGATATTAGGAAGAAATTCTTTACTGTGAAGGTGCTGAGGCACTGGAACAGGCTGCCCAGAGAAGCTGTGGATGCTCCATCCCTGGAAGTGTCCAAGGCCAGGTTGGATGGGGCTCTGAGCAACCTGCTCTAGTGGAAGGTGTCCCCACCCATGGCACAGGGGTTGGAACAAGATGATCTTTAAAGATCCCTTCGAACACAAACCTTTCTATGATCCTGTGATTCTGTGATTCTAGGACCCACAGTCTAGTGACAGGTATGTAAGGAATACAACAACAAACCCCTAAATCCTCGGTCCCAGACAGCTGATGGCAGCACGCACAGGGCTTGAGCCTTGCAAGGGGCACCACTCAAGGGTGTTTGTTAGTCCCAAACTGCTCTCAAGCAGACTTGGATCATGTGCACCTTCTGCTTTCCTTGGCACTGAGGTTCCCCTCTGAGCACTGCTTCGCTTCTTTCTTGCCCAGGACAGCGCTCCCAGGTCCGCACACTGCACTGGGGCTTTTGCAGATGCTGGCGCTTTCCCAGCATGAGCCCTGCAAGGCAAAAAGGTACTGATCTTTGAGAGAGCAAAAAGTTTCTCATCAATGCAGAAAGCTTGAAACTGAGGGAAAGTGTGGCAAAGAAAAAGATCTAATGACATTTTTTAAAATTTAAATCTAGTAACTGTTAATCCAGTGATTTTTAGGCTTGGCTCGCTCTTCTTCTGTTCTCAATGTTAGTCAAATTACATAAATTAACTTATCCAGTAATAATTAGCTCCATTCCAGGTAATTGTCACAACAGGGTATAGGAACTAAACCATTGCAGTGAAATTAACAGCAGTAGTGCAGAACCAATAGTCACATCTGCCTGAAGTGAGGGGAAAGTGCTGGAAATAATATTGGGATTTTATTATGTCGGTGCTTGTGACCTCTTTGGAGAATACTTGGTTTGGAGAAGCTGGAACACATGAATGTTCACAGAGAAAAGTGACATTTGAGTGATTCTTTTTTTGAAACTGATCTGAACTTAATTTGAGGAAAAATTAAAAAAAAAAGTGGCCTGTAAAATATGGGACTTTGATCAGAAACAGAGATTTCAGCACAATCTGACTTCAGCCTCTTTCCCCCACAGCAGCCTTAAAGGCATGTAAGAGAGTTGTTTGGCCTGTTTATGCTCCATCTGTAGTCTATGGGAAGAGCACCTTGTCCAAGGGAAGCAAATCCTGCCTCACATGGGACAGCTGAGGCCAGGAGAGAGTGTCCATGTGGACACTCCATTTTCTTGCTCGTTAGTGAAGAACCCTCTATCAGAAGGTAACAATTTTGTCAGAAAAGCTTGTGTCTCTGACTTTACGATGTGCCTGTGGCAGAGCAAGACAAATTTGGCTGAGAATCCCTTTGTGACTTGGCACAGAGACCTGACCTTACTAACTCTAGATAGCCTTGGGTGAGGTGGAGGAAAAGAGCCCTGCTGCTGCAAGGAGCAGCTCATTGCTCCGGAGATGAAAATAGACAACAGTCATGGATGTGGGTCACCCTATACAGACTGAGTATCACACCTTGAAGAGTGAATATTTACAACAGACAGACCATGAGCCACCCTTGGGCTGAAGTGCATTCTCCTGAAACATTTGCTGATTTCAGAGACAGAACGAAGTCAAAACAGCAGCACTTTCACAGTTGCTTTTGGGTTTTTTTGTTGGTTTTTTTTTTATATTGGAGTACTATGCTTCTAAATTTCTGTGTCAATTATTTGCTGCTAACTGTTCACTCAGCTAATCCCGGTACAAGGCAACTTTCATATTGCGTTCACAAGAGTGCCAGCCTTGTTCAGAGCCTGTCAGCACAAGGGATTTCTGTTTGTGAACAAAAGTCTTTACACATTCTGGCTCCGAACGCGTGCGCTGTCCTTTCGAAGCCAAAAAGACTCTCTCCCCGTGCCAGTTTGTATTTCCAAAGTTGCTCTGTGTCCTCTCGTCATCAGCCAAGCTGTGCTGTGCTACTGAACTACGTTTTTGGAATTGCAAGGAGAGCTCATCTAGAGGGGGATTGAGGACAAACTCCGCAAGCCCTGGGCCAAATGCATCCCAGGCAGTGCATGCCCGTGTCCACAAGGAAGGTGCTGCTGTGTGCAGATGCAGAGGGATCTCAGTTATACTGGGTTTGAGGTGCTGATGTGCTTCTCTGCTTCTGTCACACAGTTTTGGGTTTATTTTGGTGGAAATGAGAGCAGGAATTAGCTTGGCTGCCGCCCAGAAACCTTCCTTACTCTCTCTGGATGCTTCTCCCTGGGAAGTCACAGCTCTGTTTCCAAAGGAGCCCGGCACTCTGGCACATCATTTCTCAGAGGCACAGAGACGCAAAGTCGCCTGTGGTTGGAGACACAAGCGAGGCCCCACATGTTTGATGCATCAATGAGGTGACAGCATCCACCAGCTTCTGGATGAGGCTCGGCAGGGCAGAGGAGCTGCAGACCTCACACTGGCACTGGCCACACTGTGCCCATTTGGCAGATACATCTGGTGATTGCATGAGTGTTGAACTGGCTGATAATTCAGTATTTCCCACAAAGATAGATGTGTTGGTATGAAACATCTCGCTCATAGGATGAGCACTACCTGTCATTATATTTTATTGAGGGAATGCTGTGGTTTTCCAGCAGCAGCCAATCTAATTTCTGCTATTCCTGCATGATCACCTCAGAAATCTCTCCTGAGCATTATTTCTTATAAGGGATATAGATGCCAGTTCTGATTCAGTGCCCTTACAGATTCTGCCATTATGGGGGGCTGAGCAACAGGGATCTTGTAAACGATGATACATATGAGATTTAAGTAGGAAAATACCAAGAACAGTTCTAAACATACTAAACAGTTCTAAAAATACTGAACCAAGAAGCCTTAGCAAAACTGCTCATGCACTAAAGGGCGTTAAATGTCAGGACAGTGTAACATATATTTTTTTTCACCAGCAGTCTTTTATCAGATAATTAATAAAGAGCTGTACAGTGTTACTGCTGTTCTGTCCTCCCCCTCATATATATGCCCACAATCTCTGCTGACATACAGGTGTTAATCTCAGACTGAAATTACCACTAGCAGTTGTGAAGATAAATCAAATTACTTTTACTGCGATGTGTTTTGCACATACAGACATGAGAAAGGTCCCTAGAATCCCTCAAAACCTTTTTCTTCTCTCCTTAGCAGTGTTTTAGAATTTACCAGTGCTGTGAAGATACAGAATTAATGAATCATCTATTTTTTTTCCCTCTAATCTTCCTATTAAGTTTGAGAAACACTGGGCTTCACTGCAGAAATTGGTAGCATTTTAAGGCAAGCATAGTCTCTTCAATTTAGAATATTGCTTACACCAAAGTATTACAAGATGTAAGGAGCTTCTGGATATTCCCAGTGGAGATACTTCAGAGATGGTGAAAAGTAACTCATCATTCCCATAGCCTTGAAAAGGACAGAGCAGCTCTTGGATATTTCTAAAGAGGAAATCCTAGATTTAAAAAAAAAAAGTATTTGTAACTGTACCAATATCTTGGTGAGGAAGACACATATCAGATTTGCAGAAAGGCCACTTGCCTATGACTCTACCATCAGAAGTGCCAGTCTGACAACGTTACTGTTAAATCTGGAGATCTTTGACTGATGGTAAAACCACTGTTTTTCCTGCCTAGCCAACGTTTTCTGAGGGAAATAGTGAACACACCCATAGGAAAACAGGTAAATGGGAACACTAGGAAAGTGAAGTGATCTTGCAGAAAATATTGTAGTGCTGTGCTCGGAAATGTGAGACCAGGTCAGGTGAAGAACCCTGTGATGCTTACTGACTGCAATCGCCTTGGTCTCTTACTGAACCAGAGAAGGAATGTGGGAAAGCTGGTTCAAGTCCCTGCTTTCCACAAAGTGTCTGTATGGCCCTGGGCAAATCCCTTCCTTGCTCTGTGTTGGTTGTTCACCTACGAGTGGAATCAAAAATACATTTACAACCTCTGCACACGAGAGAATAGCTACACTGGATTCTGAGGTACTTAGGTAAAGAAGGATAAAAAATTGATTGGTTTTAGACTTATACCAAGACCAGGAAGATATTTTTTTCAGGGCAGCATAAACCTTATTTTTGAGGCTATTTAACAAATGAGCTTCTCAATTTCTAACAAAGTCAGAGGACGAATTCCCTAAATCAGAAATGGCACTGATTAGAGTCATTGCCTACAAAAAGGAAGAAGGCTTTGAGCAGCATGGTCTAGTCAGTCCTGGCCCAAGAGATTTCAATGCAGAAACAGTCCCAGAGACAAAAGGAGACCTTTAATAGTTCTCTAATGACAGGTTTATTCCCTTAAAAAAAAAAAAAAACCCAAATCAAAAACAACCCCTCCTCCCCAAACAACAACAACAAAGCCAAACAAAAAGCCCCACCACCAAAAAATAAGAGCTGGAAAAAAATCTTAGAAACCCCCCACAGTATGTCTGGTTATAAGCTGAAAGAGCAGACGTGGAAAAGTCTTTCAGAAAAGTGAGGAAGAGAATGAAACTTTGGAGAATGAAAAAATGCTGTGCTGAAGTGTGATATTTCAACATTAACACCACTGCCACAAATTAGTTTTGTCATCATTAAGAATTCAGCAAGAGGTTAGAGATACCCACATGAATTATAATAATGCAGCTACATGAAAGGAGTTGTTTTTTATTATATATTCACCTGAATTTAATTTTCTCCTCTTCCGCAGTCGTCCGGTAGACTGTTCTCTAGGGGAATGTTTACATTTTGCCTTTGAGTGTCAGGAATTCAGTGGAGGCCTTTTTAAAAATTATTTTTAAATGAATTTAATAAAAGAAAACATTTCATGACAAAACACAAGATTTCCTATGTTCTCCAGTGGTTGTGAGGTCTGCAGCCATTCTGGAATGATAATGATCTCCAGGGACATAATAAACAGTGGTGTTTTTCAGAATAACCTTGTTTTCCCTTACCAGATTCTTCTTTAAGACCAAGTTGTTAATTCAGGAGTTTATTCCCTAGAAATCACACTTAGAAAGATGTTTTTGTCTTTCTATCACTTACATAGCACAGGGTCTTAAGATGAGGTTGGTGGAAATGAAAACCAGATTAAGTGTATGGATGAACCAACACAAGAGATTCTACATTTTGGGCTCTGTAGTTAATGTCCTCTTAAACATTAATTGCCAGCCCTCATCAGGTGCTTGGCATTCAGTCTTGCTTGGCAAAGATAAAACAAAGCAATAAAGGAAGGTGCACCCATGGCAGCAGCACTCAGATTCTGAAGAACTAAATTCAGTTACCTGAACCTGCCTAAAATGACCTTGGTAGGATGGTGTGGCCAAGCCTACCACAATGTTTAAGGTGTTTAAAATCTCTTTGAAATCTCTGGTGTGGTCAGAGGTCTGTGATCTCATTTGTCATCATTATAGGCTGCTTCCAGATATATGTCTTAACTCCCATTTTTCTCAGGAAAATGGAAATAGCAGGCACTCCCTTCTAGGCAATAAAAAAAATCTATCTTGACAAGCTGAATAAATAGTGATATCCATAGTTAGTGATAACTAATCTCATTCTGTAAACCCAAAAATGCAGCCTATGAGAAAAGAAACGAGGAAATGGGAAATGGAAATCTGACATTCTCAAATTCTTTTCTTAGCACTTGCATAGAAATCAATCCCTGTAGTTATCAGACAATCACGTGGATACCATTCCCGATGCTGCAATGCAAAGTAACATTTCAGACAATCCCCACTCATCAGAGCCTGATGTTGAAAGTTTTATTCTGAGTCAGTCTCACAATATTCTGGCAAGGAAGGAAAATACAGTAGATACCTCCATTCTACAGCTGAAGGGCAAAAGCACCAGAGATTCAACTCCACCAGAGGAAAGTAGATCTTTTGTGCTGTCCAGGTGTCCCTGGAGGAACATTTGCCTGAAATTCAGATTCCTGCCAGTTGTCTGTTGCCTGTGCTAGAGGTGACTTTGGACACCTCAACTCCTCCTTTAGCACGTGGGGAAAAGTTTTTGCATAGATCTAATCCAAAAAGTGACTTTTGACTTACTGTTAATTAGATGCCTCTTATTAGACCTATTAGTGTTTTACTAACTTTCTCAGACTTGTTCATTACCTTTTCTGAGAAAATGGATTTCACTTAGGGTTTGCAGAACCATGAGCGTTTTTGGAATATTTATACAAAAGACCATGAAACCAGTTAGCAAAAGAGGATTTTCTGTTTGCCTGAAATTTTGTACTCGGTGGAAATGACATACTACAAATCAAGTTATTTGGTTACAAGTGAAACAATCTTTCTAATAAATTGCTACAATTTAGCTTAAATAAAAATCAATCATTATTTTCTTTCTGATAAGATAATAATTGGAATCCTTTCTACATTTCATAGGGCTTCTTTTATGAGCCATAAGAGGAATGATTTATTTAACTTCATGATATCTTGCAAATACTTCACAGTTTTTGAAATAGCTCAGTGACTTCTTTATTGACATTGTACAGAATTTCTGGAATCTATTAATATGTTGTTGGACTCTTTTCTCATTTTCGCTGTTGTGTACTGAAGCTGAACTGAGAGCAAAGTGTTCATTTAGGTTGGAAATGAAGCAAGGCAAGTTTGTCCAGATATATGAATGACTACTTTTCTCCTAGAGGAAAAAATAGCAGAAGAACTGAGTGCTCTGCAGTACTCTTCCCTTATTTCTGGAACTAAACCCGGACTGGAGTGATTTGTGAGGCTCCCGCTTTGTCCTGGATTCCAGAAATTATTTGTTCTAGTACCATTTCTAATATCTCTGGAAGGCAGATGAAAGCCTCAGTGGAGCAAACTCAAGACTTTGGGAAGGTTTGCACATTTATTCAGGAATTTGGTACCTGACCTAAGCCTGAAATATGAAGGCAGTGAGTGCTCTTCTGATTGAGAGAGGTCAGTTAAACCTGAGCACAGCTCTGAAATTCCAGGGTTCAGCCATTGAGTTTCCTAGTAACTTGGTTTTTGTTATTCTTAATGTCTTGCCAGAACCACAGCAGATGAAGAAAGTAAAATTTCATCATCCTAGCGTCTAGTGAACACAATTTCTGCATTTATCAAGTACCAGATAACTGACACCAGGGCAAACAAACAGGCAAATATGCGTATGTTTCTTTATCTTTCAGCTCCCTCTTTACACATGTCCCCAGGGCAGAAAAATTGTGAAAGCTAAAGTGTTCTCACAAGGTTTTCTTTTTAGCTCGATTAATAGCTCTTTAGAGGTCTCCTTCACCGCAGGCTCCTTTGGACACCAATGTTTTGTTGAACTTGCACACCCTTCCTCTGAAACGGAGGTTACTCGATAACCATCCACAACACTCCGTGCATTGATGAACAAGAATGCAGAGCACAGTCACAGGTTTCTGGAAGTGCATCCTCAGCCAAATCATGAACAAACTCCTGAGTAAATATTCATCAGCCTTTCTCCCTTAGAAGCTTCACTTAAAAATCATCTGAGATTGTGAAATGCTGCATTAAATCTTACGGTTCTGGGCAGAGCCTGATGCCGTTGTGGTGTTGAACTGTGTCAGCTAAGGCTCGTTTTTCACTCAGCCAGTCTACCCTAGAGCAGGAATGACAGACATGGACTAGACAGAGAGTGGCTACCTTGAATTTCTACATCAGAAGAAATGTTGATGCTGTACAGAATGTATGACACGTCCTCTGGGCAGCAGTTTCGATTGAGAGACAAAGTGGTTTTTATGTTCAAAGGTGCAGCTTTAAAGCCTTTCTTCTTAGGACCTTTTTCTTACAAGTGCCTCTCTCTTGTAAATTATTTCCACCTCCCCCAGACGAAATTCGTTGTCCTACAGAAGTACCTGCTTAGTATTTGGGGTGCGGTGTATGTGTGTGGTGTGTGTGGCTGTTTTGCTGAAATCTCCTATGTTTAAAAACTGTCCATGAGAAGAGCAAGGGTGAAGTTACTTCTAAACCACTCACTGTAGTAACAAGTGTAAAGCCAGAGCCAAAAGGATGAACAGGTATGGTATGTGAGTGGGAGTGATTAACGACCAATTTTTTGTCAGCCTCCTTATTTCCATTACAAGAGACTCTTACAGAAACTTTTAGCTTTGTTTTGCTGTGCAGAAAGTAAAGCAGCAGTCCTGGGGGGCCAAACCTTGGAAGCAGTACTGAAAATCCACTGAAATGGATGGGAGAGGCATTCCAGAAATAAGAAAGCTGCTGACATGGAGAGGGAGGGAACGATTTGCTGTTTCTGCGCATGCCTGATAGAAAAAGGATGGGCTTAAAGTGCAGAGATTCAGGTTAAATTGTTGTTTCCTCAGGGTTGGTGAAGCCAGTTACCCAGCAAGGCAAGGGTGTTCTCATTGTTTGAGCACCAAATATTGCTGTCTGCTGTCATTACCTATCCCATTGCAGCTATCTCCTTCCAGAGCAGTGAAGTGCAGTGTTTCAGTACCAACAAAGCAGCTAAAATGTTCCTTTAGGCAGAATATGAGAGAATACTGAGTTTAAAGAGTTATTGCCTGTTTTGCTGATGCCTGAAGGAAGGCCAGTGAATTCACAGCTACAGACTTGCACCAAACTGCACAAAACTTGTTCTGCCACTTTCAACAAACTTCTGACTTTCTCAGCGCCATTCTTCCAGATTTGCCTTGCTCCACTTCAATCTCTGACAGTTCCCTTTAGTTCTTTGCTGTTCCTCCTTTTTTTGTCACTGACCTTTCTCTCACTGCCTGTAATTTTAACTCTTGAACTGACCACTCAACCATGTCCCACAGAATTTGACTGCACAGTAGTTTGCACCTCACCCCTTAAACAAAACTGCAAACACAACAATATGACATTATCTTCAGGGGAAAAAATAGAAAAAAATAGTCTTTTTTAGTTTCCTTTGGAGAAAAATTAAACTGAACAGGCTCTTGCCATTGGAGGAGATGTTCTCCAGCAAAGTCATGCACTCTTAGACCCCATCAGACCCCTGAAGCAAGATCTGGGAACAGGGTCTCTGGATTAGGAACCCACAGGAGTTGGCAATGCCTGGCTTACCCTACTGCCACTGAGCTGGAGAGCCTTGAGGACCATGAGAGCATAGGAATAGGTCTCTATTTTGGCAATCATTGGCTGCATTGGCTCCTTGAGGCTGTTGGTAGCTGAGGTGTGAGGAGAGAACAGCTCGTCACACAGCAGTACCAGAGCTGAGGAAGAAAAAACACTACACAGAGGATTAAAGTCTGCTTTGACTGGTTTGTTGTTTTTTTGGTTTTTTCCTGGAGAAAATTGCTCACAGGCATAGGAAAGCTAATGGCAGCAGACCCTGAGATGGCATCTGGGCCAATCCCTTGAACATCCCTCAGACCTTTATCAGGCTTTAATTCAGGGAAAAGAAACTTCTCCAGACTTACCTAACTGTGAGCCAATACAATGGAGGTAATAAATAAAAACAAATAATTAATAGAAACATTGAAAGAGCTGCTTTGAAAGACACCAACTACTTTCAATAATTCAATGAATAGCTGCAGTGGCAATATTTCTGCATAAAGGTATCTTTTAATGTTAGTAATGGCCAGTGCAAGGAATTAATGCAGGTACTAAAGTAGCTTTATTTAGAGAGGTGAAATAGCCAATTCTAAAATGAGCACTACTACATAGATTGTGAAAAAAATCTGCTGTGAGAAGGAAGCACAAAATTGCATCCTGAAAATGAGAAGCACTCTGAAGGAGAAATTCATGGTAATGTAAACTGGAACTTTTCTTCAGTGAATCACTTAAAATGAAACTGCTCCCTTCTCCTTATTCTTCTCAAGCTGCTGACATGCATAAAAATGTGTGTTTGACCAGCAGCTTATTTGGAATGCTTTCTCCCTCCGTAATGAAAATGTGTTATTTCTCTAAACAATGTGCCACTCAATACCAACAGAAATCTCTGTAGCAGATAGGACATAGTTACAAGGCTTCAACCTGTGCCCGGGTTAGGATCTAGGAAGAAACCCCTGGTAGACTCAAGTATTTACTTATTTAGTGATTCTTTCCAAGGTCATATTTTTAAGCTGTAGGGGAAACCATCCTGAAGAGTAAACTGAGTGACTGGGAAGTTGAAGCACAGAAGCTTGCTGTGACTGAGTTAGAAATGCTCTCTTTAAACAGTGGCCCCACTGAAGAATTGAACTTAAGTGCCTCAGCACAGTAAAGCCTATGTGTTGTCTTTGGGAAGCATTTTCAGCTTAATAGGGAGGAAGTTTCCTTTATGCCTGATGCAGCAGCACATTTCATTTCACAAATTTCCTTTTCCACCCATTTAAGAAATTAACTTGGTATGAATGAGATGCCAGATGAATATTACTGCCTTAAGAATCAATAGCTAGTTCTGAGGTGGCTCTGGAGAAGGGAGGGGTCTATATTAGCCAGCCGTGCACTTGACGTCTTGCCAAAGCCACAGTACCTCAGCAGTTACCTCAGGAGCACTGTACCCACACCTCTGTGTGCCCCATTTCAGCAGCAAATTGTGCCCTTTTATTTCCCTGCTGCTCTGGTCCACGGGCAAGGAACAGTGACCTTTTGGGTGAAAGAGCAGAGCAGAGGCTTTGCAGGTTGCCCCAGGGACATGCAGAATGCATCCCAGGTGTGGGCAGGCAGCATGAGGGAAGATGGTGTTAATTACTCCCCGTGCCACCATAGAGTTTACAAGTCCTAGTAACAACTTCTTACCTGGTAAAGCTGACCCGTGTGTAGTAAACAAACCACTTTGCTGCTTCCCACAGCTGATATGAAAAGGAAAGTGATGGAAATTCCATTGTGGGAAGATGGAAACCGGCTGTCCCTTCGGGTAACACAGGTGCACTTACAGGTGCCTTGTTCAGCTCCCTGTCCTCATGTGGATCAACTTCTGGTCCAACGAGCCGGCCCCTGAAGAGAGGTGAACAGTGGTCCCCCTATCTGGTGCCTTCAAGCAATCATGGTGGGCAGAACAGAACAAGGAATGGTGTTTTGGTGCTGACAGCTCACTATGCATGTCTAAAATATGCTGATGAAAACAAGTGTAGAAAACTGTTGGACCTGATAAAGCAGTTCCAAAGCACAGAGCTGGAAACTCTTCTGAATCATCCTTCACCTGGAGGATAATATCTTAAAGGATAAATATTTTCCATTTGTAGGATATTCACTTCTGGAGGTGCCTGACCTGGAAAGACAGGATCAGGTTAAACATGAAGCACACGGAACAAGGGGCTTTGCTCCAAGGCACTGTTCCCAACCAGGCAATAAGGGACAGACTGGAATGAGGAGCTTACTCACCACCTGAATATTTGCCAGTGAGTAGTTAAGGCCATGAGAGGCTGTGACAGAACAATGAACCTCCCCACGAAATCTGCTGAGGTTATTTTCAGCACAGGTCAGCACTTTCAGGCTGAAGTTTGAAATGTGGGTTCTTTCTTGTTTCTTGTGAGACATTTGCTCCCCTGCCTCAGGGAACAGGTATTTATCACTGTGGTTACGTGGTCTGCCTGAGCAAAGCCTTGTACTCACAGGAAAAGGGATCCTGTGCACTTCCGACAGTCCACCTTAGGCAATAGGAACATCCCCCTCCCAGGATGAAGAAGATCACCCTGTCCTTAAAAACCCTGGGCAAGGTGGTGGATGGGGTAAAGAACAGGGAAACGTGCAGTGAGCCTTGGCTGTGGTGACTGCCTGCGATGGCATAGCTGCATGGTGCTCCAAAGCAGCCTAGGATGTACATCCCTGTGAAAATTTATGCAGATCCCTGTCCCTCTGGGGAAGAAAGTGGGGAAAATACCAGTAGAAATGCTGCCTCTGCAGCCTGCTTGAATGAGGACTAAGTTATGGTGAAACGGCTGGCTTTTTGAGCCTAGGGCTTTTGGATATATAAACTTCCCTGCGATGGTTCTTTAAACCAGAGCACAGCAATAAAAAGGGGAATTGTGCACATTTCATTTTAAGCATAAATCTATTTTTTCACTGGCTTCTTATTTTGACCTTGTAGTTTTGGCCGTCTGTCAGAAAGCACCACATCCGATCCTACTAATTCCTTTCTTTAGGTCCTTCCTGTCAGAGAGCTGATGTGGTTTTGGTGAATTCCTGCACAAATTCACTTCATACAGTTTGACCCTCTGATATTAACAATAAATTTCCTCCTAACAAGGAAACCAACAGCATTACAAACATATGCTTTCATTTACACACAGGTATGCTGACACCTAGAAGTCTGGATTTTGGTTCCTACACGAAAGCAGTTCTGGTCCTTGGAGGTGTTGGGAGCACGGGCTCCTATGACAAGGTTTGACTTCAGGCACAGAAGATTGAAAAAGTTGGCATAATACCATTTCATCATAGCAAGTGACAGCCCTGAAACTCCATGGAAATAACCTTAAAATCCTTGTTTCTTAAAACAGCTTCCTTCATGTGGAGTTTTTCTTCTGGTACTGTCAGAAATACCCTTAGTCTGGACTGAATTCTTTTCCTTCCTGAGGTTCAGACTTTTTTTTTTGGTTGGTTGGTTGTGTTGGGTTTTTTTGTTTGCTTCTTTATTTGGGTTTTTTGTTGTTGTTGTTGTTGTTGTTGTAGTTTGTTGTTGTATTTTTGTTTTCTGCTGGAGGGAACTATTCCAGCACTAGAACTGAATAAAACACAAGTGTGCCAGATTGGCGTCAGTTTTGTTTTAAGAAACACTTCAGTTATGTCTGATTTTATGGTTTTTGCTTTGTCACTGTGTTTTCTCAAACGCTGCAGAGCTGTATTTGTTTTAAATGAGCACTAAAGCAAAGTGATCCAACAAGGATTTACAGACGTGTTTATGACGGAAGCAATGTTGTAAAATCAGGACTGACACAGCATGGAGCAATATCTGGGTTGCACTGGATGTGAAGATTCTCCCCCATTCCCTCAGCCTATAAACTGTTGCTGCCATATCACTTCTGAATGAACTCATCTTGCCAGATCAGGTGTTTAGAAGTTGAAACCTGGTAGCTCTGAGGTCAAAGTATCTTTTGGATCAAAGTATAAAATATATGCTAACCAATTTTTTCATATCCACACAAAAAGTAGGTGGATGCATTGTTGTTAAGAGCCATGGATTTTAAGAACCAATCTGAGATGTATCAAACAGAAAAGTATTAGAAAGGGAATGAAATGTCTGGCAGTGTGAGGGCAGGTGCCATACCACCAGCTCTCCTTTGCAGAGGAGAGCCCTTCCACCTCCAGTCTGGTCCCCAACATGCAGGAGTGCTGATTTTGCTCCGAGTGACATTTGCAAATACATGTGCACATTTCTAATGCATGATCAATATGGTTTTTTTACTTTTTTTCCTGCAGACCACTGCTAATTGGGCCCTTTCTCTGGTAGAAATGTCAGGTGACGCCACTCTTTCTGCCAAGGAATCTTGTTATAAAGTAAAGATTTTCAAAATCAGATCTGATGCTGAAGAGGTATCATGGAGAAGAAATATTTTAATTAATGAGCAGACATGGAATTCTATTTTCCTAGCATGGAGGTAATCCATATATGTTACATGATTCAAATTGCAAGGCAAAGACATTCACAAAATATTTAAAAATTAAGAATTAATTTTTGGCACTCCC
Source organism: Ifrita kowaldi (assembly GCA_013398055.1). NCBI lineage: Eukaryota > Metazoa > Chordata > Aves > Passeriformes > Cinclosomatidae > Ifrita > Ifrita kowaldi. Next base: position 846,035 of record VZRS01012496.1, read on the forward strand.
AAACTCCTAAGTTTTTCTAAAATCTCAGAACTAGTATTGAAAATTGGAGATCTGTAAATTAATTTCCATCATCCACTTTTTTTGAGAAAGGACTTCTGGATGCACCTAATTCTGAACACAAATAATGCTCTGTTTCTGGTACAGATGATTGCTATAGAAAGGTTTTATTAAATGATAAAATATACAGTCCATTTCTACCAGTTGTGTGAAACAAAATTTGTTTGAGAAATGTGTAGGTTGATTAACATCTGTGCTAATGTGGAGTAAACATGGAATTTTAGCCAAGAATGTGAAAAGCAAATGTTCACATATGTATTTCCAATCTTTTCTGAAACTTATTATCTCCTAGTGGCCATTATTTTACGTCTCATGGCTCCTATTGCGTCGTTCAACCCAATAGATCTGAATATCTTCACTCAACAGAGCCAACACCTTGTTGAAGAACCTAAATTTTCACATCAGAGCTTGTGCTCCTAAAGCACTTAATAAAGCTCAGCTGAAATATATATCCAGATTTTGGACAGATGGCTGCTTCACATTAAAGTTTATTTTCCAGGATTTTGCTGTATACTTTCCATGGATACTCAAAAGAGTAATTTCTTGATATTATGATGTCAGCCCATCAGTGATCTTGAGAGTTTCCATCTCACTTGCCAAAGCCTATGAATCCATTTAGCCTCCTGTTGACCTATGTTTGTGAACATTGCAGGGTGAATTTCATCACATGGCTGGGATTTACTATCCTGTGAGATGCCAGTAGTAGTCTTTGAATTGTCCTATTTTAAAGCTACAAGGTTCACTGATACTGAGAATAAACTGGGATGAAAAACTTTATGTCATGTCTTCACAGCTCCTGAGAAATGTGTCCCTTCCCCAAGTCGCTTGATATCCAGATTTCTGGCCAGGGTGCTTTTGATAGGCACTTTTTTTTCTGCATTTGAAAATGCAGGTTTGTGAGATTTGAAATTTTCAATGTAAAGTCCAGGTACACTTTTGTCCAGGTTGGGGATAAACTTTCTGACTGATTGGCAAGACCAGTCCCTGTCTCCTGATTACATTGCAGGGCTGCCAATGACACAAAAGCAAAGACCTCACTTGTAATGACAGAGAGCCAGCCCTTCAACACGCCTAATTCAGATCAAAGTGTTAAACCTAGATAATCTGTGTATCAAGTGACCATCGGGCTGTTAATCCTTCCTGTTGAAGATACTGCTGAACACTTATTGAGTGGAGAGATACAGGTGATGGGACTCAGAAAAAACCAGAAAAAAATGAAATTATTGTTTTCAGCCCCAATACTGCTGACTCTTGCTCCAGTGCCAACCTTGGGCCATATTGCCCTTGTCTGAACATCTCTCTACATGGCTTTTAGAAAAAGAATATATTCAGATGTTCTGTTTATTTATTTATACGGTGATGTGGTCTTGTGGTACTCTGCAGGGGCACAAACAGCAGTGTGTGGGCCTGAGGAATCCTGTTTTAAGATTGACATCTCTGCATAGATTTCTATTCAAACCTGCTGGGACCTTACCTGGATTTTAGAAGACTTGTCAGAAGCAGAGATAAACGTCAATATAAGATTCATCAGCAATTCAAGTCCTTGCAGGCAGAAGAGTATAAATGAAGGAACTCAAGTAAAAGCAGCAAAAATGTAAATATAGACTGACAAATTAAGAAAAGAATTAGAAAACTGCATTGGCTGGGAGACAACTGGTGAGGGACATGTTTGTTCCAGTTCCTTAGAGGCATGAAGCACCAGCTAGCAAAAAAGACAATTTGAAGATGAAAGAATTGTGAGGATTCTTTCTTACTGACAGCTCAGATCAAATGCATACTATCTATCAAAATATGGTATATAGAGACCAAAGAAACAAACAAACTATGGGAGAGATAAGCAACAGAGTAAGAGAGGCTGTTAGAAGAAAGAAGACATATTCCTGAAAAAGGCGAAGCTGTGTTCAGCTGAGGAAAAAAAAAGAGAACAATTTTCAGCAGATTAAATATAGAGGGTCATGAGGTACTAGAAGAAGTTGCCCAGAGAAGTTGTGGATGCCCCATCCCTGGAAGTGTTCAAGGCCAGGTTGGATGGGGCTTTAAGCAATCTGCTGTAGTGGAAGATCTCCCTGCTCAAGGCAGGAGGGTGGAACTAGGGGATCTTTAAGGCCCCTTCCAAACCAAACTATTCTGTTATTCCATGATTCTATGAAATATGCAGATTCAAAAAGACAAATCTAAAAATGAGTTTGGAATCACCTTAAAAAAAGGCATAAAAACTGAACAATATTAAATTACCTAACTATATTGTGAATGCCTTGCAAAGATTTAGCAGATCAGTAGACAGTGAAGTTGTGAAAGTAGCAGCGAGAAAAGGCAACAATGTAACAGAGAAATGAGTTTTTATTTTCCATATTTGTTCATGATGAGGCGTTAATGCACACTTTGTCTGCCTCAGCTCTGAGGACAGAGAAGAAATATCAGAAGAAGCAAACTGTCAGCGTCACATATTGTCCATTAAATGGGTTCTAAAGAAAGGCAAGTGGGAAATAATGGATCTTCTGGCTGTGGAGTGTGACCTCTCATTAAACCTGCCTTTTAGTAAAGTTCTTCAGGTGGAAACACACAAGTTTGGGTGCCAAGCAAGTTGGTAGAGCTTATAATAAGGAATAAGATCGTGACACATGAGAAGATAACACTTATTAATTTATGTGGGAATAATACAAACAGCTCCTGTGACAGACAGAGAAACACACTGTGGTCTTTAAAGGATTCAGTGAGCACACAGACAAGGGAGAATTGGTTGACAAAATCTAACTGAGTTTCTTAAATGCAATCAACAAAGCCCCTCAGCAAAGCCTGTTAGAGAACCTGCTGTGAGATAGGTAAGACCTTAATGTACATACCTGGGTAAAAGAGAGGAAACAATAAGTAGGAAATAATGGTCAGTTTCTGAATGTTTGCCAGGGGTCTTTCCAAGTAACATCTGCTTGTGCTTGAGCTGTGCAACATATACTTGTTTATATATATAAATGAACCCCATGTCTTGGGAAAGCACAGAACTTGCTCACCTGCCTAGAGAGGACCGCTCAGGGTAAAAATGGAAGTTCACTATGAAGCAATAAATCAGCTTCAGAATACTGATAAAAAAATGCCAGATGGAATTCAGCATTGATAAATCAGAGGTGAGACACCTAAGGAAAAAAGCCCTCTCAACTAACATGCGTAACAACATGCTTTTCAGATATGCTTTTAGCCATTACCCTTTAGAAAAGAGACCTTGGAAGCATGGCAGACAGTTCTATAAAAAGCAACTTGATGTTCTGTAGTAGACAAAAAAATGTCCTCTGTTTGAATTTAAGAGCTATTTGGAGAGGAGAACAAAAAAGAAAAAGTTCTTATGCCGCTTTGCAAATCTGTGGCATGAACACATCTCCAATAGTGTCCACCAGTCAAGCCTCTCCAGCTTAAAAAATATGTGGTAAAACTCCTACTGTAGTTGCAAGTGGATGTAGACAAACAAGACCTGTAAATGGACATCTCTTATTAGACCAGCTAGTATAATAAAAAAACCACCCAAAACATACAATAAAGCACAAAACCCCTCTCCAGATCTAAAACAAAAAAGCATCAAAGAAGTGGTCTTATCCAAAATCTAGTTTGGTATTTCTAGCTATAGAGATAAATCTAATAAAAATATTAATTGCAGCTACCTGAAAACCTTGTATTGTCCAATGCAGACCTAGCAAATGTATAAGGAAGCTTTCAGGGTATGGCATGGCACCCATACAAAGGTGGAATAATCACCTGTGATATATGAAGTTGAGAGAGGTGTAGAGAAAGCAATTAGGAAATGACAGTTTGCTTATTTTCTAGTACGAGATTCATGGAAGTCAACCATGAAACTAATAGGTGGCTGGTTTGAAACCAAGAAGAAGAGGCATTTCCTCATACAACACTGAGTTAAACTGTGGATCTCTTTACCACAGGATGTTGGGGAGGCTAAAAGTCTGCAAAGCATCAAAAAGTGACCAGACCAAATAGATCATAGAAGGAAAACCAACCAAGTACTAACTGCAAGAGCAGCAGCCAGTGGCTTAGGAAATCCACGAGCCACTAAGCCCTAGAGCTCGAGGAATTTTGCAGGAAGACACAATGATATCTTTATTTTGTCTTTGTACATTTCCCTAGGCAGCCATTTTTAACCATTAGTAGCATAGTGTGTAAGGAAGATCATTGCCCTGACCCAGATCTACCTTTTACGTCTTCTCAGGCACCTGGGCTCAGCAGAATGCATCACGATCAGAGAAGAGCCCTAACTCCAAAGGTGGAACAGAAAGATGATTTAGTTCAGGCCCTTTGGTGATTGTGGAGAGGGGTGGAGAGGGGAAGCAGTGGCCTGGTAGGTTGTGTCCACCTTTATCCTGTTTGGAGCTTGGAAACAGCAGCTGCTGTAAGCTGAGGTGAGAAGTTCGTTTGGGAAATGATGGTGGTCAGCTTGAAATGCTTGAAGGGGCCACAACACTTTGGTTAGGGGTCTCTGTGCCACTGCTAGGGGTCACAGTGCCATCATTAGGTAAGCCAGGTCAGACACCTGATGGCCCTCCCATGCCTGGGGCTCAGCACATGGTGCAGCTTATGGATGGTCAAAGGGCTCCACGTTGATGTCCTGGCTAACAAAATCTGTGGCTTTGAAGGGCGACACATCAACTGCACTGCCAGGCCCCTTCCTTGGGAGGGATTTTATTCTTACTCAAGCACTGGTATAAAGCACAAGTGCTCTGGCTTTAGGAGGATTTGCTATTCTCATAATGATATATGCATTTTCAGAGAGCATTGTTATTGAATGGAGTTCATGAAAATGAATCTGCAGGTAACTGTTCTGTTCAACTTTTTGACAAATAGCTCTAACTCAGCGTTTAACTCCAAAGGGGCCAGGAAATGAAAATATAGCCCCATTCCTCAATAATTATTAATTTCCTGTCACTATTTTCCTTACTTCAAGAGTTAGAAAAGTTCTAAAAATCTTTAGAGCTTGATTAAAGAGCAATTTGTTAGTGGGATGGGGGGAGGGAGGTGAAGGAAAGGGACAGAAGATTATTTCTGAACACCAAAAATAGTTTCAAATTCCCGCCAAGAAATGACAAATTGTTATATACACAGTCAGACAGAGAGATGTATATTTTGTTTTAAATTCCAATTTCAAAATGTACTGCATAAAGAGAAACCACAAATTGAAACTTCATGTGCTCATGCTGACAGCAACACCAAACTTATGGTTTTCTTCTAAAAATAATACCCCCAAACCCTACCTAAACCTTCCTGAACCTCCTGTCCCCTCTTTAATAAGTAAGAACACAGGCTGTTTTGATTTCTTGATGACTTTTTTCCTTTCCTTTGAGTCACTAGTGGAGGACCAACTGCTCTCAGGTAACTTTTCCAATGGTTTCAATGGGAGGTTTGCCTGAGCCAGTATTTTTCCTGGTATTTACGTGAAATTAAGGAATGTGTGACAGGAATGAGGAACAGTCTTGGCAGGTGAATGAGAAGCAAACACCATTTTGTAAAGGGATGGAGATCAGGGAAGAAAGATAATGATGTTAGGTCCACTATGTAAAACTTTACTCCTCTTCCATCGCTCTAATTTCTTTTAAACAGAAAGACCTTTGAATTTGAGTCAAATATCTAAAGAAGATGAATTTGGAGGACTCAGTGCTGGTCATAGGAAACAAGCCACATCAAAATCCCCCAAATAAATCACCTCTAATTTAAGCAAAACTGTACCAGAGACTAAAGACAAACCAGTTCTTTCAGCTTTCAGAAGAGAAGTCAACATCAAAGGAGGAACCTGAAGTAGAAGCCTAGAAATGTAAATCTGTTGGTCTTTTCACATTCAAATTCTCACGCTTCTTCCATTTCCTTTTACAGAAAAAGAATGTGGTCAGACTTGGGGGAATGACTTCACAGCTTTTATTAAAGGGTAGCGTAATCCTCCCCTGGATAACTGGGGAATCATTATAACGAGAAATAAGCAGTGATGATCTGTTCCAATTTGAGTGCTGTGGTTTGGAAGTTTTGACCCATGAGATGTTAATTTCTCAGTCTAATTACATGAAAATGTATAAATATGCGCACTGATGAGGAAGAGAAGTATTCTGCTGAAAGGTGAGTAGTATTGAGTTCCCTCCCTTTTTGTGAGGGAAAAAAGGCTCCTACCCTCTTAAGTTATACTGCACATAATAATAAGAGTACAATATATGGAAAAAAAAATACATGCACTTCCATTTCACTATTGTTCCATTTTACTGTTGAGGTGGGGAACAAAGAAGCTAAATGTTATGAGGTCCTTGTGTGACGGTGGATTTGGACTCCACTGGGTCCATCCAATGGAAGCAGTGGCACTGTGGACATTCAGTGCTGGATGTTAAGTGTCAAAATTTGGGTGGTAGAACTGCCACCATGTTTGACTCTGTATAAAGAAGCCATGCCCATGTTCAAGTGGCCAACCTGGATGGCTTGGGACTCTTAGACACTCTAATCAAAGCGGGACAGGAATTATGCTATGTTGTACATAATTAAGAGTAATTTCTCTGAACTTCCTGTTATTGTTCTCAAAAAAGTATCAGAGAAACCTTAATTACTTGCAACAACAACGCTAAGGAAAACCCCCCAAACAACTGGAACAATACCATGCAGAATAATGTGAATTAATTGTTAAATTTAGTACCTCCATGAGAAATGCTCTATTGATAGCTCAGAATTGCTCTGCCTGGAAACCACCTGAGCACTGCCTTATTTCTAGACATCTGTCACCACAGTTATTATCTAACAAGCATAACATGAAAATAATCATTCTGTTTAGGGCAGGAACAATAACTGACTGACATGAAATTGCATCAATATCATTATCTCCTGTTGACTTTTTGATAATATGTTGATGAACAGTTTGTGTTTTCCAGGGTGGAAAACCCTACTTGTTTCCTAGCAGGAACTCTGTACTAAGAAGTTTTTTTTTAACAGGTGCCTAATTATGCAATTTTAAATATAGTGCTTTCCAAGAGCCAATAATACTTCATTATCTTCATTTTATGGGTGGTTTGTTGGGGTTTTTTTGTTGGTTACTGTTGTTATGTTGTTTTTTTCAGACTTCAGTCTTCTGCAGAATGAAGACCGGTATCGCGTTTTGGTGTGGTAGTAGAATAACAGCTGGATACCCACAACTCAGTTCACAGCCTGTCCAGCCTAATTTTGAAGTTCTAGGCTGTTAAAGGTATTTAAGCTCTTAAAAGGTGAAAATAGGTGCTTCTTAGGTATCTAATTTATGCTGAAACTAATGGGAATTAAGCATCTTTCATGGACTTATCAAAAATCATATAGGACTGTAGTAGCAACAGAAGCTACCAATAACTCTAAAATTCTGGCCTTTTCTGATATAAGGCAGGCTTTCCAGAACCAATCATTTTTATAATGTAAGTTTTTCCCAAATGTTCTTTTTTTTGAGTGCCTTAGTACTCCCATCCTAGCTGAAAAATGTCCTCTTACAAAGTGTGTTAATGCCTCACACATTGCTCTTCTGTGTTTGAGGTTTCTGGTTAAATGCCACTCAAATACTTCATGGACCTTAGAAGCTTTCCTGCAGCATCAGGAGTTTCACATAGCCTGGCGCATAATCCCAGAGATTTTTTTGCCCTACTAGCCCAATTTTCAGAAAAAGCCACGTTGCTCCTGAATATCACATCTTTTTAAGGACATAAAAATACCATCCAAGCACTTTTGAAAAAAAATTTTTGGGAGCATGAGAGTGTGTGTGAATATTTTCAAAGCTGCAGTTTGACTAACCCAGCCACTGCTTAGATCATCAAACAGGCATGTGTTTGGGACACAGAGGCACTACAGTCCTTGCGTATTCAGCCCAGAATCCTCATGGTTATGTGAATAATTATCCCTTCATACCGGCCTAGAAATCTTGGACAGAAATAGCAATCACAGCAAGGGTGCTAAGAAATAATTTGTACCATACATCTGTTAATGTCCCTTAGCCCAGCTGGAACCTACATGCTTTCCTCCCTGTCTTGGGTTTTTCGAATTGTGTTGATGTGTATTTAAGCCACGGGAACAGTCGAGGCAATCAGGCAGGGGGGAGACATGAACTTCCCTGGTATTTTGATTCCAAACTGTGATTTCTGTTATCACGACGGGTGAGGAAGGAAAGTGTCAAGTGTCACTTGGTGTCCTGTTCTCAGCTTGTCTGGCTAATTCAAGGAGGAGCCTCTGAGGCCAAAGCCACCACGAATGTAGAAGACCTAGAAGACCACTCAGACCAACGTTCTCCAACAGGTGTCCCATGAGAGCTCCTCACTGGGATTACACTGATGATACCCCAACTGGATATGACTGACATTGATTTTTTGAACAGAGTCAACCAAAAGAAGAGTTTCATATTTTGCTTCATCTTGGTTTTGAGAAGGACAAGAAAAGTCCCTACAGAGTGTCATTTCCGGACATTAATTGTAAGGATGCAAGAAGGGCAGAGTAGGACAAAGTACCTCATATCTGGGCCTGCTTTTATCAGAAGGTTGAACTAGAGATCTCCTGACATCCCTTCCAACATACAACAACCAATTATCTTGTAAGGGTGAGGAAGCCTGATCTTTCAAGCCTATTTTGCTATTAAAGAAACAGTTTTCTTTTTTGCATGCACAGCATTTTGTTTAGCCTCTTGCTTGGCATAGGATCACATCGTATTTATGTTTAACGCGCTTCCTCTCATTCACTCTTCCCCCTGCTCTCTTTTACTCTAATGCCACAAACTCTTCCCACCCCATATATTTTTATTTTACACAAGAATTATGCAATTCATCTGGGATTTGCTTTGGACTGCTTCCAAATACACCCACACAACTGCTCTAGGAGTGATGAGGTTTATCCAAAGATGGACTTGGCAAGTCTGTGTTTCAAAGGGTTACTGATCCAAAATGCTTCAGGAAGAGACTTTTAGACACACAAGTAATCCCATGAAGAAATAAAATACAAGATCATGAACTGTTTCTGCATTTAAATGTTTGGAAGAGTTGAACCTGGTAGCTAAAATATTTTGTCTGAAAATGGCTACTTCTCCACCAGTGAACAAATATCAGTCAGTTCGATGACAACTAACTCAGTGGTCACAGCCTGTGACTATTCAGGGTTTTGTGATGTTGAAGACCTGCCAGGTTTTTTCTCCAGAATAATACAGGAGTTTGGTTCAACCAGGTTACAGATGGTCAGAGGAGTCTTTAACACACTGTTAACTAATTTTGTTCCATTTGCAGATGCATAAAACAACCTCGAGAGGCCCTGTTGTCCATTGACAAGGCTATGAATCTAGAGACCTGGTTTTGATCTTGTCTCTCCTCTTGGACTGTTCCACAGCCAGATTGAGTCACCTTTCTCCTCCATGCCTTAGAATAAACCCTCCTAGAAAATGAGGGTCCACAGTACAGCCCTCCATTGTCAAAACAGTCAAAGAGCTACTGATGAGTACTGGAACGTAATGACTGGGATTCTGTTTCTGCCAGTGCACTAATTCCAGAACCCACACCCAAACTTATGAAATTACCTTTTAAATGATGAGACAAAATCATTCTTTTTATTCTTTTTTTTCTTTTTCCCCAGGATGTTCCCTGTATTTGCGTCCCCTGGGTGGCAACAGTGGAAAATGCTGGCAAGGAGAGCAGACAGTAGACAAGGTCCTACTGGCACAAATCTGAGGGCTTTGCCTGTGTCAGTGATGTAAGGATACCAGTCTCCTTCAAGAGGTGTGGTTTATCAGTGAAGCTTTTGCAGTGCCTCGGACGTCAGGCTAATGGTCTCACATACAGATTCTGTAAGATGCCTTTCATTCATCCAGCCAAACAGGAGCTGTGCTTGTGATGCTTTCCCAAACTGAAGGGCATTGCTCCATGAATGCAAGCAATGTTAAAGCCTGAATAATGCACACAGTCTTCCATTTGCAAATTGCCTCCACCTCTCCCTTTGCCCTCCCCACCATGTGGTTTAGCTTTTGGCTCTGCAATAGATACTCTGAATCAATGTTAGCTTTCTGAGAGACTAACACTGAACACTGAAGGTCTGAGTCAAACCCAGCAGTGTTACAAGTCCATTGTTGGACTGTTGGTTGTTTTGGTTATTTTTCCCTGGAGTTTTGTCACAGATGAACTGGACCTTTTGGCACCACAGACAAGCACCTCTATTTTGTCATTTGGTGCCCCAAAGACATCCATGTACTAATCAATCCAAACAGGAAGCCAAAATCTTTTTAAGAGAAGAGCATATTGTTCATTGTAAATGCTTGCCTCACTATTAGTGCACAAAAGAAAAAGCTTAGAAATGGAAAGATGAAGGAATAAAAAATAGCTTGGTCATGCAGTTTACAGAGGTACATGCACTATAACAGCAGCTTGTGGGAACTGTGAAGCACTGTCCTCATCTGAGGTGTATTTCAGTTTTCAGCTCAGTAAAATCCCAGCTTTTAAACAAGCAAAAACTTGTCCTTTTTTACCAGGTTGTAATAAAATATTTCTGGTGGTTTTTGTGGTGCAAGCCATCATTCGCTTAATACTGTCTGAAGGTCATTTCTCCTAGGACAGACCAGAGCACATCTCCACACTAAGGTCCCAGAGCTTGAGACTGGTGCTAGGCTGCCCACAAAGACCCCCAGAGGCCACGTTTGTTTGGTCTGAACAGCCTGATGACATGGCATGGGCTGGAAAGCACTTTACACCGTGCTGTGCTCACCCAGACCAAGGAGGCACTCTGGACTCCGAACATCGTGAAAGGAGAAATGCACCTGTTGGGGTGGCTGTGTCATACCTGGGTCCGCTGAGCCAGAGTCTGTGTGCACACATCTGTGAAGCAGCAACCTCCAAATCCACTAACCCTGAGGGGTCAGCCTGAATCAGTATGTCCAGTGGGGAGTACTGGGGAGTTTCAATCGATATAATTCTCAGGAAGGACAGGGATTTGCTCTGGCATCAGAGCTGCTGAAGGCAACAAGAATCTTAAAAGGTTCCTCCAAGAGATGGCAGGTGAAGTCAGTTGAGCCACTTTAGAGAAAAGAAAGACTTATGGCTTGATATCTTAGCATGTCCGGGATTTTATTAAATATGATAGAGCTGTATGACTCAATATAATCCTGCCTACATCTCTGGTGCTTGTTATTTTTCATAAAAACATAGGACAAGAACATGATTTCCTCAATTCTGCGCTTCCAGTTGAAGAAATCTATTCAAATCCATTATACTAGTCAGAAATTGCAAGGTGCCGTGAAACTCACTTAGTTTTCCCTTTAAATGCTTCTTTTGATAATATGACCAGAGGCTGCATCCTTGGACATTTCAAATTTTCTTGCATTTCCTCATTGTACCATTCAAGATTTCTCTGGATCCCCTTCATGACTAAGCTAACTGCAAGCACTCCCTCAAGTATCCTAATCCCTCTTCAGTACATATATATGCTCCTGTGTGTTACATCCATACATTTCCATGGGATTTTGGAAGCTTCATTTAAACCTCTCTTCTTACACAGTCCCCTTATCCTTTGCTCTGTCCCTCCATCATCCAGCGTATCAACTCCAGCAGGACCAGAGCAAAACTGAGGTGGAAGGAAAAGGAAATGCTTTCAGTTGGTGTAAATGACAGTCATAAGACAGGACATTGGCCTAGGGGCAACTGGGATGTGTTTATTCCATGAAGTGCCATGCAGAAATACCTGAGCTAGCTCGGAACATGCAAGTTCAGGTTACAGAAGCAAAGTGTACACACATTAGCAGAAATACTGGAATTACTTGGGTGTGGCTTTTGGGGATTATCCTGTTCCACCCAAATAGAGAAGTACTGTGAAGCTTATGCAGCCAAAAAAAGTGATTATTTCCTTAAACTTTTAAAGCCAAAAAGATTTTTGAAAGTTTTTGCTATTTTTTCCCCATTTTTTCATTGAAGTCATTCATTATGAATAGTACATTTTGTACAGATGAAGCTTGTAAAGCAGCTGGGAAGATGCCACTGCTATTGCTGCCCTCCCTAGAGACCCCAAACGTAGTGATGGCAGAGTTAGAGCAGAAGAAATAACAGTGCATGGGCTGAGTTGAATATTTCTACTTGCCTGGTCACCAGGAAAAGTGGCTGGAGTAATTGAACAGTGGGGAATCAGGGAAAATAATCTGCTGCATCAAGTAGGCTTCAAGAATCAGGAGACCTCATTGAGGGGCCTTACCACTGTGAGTCATGGGAGCCCACCTTTGTCTTGCTCTCCTTCTGCATCAGCAGAGCTCCTCCCAGTCGACATTCATGTAAAGCACATGAAGATCACTAACTTAAGCTTTTTGTGCACATCCATCTGGATCTCTCTGAGAAGTACTTATGTAGCCCCACTATCTTAGCTTTTTTCATGTTTTGCTTGCTGCCCCAGAAGGCAAATTTGATGAAATTTCCACATTCATTCTGGAAACGGTAGAAGTGGGAGACTTTGCAGTTTGTCCAAGGAAGTCTGCGGAAGAAATTAAACCAAGGTCTCTCAAATGTCAATTTAGCACTTTAATCTCTATATGATCCTCCTCCTCTACTTCAGTTTCCCCTGGACAGAGGAAATTGCCTCCATAGATGATCCAACATAATCATTGCAGACTTAGCTACAATAACTTCATAAAGCAATCACTGAAATAAGCACCTTTATTCTCAGGTAACACATTGGTCTAGGATGCTGCTCAGGAAGACCTGAGCACAAGATCAAAGTGTTAGTGATTTCCTCCAGCAGCTGAGAGCTCCTCACTGCCAGCACAAGAGCTTGGTGTTGGCCCACTGGTGTGGAGGTGCTGCATTTTCATCTTAAAAACAGAAAGAAACAATGGATGCAACAGGATTGGGCCGAGATGGGGAATCTACCTAAACAGGAGGAGGTTCATTTGGGTGGTGAGCCAAGGTCACGAAGGCTGATGCAGAACAAAACTGCCTGTCCGTGGTGTGGGCTGAGCTGGTACCCCATGCCAGAATGCAGAGCATCCACACGTGGGAGATCTTCACCTCCCTGCCACAGCAGTTTGCACTTCACTACCAGCACCAATGTTAAAACTTCCTTTAGCCCCCAGAAGGAAGATAAACATGCCTTTCAATGCAGATTAAATACACACGTGGTTCTGAGACATCGTCGGTCATTACTAACTCATGGCTGCTGTCCAGCGAGTAGAGAAAAACATTTCCCCTCGTAGGTTTAACAACAAAACCAAGAAAAAACCCCAACAAGTCAATGGCTTATACTGTACACTAAAACAGCTTAAAACACAAACATTTCCAGAGTACAATATTTCAAGTAGTCTTGTAACCGGAGGAGCTATTTTTTAACTGTATTCCTACTTTTTACTACCAACAGCCTTGTCTTATTTGCAGAGGCTCTGCTAGCTGTCAGACATCCTGACTCCACTTAATAAACCCACTTAGAGCAGAACTTTCTTAAGTCACAGTGTAAGTACATAAATTAGTTGTTTCAGCCTTAGACCAACACACTTCTCTTTCTTCCCTCTCTCCTGAGCACTGAGCTATGATGAAGAAACTCAAGTCTCAAAAGAACCAACAGTTCATTAAAAAATGCTGCCATAACCCAACATGCCTAATATACTGCAGCTCCTGTTGTCTTTGGTTGGAGCTGCAGGGATGCTTAATTGTGGGTACAACTAGGCAAAGTTGTAGGGTCCCTTAGGTCTGGGACCCTAGGTTTAAATTCCACTTTTGAAATGTTTTATGTGCAGTGATCTCAGAGAAGGAACTGCTGAGATGACACCAGGTCATAGGCAGGTTTTGTATTTAAATGAAGTTTAATGCACCAGGAAGCAAAGAGACACTCCAGTGTGTCACCAGATAAGCAGGAGCAGGGCATATTTCATTAGTGGGTGGATCTTAGTCTGCTTCCTTGTGAAAATGAAGCTCAAACAAACCCCACAGTCATGTCTCCCTCTCTGCTGACCCTCCCTCATAGCTTCCTCATCCATTGGTCAAATTTATTCACATTCAACAGAAAGAAACACATTGCAAAAGTAAACAAAACTGAGGGACATGGGCTGCCAAGTGAGAGAGGCATGCCAGAAGTCCTGCTGTCTGAGAGGAAGGCCACTTAACCTTTCAGCATGTCCAAAAGGGGATGGGACTTTGGCAATGAAGGCTCATACCTTCACTGAAAAAAAATATAAAAATGATGCAAAGCTCCAAGGCACTGGACTTTGCTCATTCCTGTGCTTGTAACTGGTATCTGTTGCTGTTGGTGCATAAAAGCCACTCATGGCCAGCCTGGAGGGACTCCTAGGGTTCCCTAAATCAGAGCCCAGCTCCTATAGCCCCTCCCCTGAGAGGGGATGTGCAGCACGGGATCAGTTTACTCAACTGACCCTTTACTGGGAGGGATGAGCTGACTTTCCTTCTCGCCATGACAACTTCCATCTGGAGACAGGGCTGGTCTGACCTCTTGGGGCAGAGGAACAAGGGCCACCCATTTCCAAGGCTGGCCCCTTTGATAGGAGAACAGGGGGAAAAACACCGTGCCCTTGTGGGAGCTGGGGACAGCATCTATTCCTGGTCTCTGGTCCTTTGCCCTGCCTGGCCGCCCCTTGGGCAAGCACAGAGAAATGCCAGGCTGGTGACAGGCAGTAGCTGGCAAAGCTCAGTGTTGAAAACGCTGTGCTTCTCCTGCCAGCTGCTACATGTTGTACCTGGTGGCAGCTGCTATTTTTATATTGAAACTCATTTCTTGCTAATAATCTCTGTGTTACATCTTGAGAACCAGATCTAGCCCTCTGGTAATTTGATCTTAATTAAACAATCTAGCTGCCAGTCCAGTCCCTTTCTGGTAAGCTGTGTATTGCAATGTTTGGTGTTAGTCAAAGACAACAGACATTTATCAGGCCTGGTGTTGTAAATATAGCTCAATTTCCAAGAGATGCTGATAGTAGAGTTTGCCTTGCCCTGCCCTACCTCTCCCCTAAGCTGAGTCATAATAACACACAGGGTTGACCCAACTCCATCGCATGGTGTAATGCTGAGCAAGATTTGGCAGATAAGAGACCTCACTAATCTTACAAATCTCATCTTTCACGCTGAAGCAGTTGGCTGGGATACCTTTTTCTTTTTTTCTTTGTGTGTGTTTAAGTTATTGTTTAATACAATCTTCCAAGTTACATAATGGCTTTTCTCTTCACTTGGTGTCATCTGAGCCCTGCACAGGAATGCACACACAGCTTCTCACACCTTTTGAAGTCCTCCAGGGCCGCTGCTCCCTGTCCACTGAGCAGTTTAGAAAGAGCAGGTACCACACATTCTTACACATGTGCTTTCCAAGAGCCAGCTACACCTGTCTTGCACCATGTGCCATAACCTTTTGGAGAGTTTTGAGCAGGCTGGGCCAAATTACAGTGAGATTATCAGCAGAAAGAGCTATATTTTTCTCCCTCCTGAAATAACTGGAGTTGCCAAGCATAACTGGTTATGCTCTAAAATGAAAAAGCCACATTCACTGCAGGAGTCAAGCTTTCAGCCATGGGGAGCCCAGGAGTTGTGGTCCACTCCAAAATGCAGCTTTTTGATTCAAGGCAAAATCTTTGCCTTATGGAAAAAATATACCCCAGCAGACAGGAGGGAGCAGATGGGAGGCAGATGCTTCCTCCATTGGGATGGTTCAGCCTGAAGGAGGGCTGGGTGTAGTGGTGGCTGGAAACCCTCTGATGGTTTGTTGCTCACCACAGTCTAGCCATTTCCCCCAAATCCTAGGTGGGTCATTGCTAAGCCCTCACTGGACTCTAGGCACATGGCTCCCAGGAGGAGGAGGCAGATCTGGCATGGCAGGGGCTGCTCGTGGGGCACAGATCATCAACGCTTGCTCTGGTTTCACCAATCCACCTCTGAATGGGAACTCCAGCCTGCCCAGCAGAGAGTTCCAGCAGCCTCTCTTCACAAACATAACAATTTCACCTCACAAATAATTTTCCAGAGACAGAGCTACAAATTTTTTAGAGGGTCATGAGTGGATTCAGTTCCTTCTCAACTATTTTGTTTTCCCCTTTTTTGCTTCTATTTGTTTTTCATTCTTTACTGCAGTATTTCACTACTTTTTTTTCCCCACTGGATGTTTTTGCTCCTCCCTTGCCTGCTTTGTCTCTCACAGCCTCTCCTAACCCAGTGACATTTGTGTTCAAATGTTCAAACCTACCCTGCTCAAGAGGGCTCAGGAGCAGGGTAAACAAGTTTGCCTCTGTGTTTAGCATGCAGCTCAATTGTACATTTACAGTAGATATTCTGCTTTAATTTGCTTTTAAACAGCCCCTTCAAACAGCTCAGAACTCTGGACATTGTTCTTTTAGATGCATTACAAAACCATAATTAATTAGCTGGGCTCCCCTGCGGATTTTCTCAGATTTTACCCAATCTTCCCGCCAATTTTAATGACCTTCCCAGTTAGGGGCTTTACATCTGTAAATGCTGAGTGCCATTCAGCACTTGGTAAACAAGGGGTATCTGAGCAAAATTGCAAGAGCTTGAAATCAAAGAGTTTACTTGTTTGTAGTACAGGAGACACTGGCAGTCTGGGTGGCTCTTAGCACCTGCCGTGCTGTTTGATGACTGAATTTTGGCTTTCTGTCCCATATTAAAAGAACTCAAGACTGATCTGTTTTACCCTTCCATAACGTTGGGATTGTGGGGAAATCTGTACTGCAGAGCCCTGCTATCCCACCCACTCTTCTTTGCCTTTTGAAAGCAAGAAACAGCACTTTGTTCATTGTCCGTGCAAAACTTGCTGAGAGCTCTCCAAAGAGAAAGTCAGCCAAGCAACTTTCAGCTGCTCCCTCTTCCTGCTGGCTCCAGGCCAACATTTCCTAGCAGGTGTTGTGTACCAGCAGATAAGAAGGAAGAGAAAGGAAAGAAAGGAAAAATGAGCAACAGGAAAAGATTTGATGGTCCGTCACATGGGCACAGACCATCTACCACATGATTCTCAGTGGTTCCTCAGATTTTAGCACACGTGGTGCAAAGGCAACACGGACCTTCACACCACCTCATGGACCTCACACCACCACCATTGCTGCAAGGCAGGGACTGCTATCCACACAAAGGAAGGCATCTCCATCTGCAAAGCAGCAGCCAGCTTGTGGCTGTGCAGGAGGGATGAAAATACTGCTTTTGTTCTGATCAAAGTTGGATTTTAGGCAGTTCTTCTTCAGTCACGTTTCACCCTTCACCCTTCAGTCAGAAGGCTGGCCCAGTGGGTTACGTACATGGCTGGAATAAAGCATGTCAGGAGCTACCTGGACCTGACAAGAGTTTTGATGGATGTAGTATGTGAGTGTTGGTCTGGCACAGTTGCTTGGATTAAAGTTTGACATGAGCTGCACAAGAAGTAACTAAGCTCAAGAATCAGGAGAGTGGGGCTAGAGAGCACTGGCTTCACAGGACTACAAAGCCACATCATGGGAATGTAAACAGAAGAGGTTATTTTCTCAGTGATGTCAAAATTATGTGCCACAACATGGCAAGCAGGTTTTCAGTGCATTCTGAAAATGTACACATTTTCAGAAAGTATGGAACTGCAGCAAGAAGTTTCCTGTCTGGGGAACAGAGGGTGCACAACCAAAAGAATGCTTTCTACTACTAGAAATTAGAGAAGTTGGAGTCTGAAATAAAATTATCTGCCTGAGGTGTACAACCTGTTCTCTCCAACATGAATTACGGCTGCTCATGGGTATAGTGAACCAACATCTAGCTTTGAATGTTCCGGTTTTGAATGTTCTACTTTAGGTGAATGTACAGTTCCTGCATGCTCAGGGTCTTGATTTTCACCTACATTAGTACAGCAAGAACCGTAGTGATGCAACCAGCCAAACCTCCTGTTCTGCTCATTGTGTGGCAGCTCAACAGCCTTCATAAACCTTCATGCAAGAGCAGCTGTTCAAAGGGCTGAACGCTGAGTAAGACATAACCAGGCACTGCCAGAGGGAAGCTCACTAATAAAAGAAAATTGGTTAGGCAGCAGTGTTCAGCCTGTGCCTTGGCTTTCCACCTGTAAAACAAGGATGATGGTATCGCCCTTATCTTGCAGGGGAGTTGTGAACATAGATCATATTAAAGGTGATTTAAAAGGTGCTCAGAGACTGGTGGGTAGAGGAGCAAAGTGATTGCCTCAAAGAGTGAGATTTTCTTGCTGTAGTGTTTAACTTTCAGAGCAGGGCAAGAGCTCGTATAAACATCTCCTTCAGGACTTTCCAATGGGCACAGCTTTGGACCCATTTGCTCCTCCTGGGGCTGATAGTAAGCTCATTGCTTGGGTTTACAGAGGCTGGAGAACCTTCTGGAAGATGTCCTGAAAATCAGGAAATTGGGCAGAAGGGCAGAGGTTAGTGGACTATTTTTCCCACTTCTGTTCTCTGTATCCAAGATGCAATTGTTTTTTCTAAGTGATCTGAATTATTGGTTTTGAATAATTAAGGTATAAAGAAGATTAATATCAGACTCGTTTTAGGCAGTTATTTTCTTAATCAGTTGATATGGTGATTAAATCTCATGGGCTGCCAGAGGATTTCTGTGATTTCTTCAGATAATGAAGAGCTAATAATGACACTTTCAAGCAGCTCTCAAATGCCAGAGCACCAAGGGTCTCTCCCATGGGATTATCTTGCTAACGGTGACAACCTGAGTGATGGCCCCTTCACAGAAAGATGAGTGCTTGCATTTCCCTCAACCATATTTCTTACTTTACCTTAGGACTGAGGAGGAGAAAAATCTGCAGACGTTTTAGATGACTGGAAACCTTGGCTGGGTCAGCATTTCAGGAACAGGTAAGAGCTGTCTGGGGAGGAGCACAATTAGCTGCTGGGCCAGTCCAGTCCATGGTACTGCAGCAATGCTGATCGAGGGCCAGCACTCACCATATTTGCTAAACCGCATGGTTTTATGGAAAGGGCTGGGCTGAGCTGCCTGTGCACAACCATGTTAACCCTGATGATGCCAGAGAAATCAGTCCAGACCTTGGTGTAGGAATTGGCCCACACCAATACTAACCTGATCAGAACTGAGACTAAACAGAGCCAGAGCAGCCACATAAAGTGCAGAAGGGAACCAAGAGGTTTCCAGGGTGGGATTATTAAGACAAAGATCATAGTGGGTTTTAAAAGTTTTATAAAGCCATGTCAGAGTGATAAGGGTGTTAATGAAGAGGGACCAGAGAACAGCATGAGCTCACAGGTCAGGCACAGATGGGGAGCCCTTCATGCTTGCTCTGAGTCAGCTTCTGTCTCATAAACTCAGCTCAGCCTTGATGCTTCTGTCGGATCTGTTGGGCGACCATTTCCACAGCCCTGGCGGGTCTAACTGTGGCTGTGTCAGCCTGGTTGTGTGAAGATTCATTTTTCCCTTGATGTACATTCACACATGGGGTCCTGCATGAGGAGGATTTGGCACATCGAATGGCACTGGTTCAGAAAACAGATGCCACTCATGAAAATTTGCTATGGATGTGACTCATCCCTTTAGAGAGAGCCAAAACCAGGCCTCTGTGCCATTTAAGTCCCCTTCAGATGTGAAATTTTGCCGTGCAATTCTATGAAATGGACACACAGAGTCTATTTTTAATTCTAAATACCCCCACTTTGGAGATGTTGCTTTTTCCTCTATTTCCTTTCATCACAGCAAGGTGCTTATTAAGAACTTGTTTCTGCAGTGGAGCAGACTCATACAATTTAGATTTTATTTGTTAAAGAATAGCCATCTGTCAGCTACTGAGAAGGAGGAAAAGAATCTATCCCTGAAGATTTGGAGATCTGCGAGTCTTTAACCAACTCTCGGAACACGCCGTATCTCAGAGCAGGAACTGAAGTACCCTGGGAAATCAAACAGGAAAATCAAGTAATAAAATGTTCAGAGAGGCAGCGCGCAAATGTGCAGCATGGGGGTGGAAGCACTTGCCCACAGAAAGAAAAGGGCTCAGGTTAATAATCAAAATGACCTCACACCCATAAATTAGGCAAGGAAAGTGAAGGACGGAAAGGAAACTGCTCTTTAAAAGCTCATTGTCAGAGAGCTGTTTAGCAGCTCTCTGTGCAATCAGCAAGTGCTCCCTGGTGCAGGTCTCTGGGTACCTGTTATGTTTGTAATAAGCTGCTGAAGGGTGTGCTGCAGAAACTTCCAGAAAGGTCACAGTCCGTACAGACATGGTGTGGTGGGTATGTGAACTGCTCTGCATAATTACTCACCTTTTTTAATAAACTCCCCAGTCTCTGCTGAGAATTCCAGTGGCAGCACAAGAGGGACCTGCATCAATGTACAGCAGGAACAGTGGCTGCTTTTACAGTCTCAGAAGGCCCCTTCACTGGTATGTAGTGAAGCTGTGGAGCCAAACATGCATTTGCACTTTCTGTTGGGCTCAAGCCAGTCCCACAGGCCGTCACCATCCACCCCTGCTGTTCACAAAATTAGTCCTGTCCCACACAGGGCTGAGAGGGGACAAGTGGTGGTAGGATGCAGCTTTAAACACTGCTCTGTGGTTTCTCCATACTGCATGGCACTGGTCTGCAGATCCTCTGTGCCTGCAGTCAGGTGGAGCTGTAGAGAATTTTGGGAAGTTCTTTGGTACCTGAGTGGCTCCAGTTTGCCAGCTGCCAAGGGAGGCAATGCAAACTCCCTCAGAAGTGCTCGCCTGTCCAAAGGGACTCCTGGGTCAGGGACATTTATTTGGTTTCCTATTGCAACAACAGGTGCCCAAAAAGAATAAAAGCCAAAATAACAAAACTTCACAATGGAGAAATGATGATGTTCCACTTGCCCAGACTAAAGCTTATTGCTACCAGCTGGAAGAATTAGACATCTCCCCACCCTTGGGTCTCATCCGCAGCCTTTGGTACACACTCAGGTACTGTGTGCTGTGTTACTGCCCATACTGGTTCATATGCCAGTCAACACAACCCAAATGTGCCCATTTCCTTTGCCCATTTCCTTTGCCTTTGTGGACACCATGTGCTCCCACCTGAGCCAATTCCTTGCTTGGAGGACCTCAAGTGTTTGTAAGGAAATTGTCAAGCTCATGCAGTTGAAGGCTCAGCATCTGCTGCAGGGGCATATCTATTCTGGTCTCCAATGTACCTGGTCCCTCTCCTCCATCCACTGTCCTGTTTTCCTCTGGGAAAACAGGCTCTTTCCTTCCTCATCTCCCAGTGTAGCTGGGAAACCAGCTCTCCATACTGTGGGTACAGCCATCTGGAGGAGAAGGCAATGCCAGATGGTTCAGGGAATTATCTACAGATGCTTCTGCGTCTCCCCCAGTGTCGTTCTAGCCCTGACCCACAGCTCCTTGCATCCTTCCCCACAGCTCCTTGCAACCTCCCCCGGCTTTGATCCTGCTCGGTGTTTGATTCAAGCTCACAAAATCTGTTCCCACTATGGCTGAACCTTGAGGCAAGGCCAGAGATGAACCCAGACAATGCTGTATATGCTCATGCAGTTTCTAGGACATCTGAGACCTCTGTAGGAAACATATCTCCTCAATGGCTGTTGAAATGTTGTTGTTCTCCTTTGCAAAATGTCAACCTCTCTCTACCCTTGAGACGCTTACTATAAAACTAATAATGGACCTGCCTCATTTGATTCAGACTCTACCAGAATAATGTTTAAGTGTTCGCAGATGCTCAGAGCTGGGCAAGTTTGTCCTCTTCTCCCTATGTAATTAATACATTCCCATCACCGACTATTTGGTAAGAATAGATGGGCTCAGAGGCCATTCCCTTGTAATCTAAATGCTGTGCACAAAAAAGGGATTGTGGTTTGGGGAAACAACCAGTGCACCCAAGTCTGAGTAAGTGACAACTATGGGCTTGTAAGAAGTAAGAAAATATCAAGCCATCCTAAACAGAGACTAGGACCTGGGAGAGAAAGCAGACATCATATGGGCTTATCTCTCTCCCACTTCCTTCTCTTTATGGCTATCCCATGTGGCTGCAGGCCTACATGGACCTTTGCTGGCCCTTATGTTCTACTAACTTGGTTGGTGCCCCTCAAGTGTGAAACATACTTCCTTGGACTGAATGCCACTAATGACATTCATCTTTCAGTTGAAAGCCAACGTAAGCTGCAAACCCAAGATTTCTCAGAGAAACGGGGGAGAGCACACCTCAGGCCATGTGATTTTCAGTAGCTATACGATTTATTTTTTAATTTCCTCTCTTCCATCCCATCTGAATTGTGTCTCCACAGCAAGCCTAAGGAAGCTCAGCATAACCTGAACTTGGAAAATGAGGGAGATTAAGTGGATAAGGCAACTGGCTCATAAGTGGAAGAGAAACCTTGTGATGGGAGAGAAGGAGCCACTAGGGAAAGTTTGATAAGAAACAGGATTAAATTACATCAGTTTGCATAGCTGAGCGGTGTCTGAACCTTGTCCTGTGTAACACACAGACTAATGCAAAGAACCCCTACATCACCTCTCTTTTCTTCTTCCCACAGCAAGGCTCACCTGTCAATCACCATAAATTGCCAGATTAGACATTTACTATCTGTTGGGGTTAAATGTGTTACTTTCATGTGCTAGCTGGAAGCTCATAATTAGCTCACACCTTCTTATCAGAGACTGGCTTCGTTTTCCTGTTGTTCTTAATTTTATAGCTGTTTTGCCTGCTGTAAATCTGTCTCCACTGGGGATGCCTCATTTACATCCATTTATTGCAAGAAAGACTGAACTAAATTAACCTTAATTGACTCCAGTTCTGAGGAATTTTATCCACCATTTCCCATTCAGGGCAGGGGAGTTTCTGACCATGTAGGTGCATGAACTTTAAAGATGCTGGGCTAAACTCTGTCCTTTGGTAAGGCCATCTCCACCCAGAGTTATTTTTGTACTTTAAAGTGAAGTTTCTTCCATGTAAGTTAGGGTGGGATCTACTCCACCACTAAGCTTTTCCAGCATCTCATTAGAAAGCTACATGCTAAAACAATTCCCTCCTGCTAGGAAACTTTGGATCCATTTGAAATTTGGAAAATATCTTGCTTTTATGTCTGGTCTCTCTAAGGCCGTTAACATGTCTTGGGGCTGCTGAAATTGCTTTTCAATTCCATACAATTGCGCCGATGAAGTTAAATTGCAATTTTCTGCCTCATTTTCCATTTTCATATTGCTTTCTCAATTTCTCACCATCCCTGCTGCTTTATATTCTGAAAATGTTGAAGTACAGTGGAGAGCAGGGCATGGCTCATTACTTGGATAACTCAGCTCTAGTATAGAGTTATGTGCAAAAGAGATGCTCAGGAGTTAGGTCTTTATTATTATTATTAACAAAAATAATAAATATTATTATGCTTTTCAGTCAAGCTATCAAGGGAGCAGATTTTAGCCAATGTGTTTGTGCCTCTTATTCCATGCAAGGTTGTTGGGCAGGGGGATGCTTGGGGAGTCTCTAGAAGCAGTCTGACTCCTCTCTCGAGGTATAGAGCAGCACACTGCATCTTGCCAAGCAATTATGTCTCTGGGCTGCATTTCCCAGAGCTCTTGCCATCCTCCCTTGCAGCCATGTGCTGTCACCAACTGCTTAACCAACCTCAGTACGGGATTTGTTCTAGTAGATCTTGCAGAAGCCATCAGGCTACTGGAATAGTCTTTCTCCATGTTCATTTAGCACCAACACGGCCCTGGAGCCCACGGCAGGCAAAGGTCCTATTTCTAGGGAAGCCTGCAAGATGTGGATCCTGCCATATCCATTTCAGTGCTGTTTTGAGCTGACAGTCCCAGATGTTCTGAGCACCTGCAAGGTGAGTGGACCATGGCACTGACTGCCCAGTTAAGGAAGAGCGTGATGGACACCGACGAGTTCACAGAGAGCAGCAACGTGGCCAAATCCTTCTTGTTTTCAAGCCTGTGAATACTTTGACACAAGGTTATTTTCCAGCCCTCTCCTGTTTTATTTTAACCAGGGAGTTTCTTATACGATTCCATACACCAGAGGAAATGCATTTTTACTTCACAAAGGGAAGATGAGGAATTGGCTGTCCAGTTGCAAGTATTTTGGACACTTGTTAGCTATTCTCCCCAAAGGACTGGTGCCAAGATTTTTTTTTTTTAGGAGGAGGAGGACAACAGCTTTTTACAGTTTTATGAACAGCTGTACAAAAATATAATTAACTGTTCCCTGAGCTGTTGACAGCTGGCAGCACCGTTTCATGGTGAAATATCAAAACTATAATAATTCTCTCTTATAAAGGGTAGGTAACCTGAAACAATTAGGAGCTTTTTAAATAGTTGTTCTCCTCCTTGGAGAGAGTGAGCATACAGTTTAATTTATCACTGCACACTTCGTCCTGTCCTCTCCTGAAATAAGAAGGAATATCAGCAACAACACTCCACTTCCTAAAATATTCACTACCTGCATCCCATTGTGGGATATCATGGGACAGTAGTGGATTTCACAACTAGAAAAAGCTGAAGGACACTTTTTATTATTAGTTAGGGAGAACATCTGTCCCAGATCTTTGCCTCATCAGGGTAATTATTTCAATCATACAGGAAAAACAAACTCCCCCATTGAAAACAACTGGGTAGGAAACTTAGAGGTGAAACAGAATTCTTTGTCTGCCATGTAGGATATTTTATATCCTGCTGCCTGAGAAGACTCTCTCATGAAAAAGAAAAAGGAACAAGGGAAAAGAGTATCTTGGTTTGTCCTCCTCTCTAGACTGGATCAGCTGGGAGATATTCTGTTGCAATCTTTCTCAACATCTCTTTAAATTAAAAGACTTTCTGCAAGATATCAAAAAAGGTAGGTTTTCTTTTTTTCAGACCAACCTCTGAAACAGTGAAAACATGCATTTTCCCACATGCACGTAGAAAACACACCTAGGGATAGTCAAATCAGATGGCCGAATGTACACTTGTCCAGTTTGTGCGTGCAAATTCCTGTCTTTAGATGGCTCATCTAAGGTTGTGTGTGGAAAACGTGGTCCTTACTTCATCCATTTTACAGGTGTGGGCAATGTCCTGGCTCAGCCAGCACGTAGCAGTGTCTGAAGGCAGGGCTGTGCACACCCCATCACCACCACCAGCATTCTAGGTGGGATGTCCCAGTTTGTGATCCCTGACAGGAACCAGGGAACGGAAAGGGTCATTTGAGGGAATCCCAGGAATTACCCCATGTCAGGTAAACCCAAGAAATGACCCAGGCAAGACCTTTCCATCCTTTTCTCATTACTACATCTGTTCTCTGGAAAGGAGCTGGACACTGGACAGGAAACCACTGAGGGCTTCTCTTACCCTCCCCTTCCCATTTACACAACTGAGGAGTTTTTCAAGCAATAAAACCTTTTACCATCATAGGTGCAACCCATTATTTCTTTCCCAAGCATGCAAAGTTTGTGAATGACCATCTGCAACTCTGTACACATTTAGACAAGGAGAATTTTTCTGAGAAAGGAGGGGAAAAGCCAGACTGAGTCCAAACCAAGCCAAATACTTAGGATGACTTATATTTCCTATTAGAGAGGAGATCAAGCAAGCTTTGTTAGCTAGGAAGATCCAGGTCCCTCGATGCTGTGTGCAAGAGTTTCCACATCTGTGCAGAGAAATAGGAGAGAGAGGCCAGAAGGGTCCAGGGAGGAGCCTCAGAGGATCTGGAAGACACAGGCTGTGTGTCCTCCTCTGCCATGGGCTGCCTGACATCCCCCTGAGGGACACCTGGGCTTCTCCTCTCCCCAACAGCCTCACCATGCAATTGTTGGTGTAAAGCAACTGTCCACAAATGTTTGTTCCAGTGCAACAGAACATTTTTCATCTTGGCTTGAGCCAAGTTGGAGTGAGTTGGATGGAAAAAAAGGAATGTTTTTTGAGAGAGAAGGGGAGCGTGCTCATAAGGGAGGTTTGTCACCCTGTGCAACTTCTTCCTGTAGAGAAGCCTCTGGATACGTGTCACCCTTCTTTTTCTTAAAGTGAGGCCAGTTGGGCTACTTTAGCACACCAGGCAGAAGTAAATATAAGACTGATGTAAAAATTATATATACTCAGACATCATGGCTCTGAGATGAGAATGAGACAGAGATATCAGCTTTGCTCTGAGCCCACAAGTTCTTCAGGGCACTAATGATGATACCAAATCCAGAGACTGGTGGTTGGACTGTAGAAATGTCCTCAAAATATCTTCACCCTCGCCCTTCCCCTTCTTTTTCCTCCTCAGATAAATTTAATCCCAGCACCCTTTCAGGGACTGCTGATTTCAGGCACATTTCAGCAGCTATAAAAGTGTTGAGCCATCATGTCTCCTGCACTCAAGACTTCCCCCTCGCAGTGATGCCAATTGCTGGTGCAGTTTCCTGGTTGAGTTTTAGATCATAAAAGCAGGCATTTCTTTTTCAGAAATGCCATTAAAAAACTTTACCTTCATACCAGGCAAGCAAAGGTTGAAATCAGGTTAGACTGCATAATTTCATACTTATGTTCCTAATTGTGTTTTTGCAGTGTTTCGCATTACAGTTTTTCCTCGTCTCCTAAGCCTCCTTCACTTGATAAATATACTTGTATTATGAAACTGCCCACTTTCTACATTCTTTTTCACTTTCTTCTCTCACATCAAAGCCAATATAAATAGAGAATAAATTGTTGAGCTAACAAAACTGTTAAGAGAATACACTTTTTCCCCTGGAGCTGTAAAGATTTCCAATACCCTAGCATAACTGTCTTAGATCAGTAATTGTTAATGGAATAAAACAGTGTCAAAAGGTAAACACAGTTGTTTGATAAGTCAGGTTGACTGTGCCTTTCTGGACCATGTCTCTTGCCTGTCTGCTTTTGTTTTGTTAAGATTAGCTGTTCTCAGTTCAAGGGAGTAGCCAGAAAATGAATTTTGTATACACAGCTCTGTTTGCAACTTCCAACCCCTGCACTTTTTCACTTTAGCACGGTGAGCACGTATCCTGCTCCAGAGCAGCTTTCACAACGCTTGCACAATCTCTCAATCAGTTGTTGTGGGTGCAACACTGAGTGAACCTCAAAAGATGAGCCAGTGAAAGCTACGCAGCCAAAACATGTGAAAGGCATCAAAAACTATCAGCTCAGCAATTCCAGTAGGCTGGACAATAGTCTGGCCTTTGTCATAAGGAAAACCAGGGAGGTATCAGGCAATTTTTAATGCTATTTTCTGTAATAGTCATTGTCATACTTTCTCCCAGCAGGAGTTTGTGACCCTGCAAAGGCTGAGGGCTGTAATTCTGAGTCTGGTCCTTGCAGAATTTATTTCTGAGCTCCCAATAATCTAGTTGGACTCATTTTAAGTAAAGATTGGCGGCAACCAAAATTTAGTGGCAGAAGCCAGTCTCACAAAATATTAACCCGGGCTGGGAGGGACTGAGAGCACAGTTTGCCTTTTCCACTGTTAAATGGGTTACTCTGAAGAAAAGGAGGATCAGGGAAGACGTTATCTCTTCCTACAATTACCTGAAAGGAGGTTGTAGCCAGGTGGGGGGCAGTGACAGGACGAGAGGAAACAGCCTCAAGCTGTGCCAGGGGAGGTTCAAGCTGGCCATCAGGAAGAATTTCTTCACTGAAAGTGTTGTTAAGCATTGGAATGGGCTGCCCAAAGAAGTGGTGGAGTGGAAGCATTCAAGAAACAACTGGATGTGGCACTTAGTGCTATGGTTTATTTTGTCCGATGAAGCTGAGGGACAAATACAATGTTTAGGGGTCAGCACCAGTCAGGCTGCCATCATCAGGCAGCACTGAAGTGAGCAACAGCTCTGTGACGGAAGCACAGGCACGGTACTGTATGTAAGGAGAAGTTAAGAAAAAACCCCACATATTTCTTTGTCAAATTCCAGCTAAAGACACACTGGTAAGCTTTCAGTGGATTCACTCAGGATAAACAATATTCTCGATGCCCCAGGAAAACCCTGAAAGAATGGGATAAAGTTAAGCAGGGGGAATTGCAGAGGTCAGTTTGGAAAGTTTGCTGACTACAAGATCTGTACTAAAGTGTGTGCAGAGCTTGCATAAATCTAATCTCCTGTTGAATATCCCGGTGTGAACAGTTACACAGCACTGCTTGGGTAGGAAACTCTCAAACGTTCTTCAGCCCACATGGTCAAATGTTGATGAGTGCGAGTACTCCAAGCTAAACACAAGCTCTGAATAGGGGCCTATGTTCTTGTGCTGTAATACTCTCTCTAAAAATTCACAGTTCTGGTACTCCATGCAGAAATATCTGTACCAGAAGCAGGATTTCTCACAAGGAAACCCCTTAAAATGTTGGAGAACATGCATTGAGGCATTATACATATGATGGTACTCTAGTTTTAAAACACTTACCATCTCAAAGAAACCCCTAAACAATGCTGGAAAACAAACAATGAGAGGATTTCCAGCCAACAACATTGGAGCTTGTCCACCTGAAATATAGTGGTCTTCATGGCTAAATTAATTCACTTCCTTAAGGCAGGTCTGCAAGTGAGCACGTGGCACCATTTATTTACAGTTCTTTTCGACTGGTAGTCCCCACCTTCTGTCTGAAATTTGCTATGTTTATGAATACATGTCACTTGAGCTATGCCTAATGTAACCCTCCTATATCACATGAAATCTGCACTCATTCTGCAGTTTGTTGGTTGGTTTTTAGGCACAGTTCTTCATCAGCTTTTGAAACAGCCAGAGGGAGTGGTTACATTCTAAAGACATTG
Source organism: Ifrita kowaldi (assembly GCA_013398055.1). Classification (NCBI taxonomy): domain Eukaryota; kingdom Metazoa; phylum Chordata; class Aves; order Passeriformes; family Cinclosomatidae; genus Ifrita; species Ifrita kowaldi. The sequence continues at coordinate 874,732 of VZRS01012496.1, forward strand.
ACTTGGCTGTCACGTCTGAAGTTTGTTCTCTACTACTTTCCCCTGATGGTGTGTCAGGTTGTTTGCAGGCCATTCATACGTTTGCAAGAGCTCCAGCATCCATCCCTGTGTGGAGCAGAGACCAGGATGTGGAGGCAGTTCTCAGCTTGTGCAACACAAAGGCGATGGCTGCCCGGGTTGGGTCTTTTTGGTTTTGCAGAAAGAAGCTGCTATTGTGCTCTATGAAGTCATGCCCCGTTGGATGAATGCATGCCAGCCCTCATTAGTGATGTTACTGTTACATTATGCTAATTGTATTTTTGAAGCTCTGTAATTCTGGTTTTTCTGAACAGCTCAATAAAAAATTTAATTAAAAAAAGATGTTCTCTGAAAAGGGCAAGAGATGCTCTTCTCAGGAGCTAGAGAGAGTTACAAAGGCAAAGCTTTGTCTGTACCATCTAATTGATCTTAGACATCAAGACTTCTTATTAATTAATTAATGCTGCTTCAGATGATATGAGAGCACACGAGCAGGAACCAGGCTGTGGACAACAGGAGGTGGGAGATATGAGCAAGGAGTTGCAGAATTTCCTTTGTGGCTTGACCTTCCTCAGCAATCCCCTAATTAGGAACAATTAGGAGCATATACTCCCCCAGATTGCTTAGACAGCACATTTCATAGGTTGCAAGGAGGTGATGACTTGAAGCTGTTGCAAGACGTAGAAGGATGTCCAAAACAGAGATGCTTTGCAAAGGCAGGGAGCACCAAGAGACTTCCACTTTCTTCTTCTGGATGGAGGCTCTGAGTATCTCTGTGCAACAGCAGCCAAGCCTATTTCTAGAAGGATATTTAGTCACACAAATAAGTTCTCTGATCTAGGTTTCAGTCTCTCCCGCTGCCTCAAGACTCTGTAAAACAAGGCTTTTCCACCCCATTTATCTCATCGCATATATTTTGGCAACGATCTCTGGAGAGCAGGAATGGCCTTTTTGTGCATAAAACTGACTACTGAAGAAAGCAATAATAGCTTGATGGGAAAGTTAAGCAGTTGCATAGAATACACTCTTTCCATTGTAAGACTTCTGAAACCTTTCCAAATTGTGCTTTTTTGATTGTTGTTGTTTTTTTGTGTTGAGAAATGCTCTTCTTCCCACACGTTCAGTTTTGTTCTTGGTCTGCAGCTCTGAGTGTGGCTATGAAGTCTGAATGGTTCTTGCTGGTCAGAGCCTATGGAGCTTCTGTCTTTCTGTCATTTCTTGTGTCATGCAGACAACCAAAACCCGCAGCAATAAAAACTTCACAGTACAACAAACCCCCGTGTTGCTGATGTATGCCACATGGTGTATTCTGCTTCTAACTGGTCATACTTGGAAATGATTCAATTTCATTTTGCCACCCAGCCCCATTGTATAAAGCAACTTTTTCCTGTTTGAAGTCCAGTGTGTTTTTTGGGAAAAAATGAGGCATTTCTCTTGTGTGAGGTAACAAATGTTGTTGGAAAATATAACTGCAGAGACACTGTTCTTATCTGCATCCGTGATTTTCCTCCTTTTTTTCAGGCTTTGGAACCTTAATGTTCGTGGTCATACAGACATACATAGATTTCACAGAATATGAAAGTTGGAAGGGACCCACCAAAGTAATCAAGTCCAACTCTGAAGTGAATGGCCCTTACGAGGATCAAACCTGGGTGTTACTGACACCATGCTCTAACCAACTGAGTTGTCTGGTGTGATAAAGCAAGTAACACCAACCAAAAGACTTGCATTCCTTGAAGAATATTTTAAACCCTCCAGTTAAAATCCAGTGATGTGCATGATATTTTTTCATGACTGAAGGGCCCATCACATACAAAAATACTCATCGTGTCTTTTCTGCAAACTCTTCTACGCAGAATAGTTTGTGCTGCTAACAAAGGAAAATGCATTTTAGAATAAAATGTATTTAGTAGCTAACAGGTCCCAGGAAACAGGACAAAATATCTTTTGTTTTTTGAGTTTAATTTTTTTTTTTTAATTTGGCAAAACCAGCAGTTTCAGTGAGCTGAGTCCAAATGTATCCTCAGCTGGGGAGAAAGGACTGATTGATGGTGGTAAATATTAAACTGTTCAAGGCCCCTGCTTCACAGCATATAAAACCAGTCACATCAGCTCATGTTTCACTTTTTATGTCTTTCCTTTGAAAAAGACCCAAAAAAATCTGATAAGCATAGCCCAAAGCCCCACCAAGCTGCCCGTACAACCAGCCTCCTCAGCATGCAATTACTTACACATTTATCATGAGAAAAGGACACCCTTAGATAACAGGGCTGCAAGGGGTCAGAATGCAAATTGGGTGCGAATTTTCTCTAAAGGTGTGAAGCACAGCTCCTACACGTTAAGGCAGTGGGTGCTGACATCTAATTGCATCGGCCTGCTTATGGCTTCTAGGAGACAATCTAGCCACAAAAACCACCAGGGGCTGTTTGGCTTCAAGCCTTATTGGCATGGACACACTTCTTATGGGTGCAGACACACACAGAAGTGTTGGTTAAGGGGAAGACAGGTGTTCGAGGAGGTGATGAGGATTGTAACTGAATTAAGGTTTAATAACAATAGACCACATTTTTGGCAGCCACTACAGCTTCATATTAATCTGGCTGCTCCTAGTTTTCCCAAGAGACGGCAGGGGAAAGGCAGATCTCTGGCTCCAGTCTTAGCTGGGCAAACTGGGCTCAGCAAACAGTGTGCATTGACCCTTAAATTACATGTGGGAAGTTTGGTCCTGAGGATGCATTCACAGAATAAAGGAATCACTAAGGTTGGGGAAGTCCTCTAAGATCGTTGCTCCAACCATTAACCCAGCACCACCATGTTCACCACTAAACCATGTCCCCAAGTGCCACATCCCTGTCACAGATGTTCTCTTGCAAACCCTGTTGAGCTGAGCTCACAGGTACTTATTCCTTCTTCCCTGATCTGTAAGCCCAGGTGTATTTTGAATGCCAAGACAATAGAAGCTTCTCTATTTCTCTCCTATGGGAAGGAGATTTATCCCAGGCTCAAAAAAATCACACTGTTTGCCTGGCTTGTGCCAGCAATGTTTCTGTGCATGGGCCTGGCAGCCCGACCAGCAAGTGATGCCAAAACAATTTTGATCATTACACTTAAAAAAAACCCCACAAACAAAGGACAATACTTCTCCACTGAGAACAATGGCCAGAACTTGACAGCCATTACTCACAAAGTTCCTGGGCTCTGGCATACCCAGAACTTGCTGGCATGTTGCAATATTTCAGAGGTGTCAAGTTGCCCTCTAGTTTTTAGGGTCATGTTGAATTTAAGAAACCACAAACAAAGATGGACTCACAGAGGCCCTAAAAAAACACTCCCTGGCAACATTCCAGCCAAATGTTTCATGCACCATGTTTTCTACAACTTTACATGTTGTGGAAGCTGTGGAGAAGACTCAGGCACTGCTGTGTTAAACTGCTCTTAGATGGGAACAGTCCAGTGATTGGCTTCTCAGCCACGGCCCTGTAGTCCTGAAAGGCAAGTGGAGGTGTTTGCAGCATTTCTTTTGTTGACCATGACATTTGTAACTGGAGAGATTGAGATTAAGGTTACAGGATGCAAACACAGAGTTTTTGCAAACAAGACGAAGTTCTCCAGCACATGTTGGTTGAACTGTTATGAGTTACAGGGTAGAAATATGTTCTCAATTGCTGCAAATTGACAGTTTGCTAGACAAAGTGATGTTGGGATGTCACATATATCTGATAAAAAGCACTCAACTCAAAGAGAAAAGAATATAAAAAAGGCCATTACCCAGGTTCACGTACCTAGCTCATAAATCATGCTGCTAAGAAATGGCAGTGCCCAATTTCAGAAAACATAGGAAGGAAAGAACAGAAAACAACTGCCTTTTGTAAAGCATGGCACAGTCCATGGACATGATTCTCTGGGAACATGGGAATAGAGTGCAAGTATCTTGCAGATAGATGCTGAAGGGACTCACATTTCCTTGCTCCCTGCATGAGCACAAACCTGCTTCTGTTTGTCCTGGTTAGTAAGAAAAAAACAATTTTATCTGGAGCACCAGAGAGCTGTAATGGGATATAGTAATTTCTTCCCAGGCCTTTTGGGCAGACATTAGAAAAAGTTAAAATATATTTAAAATTACAAGAAATAGACTTGTGACATCTTTTCTGGAACAGGTTGCATGTGAGAGATACAGGGAAATTTCACAGTGGTTTGTTCTTCCCTCAGTCTCTAGGATCCCGTGATTTCAGTAGTTATTGGAGTTTTGTAACGTTGACTGAACTAGGCAACTGTTTTGAAAGTTTCCAATACAAAAATCACTTATGATTACAAAAAGACTGAGGGCTAGGAGAGAATTGCATCATCAGGGCTTGGCATGGAACCATGGCACTGAGTCCTTACCAAAGAGCCATGTGCTCCCAGCCAGCCTTAAGTGGCTTATACTCGTACCCAAACTCCAACTTGGGCCAGAGCCTGCCCTGATGCGTGATCACAACACCAGTGCTGGGCTGGATCCTCTGACAGTGGAGTCAAAGCACCCATGCCTCGGGCTGTACACCAAGTGCCAACCAGCAGTGTAGGAAAGAAAATTCTCCCATTTATTAACTGCTCCTAAACTGTCCAGTGTCTCTTTTCCTTTGTTTCAGGGCTGGCACAACAGGGCACCTGTGGTGTGCTTCTACCATGGTGCCCGAAAGACTCTCGGTGTGTGAAGATGATGTGGGCACACAGAAAGGGCTCAGGTCACTCACAAACCATTTAAAAAATATTGCAACCCACATGTTTTCCTACAGATAACAGACACAATGTGCCAGCAAATAAGCATCCCAAAACACAGAACACAGAGAAAATAAGTTATTTTGCTCATAAGTAAGATGACACAGGCTAGGGGCAGTTGGGGCTTTGAATGTGAAGATTATGGAAGTGCTGCACTGATGGTGTCCTCTGAGAGAGCTGTTTTCTTAAACAACGTTTTCAGAGCAGCTCATGGACCACCTGTCAAAGCAGCATCTCCAGCACATTTCTGGTACTTGCAGACTTTGCCAGCTCTGTCTCCAGAAGGTTTTCTTCTATAACAGACAGACGTTAAGAACAGACACCTCTGGGTCAGAGCAAAAATGCCAATTGCTGTCCTTGATCTTGAATTTCATTCCTATTTTCAATTCAAGCTACACACATTCTAAGGACAAGTTCCCTTTCCCACCTTTTCTCAGCAGACAGAACAAAATTTAATTTTTCCCCCCACAGACCCCACTCTCTCTTGTTTTCTCTTTCTTCAGCTGCTCATGGTTTTCTTTAAAAGCTCCACTTTGTTATAAACTCAGGTGCTAAGCTGGTTTGGAGCCTGTAACCATTTGTAGGCCAGGTGGGAGGAGAAGGTCTGCTCTGCTTCATGACATAAATATATGTGGCCTGTTTTGGTTTTTTTTTTCCCCAAGAATATATTTTGTGTGTGTTTCTTTCCTAAACAATGAAGCAAACTATTCCCAGAGGTGGTGGTGACAGAAAGCCTGGCCATCACTTCATTGTCCAGCTGCTAGGAGAGCACATCACCTCGCCTTTGTAAGGGCAAGAACTCAGTGCATGTCTCAAGGCAGTGGCCCTCTCGCCTGCCTGGCATCTTCCAGTGGCTGATCTGATGTACGTGGCCACAGGCAGCCAAACCCCAACCTTCAGCACATGTTTGATAGAGAAGTCCTACTCTCTCATGCTTCCCTGTGTCACTGGTGAATTTGTGCAGCGTGGTCCCACAGAGGTGCCTACTGTCTGAGCAAAGGTTTGCTGCAGCCTCATCTCTGCCTGATGGGTGGGCAGAATGCTCAGAGTGGGCACCTGAACTCTCAAATCACCTTTGTTTGCAAAAAGTTCTTCGAAGTAGGGCTATTCTCCACATGGTTAGTGCCAATGGGTGCCTTTATACCCACAAAAGCTTTTTACTGGGCTAGGCAGGATTTGCTTTAATATTGAGCAAGTTTCCAAGGTCTCTCTGGCATGGAGGTGAGCTCCAGCTTGCTAGCTGGCTGAGAGCAGATGTATGCAATGGTGGTGCCCTACTTTTTGAATGCAGCTTTTATGTGAGCAAATAAGGAATTTTACTTACTGTGCCTAGCCAGTGCTCCATCTATTTGTGATCTAGACTCTCACTCAGAAAGAATCTCATCAAGGCATCCGACTCCCTGGAATGGGACATAGGCAGGGTCTGCTTAACTGTTCATATAGAAAATCCCAGCTCGCACAAGTGCACATTCAGGGCTTGGTTTCCAAGCACTCAGCACTCACAGCTTAGACTAACATTTCAGAGGAGATCTGTCCCTTTTAATACACCCGTTCAGGCCAGGTTTCCAGCAGAGATCAGTCTGAAGCCAGAGTTTGCTGTCTCTCTGGCCAGTTGTTTTGCTGCTTAGATGATAACTGAGCAGATCTGAGGATCTGATCCTCAGCAACATTGAAAAATACCACGTTTCAAGGGTTGCACATTGTAGGCATCGCAGTTGTCTCGTGCTTGCCAGACTGTAAGTAATCATGCCAGCAGCTAGCAGGCTGTCAGTTACCAGCGTAAGCTGCAAATCCATCAAGAATTGTTTATATTTCACAAGGGAACAGATAAAGAGAAGATTTATTTCATAACCTTTAAAAAGTGTGTGTGTGCATATGGCAGAGGGTCAAGATAATTTTAGAGACAGATTTCTCAGCAGGATCCTTTCTGAAGGTAGTCCTGTGGGAATGGACAGCCCCTCACCTTGGCATGGCTGCTGCTCTTGTGCCTGGTTCTTTCCCCAGGCCGAACCTGGCAGCGGGTGCTGCCCACTCTACTCCAGTACAAAAACTTACATCCCAGCTCCAGGGTCATTGCTAAAGCCTTATCTTCATCCCTCTGACATTTATGTGGCTCTGCTGTGCTTCTGGAAAACATGATTCCTGTCCCAGAGCCCAAAGCTTAAGCTGGGGTTACAGGTTCCATAAATATTAATCCAAGCAGGGAACTCCAGGGTTAGATCATATCCTCATGCAGCGTCACTTTCACTGGGCCTGATACACTGGTATTAATCTGTGGCGTAAATTCAGACCCAAACTCACTTCCAAGGCATTGTCAAGCAGAGAGAAAGGCTTCTGCAGGGTGTCTGGTGGTGACAATCTCTGCTGAATCCCTCTCATTAGGTAGTTATGGATGTGCATGGGCTGGGTCCAAACACACCCCTCAATAACACAGGGGGTGAGTATTTCAGAGACCAAGGAGTCAAAATGATGATTTTTGTCATTCCTTCAGTGGCCAAGATATGGGCGAGGATTCAGATGACTCACCCATAGTTCCTTGCTTCTAAGTGGTGAGATTAACAAGTGAAAACAAATACAAAATACCTGGACCAGACTTCCAGGTCTGTAGGTGATGATGTTTGCACACTTCCTTCACCTCTCCAGGGCCAAGGGTAAAAGGTATTTTGGAAAAAAACATGCAAATCTCATGAGAAATGGTAGAGCAGGCTGCGAGACTTGTAAGACCTTTTGTAGAGTAATGACTGAGATTTTTGGTTAGAGTTGCTGTAATCACCGCATGCTCTTGCACTGGGAAAGTTAAATCCATGAAGGGGTTGCTGGGAGACTGGTCAGCAGCTTAGTTTATGTACCATCTAGGAAACCAAACTTGCTACTTTTCACTTCTTCAGGATGTAATTGAGCAAACAAAGTGGAACGAGGAACACTTTTAAGCTTTTTAAAATCATACGGGGAAGTGCTTTTCAAATCGGGCGCTGCACAATACTCAAGACAGATTACTCATTTTTGAATGAATCAAGGGTTTTCATGCAAGCTGGCATTTTCAACAGAGTACAGAGATTTTGTACTGATTCCTCCTTCCATTAGGGATCTAGTTTTAAGCAGAGGAAAGAGAGGAGTGGAAGAAAACCAACACACCCATAAGCAAAGCCTTTTACCTCAACCCTGATTGCTGCACCTGCAACCAACAATGTTTTACCCCAAATTGCTGTCAGGATGCCCCCTGGGAGTTGTGGGTCAGGTGTTTCAGATGCCCTATCTTCACCTTGGTCCAGGCTGCCACTCTTCCTGCACACTTCAGCATCCAACCCTCCCCCTGTCCAGAGCCATCCTACTCCCGCCAATGTTTCACATCCTTTTTTCTGAGCCCCTGCCCCAGCTCTGGTTTACACTCTGGTTGCTCTGCCCTAGGCTTGCAGAGGGCAACACGAAACAGAGCAGTAACTGGGAGAGGGAGCTGGCAGGCAAAATCAGGTCAATAATGAAGGCTGGAGCAACCCCCACTTGCTCAAGTTGGTTGTGCTACACAAACACCAACTGCCTGCCCTCGGGGCTCCCCTGTCTAAGGGCAGGCTCATGGGAGTCCAAGGCCGGCTCCTTTGATCCCAATTTCTCAGCAGCTGTGCAAGTCATGGCCTTTACAGTGGCTTGCTGCTGACTCACGGTGAATCACGGCTCACTGGTACTATAAAGGCGCCTTGGAGGGCAGGAATTATGTTTGTGCTCACTTTAAGACCTTGTTATGCCCTGGGAGCAGTGTGAAAGAGGCTTTTGCACAGCACAGAGTCAGGCTCATTGTATTTGCATCCTACCATAGCATTATTTGAGCATAGTCGTTATTTAGAAGAAATTACAATAAATTAAGGTACCAAATTTGTAATTAGGGGCCAGCAAGCTACTTAATTAATCTTATATCTAATTAGCCAACAATAAATTACCCAAGCAGGACTATAAATCTATTCAGTGAGCTACAAGAACCGCATGCATAAAGACCTGTCCTGTACTGTTGGGAGCTCTTGATGCTGTTCAGCTGCCCTTTGTCTCCCTGGCTGCCCCAATGCCCCACCTCCAGGGCTTCTGTCTGGTTGAAAGCTCCTTTGGGCAGAGATCATGTCTTTGAAGTAGCTTGGATTGTCCTAGCTCAGAGTTTGGGGCTTTCATGAAAACAATCCATTTTACTGAAATCTGAAATTTAATGCAGGTTGAATTGTGTTTAGCCCCATTGTGAGTCTCAGCAAGCAGCTTTAAAGAGCTCTTTTTTACGTGGTGGCTAGTAATGTTATTGCCCAGAGCGGCTGTGGACTCCTCATCCATGGAGGTGTCCAAGGCCAGGCTGGATGGGACTCTGAGTAACTTGGGCTAGTGGAAGGTGTCCCTGCCTATGGCAGGGGGGCTGGAATGAGATGATCTTGAAGGTCCTTTCCAACCTAAACCATTCTATGATTCTAATGTCATGTGCTAAAAGAGATGTGCAAGTGGCAAGAATGACCAGCTACTGGTATATAGGCATGTTGTACTCAGAAAATCATTGCAGAGCTGGTTTTTAACAGGTTGATGTCTTTTTGATTTTAATTACAGCCTCCACAGAATGCTACATAATGTGAATTGCAAGTTCTGAAAAGTTTGTGGGGTTTTTTTTAGGCAAGCTATGTAGGGCTACTCTTAGCAGGCAGGCAAGACCAGGCAATGCAGCTAAACATCACAGAGGTACAGTTTTTTCAAGTAGCTCCTAAAGCTTATTTTCACAGGATCTGCCAGTACAAACAGGGATTTGTGACTACAGTTGAGTTAAGGAGCATAAAAAGTACATGGTGTCTCTATGAGAATTACAGCGTCTTAGCTGTGGTTGGCTTAGGGGATGGCTTTATTCAAAATGCTGTACCACAGCCAAGCTGTATCCTGAGGCTCTATGTTAAAACACACACAGCAAACAATGGGAGGAGATAAAGCCTGTCCCGAGAGCTGCATGCGTGACCACAAACGTGTTTTATGGCAGCCCGGGGATGGGGTTTCATTAATCTGCTAAACACTGCAGGGTACATATGGCCCTAGAAGGAGGTCACACACCCATTTGGGTGAAGTCTTGGCTCTGAGGAAACCATCAGGAGATTTGCCATTGGCTTCCACATAGCCCGTCTGGTCCATTGCTGCACCCTTCTTCTACGACTGTGGGACGATGACTCAGCTGATGGAAAAGCATTCCCACATTTACTGGACTTCAGTGATTTCATTCCACTTGAGAATAGGTTCTGCTGAACACCATCTTCCTTGTCAAAAACCTGTATGAGCACCAGAAAAACTCAAGGGTACAGGACTTAAAGCCTCCCCAAACAAGACTCGTAGAAACCCATAAATGATATGGTTTATTAGGCAACTTTAGAAAAACACAGACCAAGGGAAGTTGCCTTCAGCTGGCCACCCTCTGACCATCCAAGAGAAGACTTAGTAACTAAATCACCTATCTTTAAGTGCTGTTAATGGATGCATCTCCACTAACCTCAGTTGTCATAGAGTCATAGAATCATTTAGGCTGGAAAAGACCTTTAAGATCATCAAGTCCAATCCCTAAGTCTCTGGCAAAGAACTGGGGCCCTTACATCAAATGCACGGGAGGACATTATCCATCTCACAATTTGCAAAGGTGTTCATGAGTATTTATTTACAGAGCTTCCCAATCATGGAAGTCGTGCAGAAACAGAGCTTTGCCAAAGCCCAGCAAATCCCCACACATCTCTGCACCAAAGAAAGTTTGCACAAGAGTAGTATAATACAGAGCAAACAAAGCATGGCACGAGGCCACAGAGCTGAATAATTCCAAAAGAGGTATCTTTGTGGGGAGACATGGAATAAGACTGTTTGAAAGGAGATATAAAACTAGAGTGGAATAAGGAAGAAGAGCCAAAATTCTGTGTTGATTCAGCCCCATTATTTCAAGCAGACATTTGGATATCATGTCGTTTGAAGGTGATGAAATTAAAAATAGCTGAGGTTCTTCATCTTTCTCAGAAGGTATTTTGTGTTGTTTGTCTTTAGCCTGCTCTTAAGCAAAACCTGCATCTTGCACAATGACTTGACTTCAGGGCAGAGCTTTGAGAACAACATGAAACATCCTCATGAAACGAGCCAGGGCATGAGAATATGGAGTATTTGCATGTGGCCCAAAGAAGAGCTAGTCACAGCAGAGAGGTCAGGAAGAAACTGCAAAAGGAAGCCAAGAAAGAGAAAAAAGCCACAGAACTTCCAAACAAAGGAAAACTTAAACAAAAAAAAGAGTATATTTTAGGCAGAAGGAAGGGTGGTGGAACCCAGCAGAGGTCTGCATTGACACTGTCCTCTTCTTGGTCCTTTTATGATACCTGTTCTTAGCAATAGTAGTAGTCAGAAAGCTTCTGCAGTGTTCTCAGGAGTAAATTTTAAAAAAGGTACTTTTTGGCAATGCATTTAGTAAGCAGCTGTCCTCACCTATTGAATTAAAATCCAATTCCACCAACAATCACCAAAAAAATGAAGGCCCAAGTTTCACACTCCAGCATCCAACTGATAAACAAAGTCTCCTTGAGGTCATCAGCTCTTCAGAGATTGTGAGAGTATTCTTTTCCCAAAATAACCATATCACATCCTTACCCATTCTTAAAATCGTGTTTGAATGAGCCATTTTGGAAATTCTTTAGATGCTTGGTCGTGCTTAGTTTACTCTCAAATTGGAATTAAAACCAGTGCAATGCAAGTGGAATTCTAGCTGAGACAAAAACACAGGGACTAGACTGCCCCATTCATGGTTTTCAACCAATTTGGCAGATTCACAGCATTCTGATAGAACTCTGGAAAAAAATCTAAGACGCAACAATAACTGCAATGAAATCAGTATTGAATTTCTTCCCAGCCTCATGGGCCCAGCACTACAGCTCTGAGTTTCTCTTCTTCGGGTCAACCCTAATTCCTCCCCTCTCAGAGTCAACCCATTCCCATTCTGGCTTTCCATTTAAGCACTTCAACCTTTTTTGGAAATATCACGCTTTTTTTCAGGGACGTCCATTGCTTATGGAGAGATTTTTCACTGGCTGTAGGACTGTAACAAATGGAAATCTACATGTTGTTTTACCCTTTTAGGAGGCACAATTTATTTGCTCCCTTAAGAAAACAAATGCTGACATATCACTTCATTTATACAGAGTTTGGAACACCGAAATCTGCTGTAACCAGTTTTTTTGCCCACTTTCAGAAATATTTTGCAATACATACACCTACTCATTAGATTTTTAAAAAATTCGCCAAACTCACCCACTCACTAGATTAAAAAAAAAAAAAGTTCACTTCAGTCCAAATCCTCAACATGATAACAGGCTTTTAAACAAATAAGCACATTTCTTAAAAAGAATCCATATCTGCTAAATCACTTGTACAGAAGTGTAGTAAATCGGCCCACGGCCTAAGTGATACTTGATAGAATAGACTTGCTGGATATAAAAGCTTAAGTTTCTCATATACAGCCAGCACTAATGTTTGCAAAGCCAAGATTTGCTATTTGACGTTTTGAATGTGCTCTCTCGTTTGACTTTCTTCCTGCTGCAAGCACCTCATGTCAGCATTCCTCAGAGTCTGCATAATGTACATATAGGCTGATCTTTAACCTCTGTGTCATCACCCAGACCAAAATCAATAGAGGGATATGACACTGGCAGGACCATTTGCCCATAGAAGTCCAAACAGACAGATGGACTGTTGTACGAGCATGGGGCCAAGGAAACTTGGAGTTGGTCGAGGGGGTTTTTCTTTTTTGGAGTGGGAAATAAAGCTCTCAGAAAGTGGACGCAGAAGGAGCTGAGTTCAGCTTCAGTGTCAGCAAAACCACTGCAGGTACTGCAGTCTTTGCATCTTGAGGAAGGGTGAGAAGGCTGCCTGGTTTTGGGCTTTGCTGTTTTCTATCTTTTTATTGTATGAATTCCCCCAAGATTCACATAAATATCACTTTCTCTCTTGGGCTAAACCAGGCCATGAATAATAAAAGCAAACAGCAGTTACCCGCCACGATGCCTGTAAAATTCCATGTCCTTATCCTAAGGGATTGTGACTGTTTTTTTCACAGCTTTCCCCCCATGTATGAAATGTGGTTGGACATTTGGAGCCTGTCAGCTGCTCAGTTGTCAGCCTCACAGACTGGGATGGGGCAGTGATAAACTGGATTAACTCAGAGGGTAGGTGGGCAGAGATGACATACAATGGGACTCCAAATGACACAGCTGCATGTGAGGTCATTCTCCAGTGCAGAAGGCACCTGATTGCCAAAATTCAGATCTTTGTGGTCCTCAGGCATCACAAGAGATACACAGGGCACAGGTGGGACACCCAGTGTTTGGGTGAGTGGAGGAACTGGGCAGGACTGGCAGAGTCCCTATAATGCCAGCCCGGGGGAAGGGTGACTCCACTTCTGCTTGTGCCTGGGCAGTGCTGCCAAATGTTGTACTTTTCTGTGGTTGTCCTGGCTCCAAGTTTCTGCTGGGTCTGAGCTCCAGGTTTGTAGCAGTGCCCTTGCCCTCACCTTACAGGGGCTGCAGAGATGCCACAAAGCAGTCTGGTGTGTTACTGCTTGGAACGTTTCACAGTTGGAGCACTGCTGCCATTTCCCTCTCTATTTCTTCCTTCATGCCCATAGTAGTCCATGACTGAAAATCAGACAGACACGTTCAACTGTAAAAATAAAAACGCATTTAGTTCACATTTTTCCAAATGCCTTTCCCTCCTCCTCCCCAAACCAGTGTATAACTCTTTACAATACAGCCTAACTAATATTTCCCTTTCATTTTATACTAGCACGACACCTCAGAAAGATGGGTTGAAAAAGGCAGGCTGTGCTTTAGGAATAGACCACTATTCCCAGGCAAAGTGATCTTAACAAAAATATTGTAATGAAATCAATATGTATTATTACACATAATGAAGCAAAATGTATATTTTTACATATTAACTCTATTTGCTTTTACTCTTTACATGTAGTCATAAAAATATTTATTTTTGTGCTTAGAATAACAAAATGAAAGCTCAGTGTTCAGGCTCTATCTGGCTGGCACTTATTATTTCCATATGTTAGGGCAACAACCAGATTGCTCTGCCAGTTAATTCTGTGACTTTTTCTCCACCTTTTCATCTGATCCAGCAAAGATTATTTTCTTTGCAGCTATTATTGCAAAGAGGTGACCGACTGCCACCGGGCAGAGACTTAAAAATGAAAGGATCAATTAAGTTTATTCTTCTGGTGAGAAAATATGCACATTTTCTCAGAACATTAAATTCCATCTGAGGAACAGAGATCAGGAGTTAAGATGCTTTCAGTACTTTAAACAAGTCTCCCTGTTTTCAATAGCAATGCTGTATTTGGATTTCACTCTGGTGAGAAGAGCACTCCCAGCTCTGCTCACTGAGAGTGATGGCAAAATGTCCTGTAGACTTGAATGGAGCAGGGATCAAAGATGGCAGGGCAACCCTGAAACTGATTGAGATGAAGATGTCCCTGCTTATGGCAGGAGAGTTGGATTGGATGACCTTTAAAAATCCCTTCCAACTTTGTGATTCCGCGAAGTTGATAAGATCATGCTTTTTATCCCTGATATATCTGAGACATCCAGTATGTGTATGGGCCAGGTGGTGTCGCACTGGTTTGCCCGAATGCACTACTAATCTCTGGCATGTTTTTGGAGGTGCACCACCACCACCAACCTCAAGAAGTTCATTTGGAGTCAGAGAGAAGGTTCTGCAGAGCAGTTTAAGGAAGCAGGGACATATGGTCAGTCATGCTGGGAGTTAGAGAGCACATCTCCTGAGGCACAGCACATCACGCTGGATCTTTGTCCATGTGCCTGCAACCTGTCAGGAACATACATCTGATACACTATCCATAAAAATTAGTAAATGAAGGAGTGGGTCTCCATCAGCCCTCCAAGTGCAGCTGACCACAGCTAACAGAAGCTGCAGAAATATGTCTGAAGCTCAGTCACAGCCCCATTCCTGGCAGGATCCATGACACTGAGCTCCATGACACTGAGCTTGAATGCTTACCATGCCTCATACTACCAGGGCAAACCTTGATCGATATTTAAGTCTGAAGTCTGAAGCCTTTGTTTCTCTTCTTGAGACCTCTGATATATCCCCACAGCAGCTCCTGGAATGTTTCTCAGCTTCTATGACCAGGGGTGCCCACACTTGCCTTACTGCCTGTTGGGACGAGGTGTGGCCATGCACCAGGGCTCACCACTGTGGGCTCTCCATGGGCTGGAAGGAGCCCTGGTACACACTGGCCAGAGCCCTGAGCCAGCATTTGAGGGTCACAGCTATGGTACACACAGCTATGGGATTTATGGCTACAGGATCATACTTCCCCATATCTGAGTCATCGTCCCGGGAAGTTTGAGGTAGAGTCGGTGCAGAAAAATCAACAATGTCAGTGTTTTGTATATCTGGCTGTAGAGCAAGGGGAAACACCAATGTCAGACTTCCCAGACCTCCATATACTCCTCCATGGAGACCTCTCTCAACACAGACAGGGATGCAGGAGCTGAGCATGGCAACTCAGCTGAGATGGGCTGACCCAAACACCCAACTGCAGCAGAAATTGCCTCTTTAATTCCAGCAGTGCCTCTACAACACAAATCCTGAGGACACAGGGAGCAAGCTGGAGTCAGCAGGCGAGAAAAGGATATACTGAGGAGGGAGTTCATGCAGAACACAGTAAGAAAAATGCTTCCCTTGGAAAGGTGTTGTAACAGAGATCCCTTGGAAAGGTGTTGTAACAAAGATAAGATGCTTCAGATGTCAACAGGATACCACAGGATCCCAGAAAAACCACACAGCTTCTCTGCTGCAGAACTGTTCATTCACAAAATAGTTTTTCTTCACTATATTCAGGTTATTACAGATAGTTTCTGTACTGCCAGAGCTCCACTGACCAGCAGTGTGAGACTTTTCATAGCTGCAGCTCCTCTGGCAGAATCAGGCACCTCAACATAAAGGGACCTTCTGTACATATTTCCTTCCCTTCCCCTGACAGAGTAACTGGAGCAGCATAAGCAACTTTATATTGACATAATTCATCCCCAGTGGGGGTGTTATATCATGTTAGAGAGATTTAGATGGTTAATGTGATAAAACTTGTGAATAGAGAAGCTGGTAGGATCATGAATTAGTTTTTTTACTCCTTGCACTCTACATGACTCACAGTAACTCAAACTTGTAAGAATAACAGTGTATAAATTGGCCAGAGCAAAGCCCCTTTGCCAAGACAGATCAGTTTTTAACTACCTGCATGCTTGAACCTTCCACAGTCACAGAAATCTTGCACAAGGGTAACAGGTTTGCTCCTAAGTAATGTATTATCTAAAGAAAGCACCACATATATGCCAAACTTTCCAGAGGAAACCGATGATTCTGGATTCTTTTATACCTAAATGCCGGCCCTGAGAAAACTTATAAGGTAACTTAAACGGGAACTGCTCTTTGTAAGGAAAATAATGATAAGGATGCAATCTCTGAAAGATACAGATTGTTCTGCAGAGGGCTGTTTTCTTATCTTCAGGACATTCTTGGGGAAGAGAAAAGAGTAAAAAAAAAGTGCTGAGGAAGAAGGAAAGAGATCTAACTACCAATAGGGAATGATGAACAGAAAGGGTGAGAAAGGACAGTCTTGGAAAGGGGCTAGAAAGTAAAAGACAACAAAGGAGGGGAAAAACTGAGGGAGGCGAGGGGGAGGGGGTAGGGAGAGGAGAATGTGTGAAACAAAGGTGAAAGAAAGGGAAGAAGAAATGAAAGTGAGAAGGGAAGAAAAGCCACAATCGAGGGCTGAGATGAGTGCGTTCAGTTCCTATTTTATTTATACATTTATATTCCAGTCAGTGTTTGGTAGGTGTCTCTAAAGGCTGTGATTTATTATAATTTTTCCTTTTCAGTCCTGCGGAGGAAGGGGCAAAGGCCAGGAGGGGGCTGGATTCTTTGCCTAGGGCACGGCTGCTCCTTAGGCTGGCCCTGAATTCAGAGAAGCGCTAATGCTCCCCGGAGCTGGAATGCAATTAATTTTCTGTGGCACAATGTTCCAGAAAGAGCATATTTGGGGAGGCTCAGGTTTGTGATTACAGGCTACCCTCGGCCTGTCTGTGCAAACTGGAGCTGCGACACCAGCTCTCCACACCGGGTTATTATTTTACACATCTGGGTTTTTGACCTAAAAATGTTTGTTTGCTTGACATTTCTGCAAGCAAAGAGGACGAGCATCTCACTTTACCCATGTTAGTGGTCAGTTCACCTGCCAGGAGAGTCCCCTTGAGTCGGCAGCAAAATCTTCTCTGATTTATCTCTGGATTCCCTTTATTTATTTTTTTCTTTTTAAATTAAACTTTGTAAAGGTCAAATTGGGGGATTTTTTTTTATTTAAGCAAACACTGAGCAGAGACACTGGATGATTTAGAATAATCAGTTTAAGACCACACATGACATGTTGCTGTAGCAGCATACTTCTTTCCATGACAGCTTGTTGTGTGTCACAGGGACATTTGTCACTGATCACTCAATTATCCACAAATTACAGCTTAACTTCATTTACACCATTTCCTTGTAAAAGCCAGGGCAGTCCTCTGAAGCAAATAGGCCCCATCTCCTGTCGTACCATTGCAATCAGTAGATTATTGAAAGCCAAGAAATTAACTCACACTAATAAATAATTTTGCTTTAAAAGACTTTCCTCTTATCTTGCAGTAATGGCAATGCTTTTTGGCTGCTATGCTCTTCAAAAAGCTTCAGAATTTTCTAATAAAAAAGCCTGTTTTTTTTCATCAGTGGCCAGAATTTTCTGAGGGGATTTTTTTTTTTTAAAAAGACAAACATTTTTTTTCACATGTCTCATTTAAGCTTTCTATCTGAAGCTGAAATCTGGTCCTTGCACATATCTAGCACCTGAGCTGCCACAGCAGCTATTCCCCAGCTGCTGGGGGATGCATGAAGGTATGGGGAGGGTGACAAGGTTGTCTCACGCAGTGCAGAGTAGCTTCTTACCCAGCTTATTTGCTATGGCACTTTTAGGAAGTCTAGGGTTAAAAGACTCACAAGTGGGTTTGGGCTTTGCTTTATGCTCTGGTTAGAGCTTGCTTGGAGGTTCCTGGAGACCTCAAGCAGACAGGCTGATATTTCCACAGCTTCTCTGCATATTCTTTGACTACCTCATGATATAAATGAAATAAAACAGCTCAGACTTAAAACATATGAAAACGTACAAGCCTGCATCTTTTCCCCAGGGCAAGAGGGCAAGTAAAGCCCTGCATTGACTACTTTTAGTGAGGGTAGTGCCTCTGAAGAGGGAGCAATGCCATTTTTTTTGGGAGCCCGGTCCAAAACCTTCCCAAAGCAGTAACTAACAAGTTGTTACTTCTATACACCTAAAACATCTTTTGCTGACTCAATTAGAAAAAGAAGAAATGATTGACCATAGCAGGACTCAGTCCATTCCAACCTCCATTGTTCAATAAATAATTGAAAATGGCTGTACCAGGGAAGTATGACTTCATGGTGTTTGAATAAGATACGCTACCCTGTGGAGGCTGATGGAAAGAAGATAAAATATACTGAATACTATATATTTAGACCATTGTTTGGTAGGTGAAATAATATTTCCTTGTGAGTCACTGACTTTGCTTCAGGATCAATACTGTGGTACGGAGGCAATAACTGCACGTAGCACAGATTCCCCCTGGTTGGCTCCTCAGGAGAGGATTTGAATAATCTCTTTGCTGGCATGAATGCTCTGGCAAAAGCAGAAGCTCCCAAATTGCCCTCCCTGAGTAACTGGTGATGCAAACACTGCTTTGAGGAAGGTGCTGCAGAAGTCAGGGTTTTATTTGGGGAAGGATGGGGAAAGCATCCTCATCTGGGAAGCTGGATGGTCCCTGTCCTCTGCTAAGTGACTCCAGAGCACACCTGGTGCCCACAGGGACACCTGCTGCTCCTTCTGCCACCAGGTGTTACCAGGCACACGCAGGGCTGGAGCCCTGGATCTGGACAGTTGCCCTCTGCTATCACTACTGGAGCTGTTTAACTGAGGGACAGAAGAAATTGTCTCTCAAATCCAAAGAGTGGGAGGCTTTGCAGGTTGGAAAATCCAGCCTGAGCCCTTCCAAGCACCACTGCTCTGCGAGAAGGACAGGTGTTGGATGGAGATACATTCCTGTGCTGTCCCAGCAGTGTGCTACGGCTCCCAAGGAGCAAAACTCTTTAGACAATTGCTGGACCAGCAGACCTCTTTTTCTTTGTTTCTTTTCTTTTCCCCTCAAATTGAAGCCAAAAGGCAGTGAGGGCTGGTGAGCCAGCCCCAGCCCTCAGCATTTTCCCTATGGAGGAAGAGCTTTTTCACACTGGCTTGAGGAGATTATGCAGCTTCCAGCCCAGGGAAACGGTAGGACCTCACCTCTGCTTTGCCTGGCAATGCCCATCACTGCACCTGAGCAGGGATGGGCTGTTCCTGACCTAACATGAGCACTCTTAGGGAGGCAGATGATCCAGAGTGGAGATTTGGGGCAGGCTCTGGGGAGGGACGATGAATAATTGCTGACATACAGCTCTTTTCTCTTGCTCAGCTTGGGTTTTGGGCCTGAAGGTACACAGTGCATGGTATCATCCGAAGGGTGAGTGCAATAGCTTTGAAAGAAGCAAAGAAAGTCAGGCAGGGAGCCTCCATAAATATATCAGAAAGTTAAATACTGTAAAATCTCCATGTTGTTTACCAGCTGTGCCTACAATGAAGACCAAAATAATCCTGGTAAACATGACCTTTGATCTCAAGGTGGAGAAATTAGGTCAAGCAGGTTTTTGCTTAGCTGAAATCATAAGCTGGGGATGAAGAGAAATAAAATTCTTTTCCAAAAAATGTATTAGTCTGAGAGCTCCACAGAAAACTGCTGTTCAGCAGCCTGAGGCCAATTTGCTGCTCTTGCAAACCTTCCCTGCATCGAGCGCCGAGCAGAGGGCAAAGGAACATGTGCACAGCATAGAAGCAATTGCTGCTCCACGAACTGGGTTTTGATGTTTAAATTACATTACAGGGCATGCTCTGGCAGGGCTTTCTTTATGACCTTGGGGAAGCCCTCCTGTTGGTTCAGATTCAGTTATCTCCACCTGCAGAGCAGGGCACAGTCCCTCCTGCACCACGGCCGTGACACCAGGTGTGCCCGGGTCACAATTTGCAGATGGGAGGGCGTTTCCCTGTTGGCACAGGCAGCTGCACACCCAGGCCAGTGCGTACTTGTCATCTCTGCATTGCACGAGGGGTCATGATATTTCCATTGGGCTCCTCCTAAACATGGTCTGTGCACCTCAAAGCCAGGGCTCTCTGTGAAGGCAGTGAGGGTGGGCACCCCACCCTGTGCTTTGGAGGCAAAAGAGGTTAGCTCTATGGAAACAGACCCTGCCTCTTTATTTACAGCAGCAATGTGTCCTCCTGGCATTAGCCCATGAGTTCTGTGGTGTCCCATTAGGATCCTGTGCTCAGCATGAGGTCACCGTGAGCCTTGGTGCCTTCCAAACCCCCTGTCAGCACCGCTGAGATTCAGGCTGCCCTGAGGGGGAATCAAGGCTGAGCATGCTCATCTATAATTAATGGATAAAAGGATCCTCAGGAGAACTTGTCATATGGAAAATATGCCACCTCAGAAAATGCAACTAAATAGCTGGTCAGCAGTTTTGGATGGGGCAGGAAGTCCCCACCTCCACCCTCATCCCTGGACCCATATGCGGGGGCCACCGACCTCAGCAAGGCATCCCAGTCTGAAACAGGTAAAGAAAAGATCTCATCCTCCCTGGATATTTTACATTCGATGACAAAATTTGCCAGACTCCAGGCTTTCCTGCAAGCAGCAGTTTAGCAGGGTCTGCAGATGTGTGAGCACTCAGGGGGTTAAACCAGCAAATGGGTGACATGATTTTGCGCCTGTGGGTGGTTTGTTCCAAAGATCAGCTGCTCTCAAAGCAAAAGTAAACTCACAGTGTTTATTATGAGTCACTTAAGCAAGCAAATTATTAGTAGAATCTCATCTGTGGTTATGCGAGTTGGGACCTGAGGTGAAGGTTAATTATTTTTCCCCGCTAAAAAAAAAAAGAAAAGAAAAGAAAAGAAAAAAAAACCTGAGGTGCTTTAGCAACTGCCATGGGAAGGTGCTTCCTGCGCCTATCCGAGAGCGCTCAGCCTGGGCGTCTCTGGGTGCTCCTGCAGCTCACAGTGCTGCTGAGTTAAAGAGGATGTGGATCTAATTTTGCACACCGAGGGCTCAGCCCAAACCCCCTGACAAGGTAGAGAGGGTTTTCATTAACTTCAAGGGGCCCACAGTCGGGCCCCGTGTGAACTGCCGGGGTCTGCAGCGGGCAGCAGCGGCCGGTGCACAAAGGCTGCCCTCCCGCTGCCCTCCCGCTGCCCTCCCGCTGCCCCTGACCTCCCGCCGGAGCTGAGTCACCGCCGGCACGGACCCCTCAGAGCCCCCGCAGCCGCCGGGATGGATGGCTGGCAATTGTGTGAGCTTTTTCTCAGGGCAGCACCTTGTGCGTAACCAGCGCTGGGGTGCTGGGGTCTGCCCAGGGATCAAGAGCACAAAAGCAGATTGCGGGCTGAGAGGGGATGGGGGGGCATTTCCTTCCCTCCTCCCCTACTACGAGCACATTTCATCCCATGAGAGGGTCTTCTCCATTGAAAGGAAAGAAATGAAGGAAGAGGACTGAAAGGAAAGAAAGGAAAGAAGAGGACTGAGCCTTTTCCTATCTGGTGCCTGGGGTCGGGGCTCCATGAGCAGGGTGTGCTGGGCTCCCTCTTGCCACGAAGCCTTCCCTGTCTCCAGACCCGAGCCACGGCTCATTTGGGTGTGCCCAGTGTCACTGCAGAGACCAGCACGGCAGCATCCTGGCTGCTTTGAGCTGCTGTGGCAGCCAGCAGCTGTCGAAGCTCGTCCTAATGCTGGTCTGGTGTGTGGGTGCTACACAGACTCTGAAGAGACAGACGCTCTGGCAAGGGAAGGTGGCATTGAGACCGACCCCAGGGCTGCTCCAAGGTACCTGGGGCTTCTCAGTGTGACCAACATGGGCAGGAGAAGGGTGGTCTACAGGCAGAGATGGTCTACAGGGTCGAAACACCCCTTCAAGGCCTCGGGGGAAACTGAGTCCTGTCAGCTCCTTCTGGAGAGGTAGAGCGGCTGTGGAGTTGGGCTGAGCTAGGGTACCACAACAGAGGGAAGAAGGAAGAGGCCACATGAGCACATCCTGTTGCAGAAGAGCTCAAGTTTGATAGAACTGTCCAGACTGTGCAAGTTCTCCCAGCGCAGTGCTTACCCTCGGTGCTCAGTAAATAAAAAACAATAAAACAATGTAGATGTTTTCTGCATAAGGTAATACAGTGTAGGTCTCTTGAGTCAAATCTGGAAGCAGTTTAACAAGGCTCCTTGGAGCAGTGGCTCTGTGTTGCTCTCTGTTTGCAGAGCGCCATGGTGCTATTCACATGATTTTTAATGCAATAAAATTACACAATAATGCAATACAATAATAATAAATTAGAACAGAGACGGTTCTCAGACATACCAAATGAGGAAAGGCAAGGTTTCACTCTTGCAATCCCAACTCATTCCATAACCCTAGGCAAACTGCTAGATTTTTAAAAGCAGCCTTGTTAATTTTTTTTTTCTTTCTTTCAGTGTGCCTTTTTAGGCCACTCTGGAATCACAGTTCTCTTTGGGAAAACAGCACTGTAGCATCCCTGTGCTTTGCTTCCCTCACTAGTGAATGCTGCAGAGGGAATTATAAGTCTACCACTGCATATGAGAGAATCAGACACTGTGCTGATAAGTGTAGTATTAAATTGGGGTTTTGCAATTCATTTTCCCAAGGTCCAGCTGGGACCCCCTCAGCAGGAAATAGGTGCTGTCTCTGTCCTGGGAGACCAGATAGGAAATGTGAATTCCTGAGAGCACAAACCTGGTGAAGAGCTGGCAAAATGTACTTGCAGCCCAGCTACAGGGCAGCCAGTAGCCCTTAGAACTCCTTGTCCCAGAGTTACAGCTCTTTGCTCTTCCTGCTTGGTCTCTGCCAGCAGTGGGAACTCCTCGATGCCATTCCCCAGAGCAGTGGGGAACCTGTCAGCTCACAATCCGGGTACCATGGCCTTCACATCCAGAGAGATGCTCCCCCACCCTCCCTCCTTTCCCGCTCCCTAAAATGTCTCTATCTCAAGGAAAAGCAGTTTAGCACATCAGCAGTCATGTTCAAATTCCAAGGCTAAGCACGGAGCCTGGGAGAGAGAGAGGGGGCAAAAAAAAAAATCAGGTGCTTCTCAAAAACAATCAACCTGATTCACATGCAGCTCAGCAGCTTTTTTGATGGCTCAATTCCAGATTTCACAGCTATTCAATAGTTCTCTTGTGTAGCTGATCCTTGTCTTAGAATTCAACACAACTCAATCCATTTTCCCTTTTCTTTCTATAAACACCCCCCTCCTCCTCTTCCCCTCCCTTCATTTTCTTGATTTACATCTCTAGGGAGATGGGAATGTGAGGGAGAAGCTTGTAGCCTTCCTTCCTGGGGGGCCTTGAACTGGTGTCCCCTGTCTCAGGTTCCCATTGTCCGCGCTGCACAAGCCGCAGCCCCTCTGCACTCCAGCCCTACTCAATTGGAATTTAAATGCTTCATGATTGTTGTCTCACAGAATAGGAAAGTGCTGCATTAAAGAGTAAATTACAGCAGACAAGTAACTGCCTTGGGAAGCAGTGTGAAAGGAGAGATGAGACCAGCACAATGCCCGTTTGCAAAAGAGGTTTTTTCCGAAGATGAAACAATCTTCCTGGTTCGGTCTCCTAAGGATAAATATGATGTGGACAGTGTAGATATGGGGCTTTGTCTGGGAGGAGAAGCGCAGTGTGCTCAGGCCAGAACAGGCTCACGATGTGCAGCTTCAGATATGAATTGTGTCCCCGGACCCAAGAGCATGGCTGGATCTGGGCTTGACATCTGGTTTCTTACATGGGCTCAATCTGGGCAGTTTAACCGTGATCCAAAGCACTAAACAACTTGCAAGGAAATGAAGAGAAGAGGTTTATTAATTTCCTTGCTTTTGTTGCTTTCTAAGCACAGGCAGAGTTTTGATTTCTCTTGTGGTATCTCCCATTACTGCTGAGACCACCACAGAGATCATCATCCTCTCCTTAGCCCCTCCAGTGATGACCACTTGTTGTCTAAACACTCTGGTTGTGTTACTGGGACCCTTTCTCCCTTCCCTGTGCTGTATCTGCCCCAGACCTGCTTCTGCTTAGTCCAGTCTCCAGTCATCACTGGGACAGCTACATCAGATCCTGAGATACTTTTCCAGGTGAGATCTCTATGAGAGCAAGATGCTGAGCCGACTCAGCATGGAGCTAGCAATATCCTTAGCAAAGAAATATTTTCTTGCCTGAAGGACAAAATGTGCCCTGGTAGCAGTAGAAAGCACCCTGTGACTTCTTATGAGTTGCAAGGATGTTTATAGCTACATTGCTCCTTTGTGTAAGATGGGGTTTCTCCAGCAGGAGTGGCAGAAAAGAAAGGGTTTGACACTTCAGGAAAGCACAGGGAACTGTTAAAATTATGATTAACATTCATCCAGAGTGTCTGAGGGAGAAACAAAAATGAATTAGTCTCTGTGGCTCAGCCACAGTGCCAAGATCAGAACAGAGACCAGCCACAGTAAAAGGGAGCAAAATTCAAGTATTTACCCTTGAGAGATATTGATGACATCTGTCTCCTTAACATTTTAGTCACCTTTGCAGAGCCTGTCATATTAATAGAGGATTCATGAATTAAACCAGCCAGGTGGTGTAAAGCATAGGTCACAGAAGCCCTAGGAAAAGCATCAAAAAATGGCATGTTCACTGAGACAAGAGAAAAAAAGATCAGGAGAGTTTCTCTCCCTTTTGCTCAACAGCATATGCCTTTCAAACTGTTCATTGAAATAAGGTGCCACGGACACACAGGAAAATAATGCACAAATATGATTAAAAAATGAAAAAAACCCAATGTGCACACACACACACAGAGGCAAGCAGGCAGGCACAGAGTCCTTCCTACCTCCTAGTATGTGGAAAGACCACGGCGTACGCTTTCCCCTGAGCCGGCTCCGAGTGGCTCCTGTTTAATTACTCCTCTGGAACCACTGTAGCAAAGGCTGTGCCAACAATTCTCTTTTTTTCATTTGAAACTACATTTGAGAAATGCCCCTTGGCTCAATGTTGAAAATTAATGTCTCACTGCTGTAATATATTTTTGTTAGGTTGCTGTGTTTTTTTATTTAGTGATCGTTCTGAAATGAAGCTTTTCACCAGGACTCTGATACTTTTCCTTGCCTTTGCGTGTTGTGAACCCCAATATTGTGAAAAAACTGGCTCAAGGAATGAACACAGCCTGTTGTTCCCAGTGAGAATATTCTGTATTTCACTCGGAAGTGGGTCTACTTTTAGAGCCCACAGCCAGGTGCTCTGTGAAGCACAGCAGGATTTGTTGAAGTCCCACAGAAGTGACAGCATTTTGTCCTTCTAAACTCAAATCTACGTGTAAGTTTTGCAGGCAGGAAATTTTTTTTTTAAAAATGCCTTTTCCTAATCAGGTGTTCTAGTTCTCTCGACTTGTCAGGCTCAACACTATGTTGATTCAGGGCTTTGTGGCCCAAAACAAATTCCACTGAAAACAATAGGAAAACTGGGCTTGGGATCAACGCATGCACAATGCAAAATACTTCTTTCTGAGGACTTTTGAGGACACTCAGCATGGTGTCATCAGAGTGCTGGCATCCTTTGGGAGGCCTGCAGCCAGCTCAGGGTGTGCCAGCACCCTTCCATGGCCCTGCCTGAGACCTGCTCCCATGTGCAACAGCACACACAGCTCTGGTGTGAGGCCACAGGTGAGGAACCTCCTCCAAGTATTTGGAGAGCCATGCCTCTCCATGCCTCTCCCAGAAGACATGGATCAGGACAGGAGCCAGCCAGGAGAACATCCAGGGATGTAGTAGATAAATTTTGCTCTCTTCAGGCATTTTCTCTTGCCAGAGACAAGACAACAGCCTTTGGGCTGCTCATGTATTGTCAGCAGCTCTGTGGCCATGTCCTTTGAGCAGGTGACACCTGGCTGTGGTCCATGAGGACACAGCTGATGGTGCCCAGAGCCAGGACAGAGATTGCAAGCATTGAGATCTCTCCTCCTCCTCACATGGCCCAAGGGCCAAACTCCCAAGAGCAGAACCTCCAGCCCCTGTGCACCCCTTCTCTTCGCTTGCTGCGAGGTCCTTAAATTTCCCTCAGAGCCCTAAAAAATGCCACCTTCCCCCAGGTGTGCCCTGCCTGCTGCACTCACCCGGTTGCCCCAGTCCTCCAGGATTTCTGCCTATTACAGACAAGCAATTTGCACAGGTGTCCATTAAACCAACCCATTGGTGCCTCCAGATCCCCACTAGATCCCCACTAGCACTGAGAGCACCAGCAAAGAGCTGCTGCATCTTCAGTGGTGTCTGCCTCTCCCTTGCAGGCAAATGCAGACATCGGTCTCCCAAGCACCAGCCCTCACTTTGAATTTCTCTGCTTTGCCTGCTTGTCTTCCAGCTCTTTAGCATGTCTTGAATGTGGCTTATTGTCCACTAATAAAGAAAAGAGCATTGCTCTCCAGCAATGGCAAGATCCCAGCTTTCCTGCCCTGCTGCAGAGCCAATTCCAGTCAGGGAAAGCAGCTATCACTGGAGGTTTTAAATAAACCAGCTCTCCCCACCAAAACCCTCCTGTTATATAATGCTGTCCTTCCTCTCCTTTTCATGAAAACAACCAAGTAACTGTCTATTTTTACTATGTTAGGGACGGATCCAGCAGCCCTAACTTATACATGCCTGTCTGGAAATCAGTGGGAGCTCTGCCTGCATGGGAAAGAGCTGCAGGACCACGATCAGGAGTGACTAACATGAAATAGGGCTCCCTGCTTCGGTGTGGGAGAGGCCAGAAAAACACGGGCCACAACATGGTGCACATTTTGCAAGTGACACTTGGTGTTAGCCAAAATATACATCAGTACGAAGGAGGCGTGTGGTAAAAGGCACATTCCTTCACCACACTATTACTGCAATATCCCAGTGCCTCCACATTAATTTGTTCCCAGGAAATTCCATCATCACTATTTCAGGCTTGTGGCTGTTCAAGCCACTCAGGATGATGGGAAATTACCCTACTCAGGAAAACAGAATAATAAAAGCAGTGATTAAATTTGCCTTTATCCTTAGTCTGCACACCATTATCAATCTCTGGCGAAATATTTTTCAGTATAGAAGGATTCCAATTATGTTCTTAATAAACTTTGAAAAATCAGCCAGAAGGGAGGGTATTTGTTTTGTTTTTTTTCCCCTGCAAAATCCAAAGAATAATACTGCCCCCAAAGAAATTCCCACAATAAAATGTTTAGAAACATTTTTATTAAAAGGGATACGCTGCTCCAGAAGAGCTGAGCATATGCAGTAGGCACACTGCCAGACTGAGTCAGACCTGGCTGTGCTAGCCCAGTGGTCAGGGCATCTGGCCATTGGGTCCAATGCAACCAGCTCTGACTGCTCCTAAAGAAAGCAATTTTGGGCTGACCTGCTGTGGAAAAAATGTCCTTCTCAGCTTGGTAATTAGACCTTCCCAAGCCTAAAGGATCATATATCTTCCAAAACACATTGTGCATCCAGACCTTACTGCTCTATCAGTTACGGATGGCAAGAGTCATGTTCAACATATCCACAAACCTACACAAAAAAAAATTAAATTTGACACTACATAGATCTGTCAGTGTTTTTATATGGCAGTAGTTTCACAGTTGAATAAATATCTCATTCTATAATACCTTTTCTGATTACAAATGAAGCTACTAAAAAAATCAGGCCACTGCTGCAGCCCTGTGCTGTCATCCTGTCCCAGCATGTGTCTTGAGCATCCATATATGCAATGGAGATTACCAAAGAGTCTGTTCTCACATTCCGCATGTCAGTGTGCTTATCTTTTATTTTTTAAAAACATGGCTATTTTTGCATGGAAAAATAGAGCTGAAAACCTGTTCTGCCTTTGCCAGCTGACAAGTGACTGATCCTTTATGGGCTCTATTACTGGTGGGTTTGGCAGGGTCCTGCCTTCACGGAGAGCATCACAGACCCAGGAGACAGCTCTGAATGAAGGTGCCCGATGTGCTCGTACTGCTGATTACTGTGTGCAGAAAACCTTTGCACACATGCTGGGAGGCTGAGGATGAGTACAGGATTACAAGTTTTGCAAGGCAATTGCATCGTTTTCATTTCTAGGATTTGTGTGTATATCAGCATGTTAATATAAACCCTGAAAGAAGCAGTTGATGGCTGGGAAATGACAGGCTGTAGTTAGA
Source organism: Ifrita kowaldi (assembly GCA_013398055.1). Classification (NCBI taxonomy): domain Eukaryota; kingdom Metazoa; phylum Chordata; class Aves; order Passeriformes; family Cinclosomatidae; genus Ifrita; species Ifrita kowaldi. The sequence goes on from VZRS01012496.1 coordinate 902,926, forward strand.
TATTAAGAGTTTCTAAGTAAAAGTGTACATATAAATCTGCTCAGTCAATGCTCTTTGGCTTTTGCTTTGTGCCTGGAAGGGGCTGTGTGTGTTGTATTTCCAAAACTTCCACTGTTCTTCTCTGTATTGTTGTGATGCTCCTATTCGACTATAATAATGTTTGGAAAAACAGCAGAGGAGCAGGAGAAGTGGATTTATAAGAGAATGTTAAATAAAATTTGAAATGCACAGCATTGGCTTCTTACTGTACTGCCAGTCAGTACGGTCCAAGAAGTTATCTACTCATTACTGGCACTGAGAGGACTGTGGTTTCGTCTATAATTAAGATGTTCTGAATAGCTGCTTTTCTAGTGTGGCCACAGAACTAAAAGCTCGGAACAGAAAATATAAGTTGGAGTTGTCCTGAAACAGAACGGGCTTTGTAGTTTTCACATTGAAATGAAACACTTGAAAAAAAATTTGGATGAAATTCATCCAAAGCAGTCAAACTGATTCAAAACCCGACCCCAAACTAAATGTTAATTTCCTGACGTTATATTTAACCTTTAAAGTAAGGCAAACACAGGTATTCATCTAAATAATATTTTTCAAATGAGACATTTTAATATATCTGAACAACTATTTTTTAATTTTCTTTTTCCCAGGCCTAGCTATTAATTGACTCTTAACACACTGTGTTGACCTGAAGTTACAAACTGGGTCAGCCTGCAGCACTTCTCTGCCCTCCTAACAAATTCCTTTGTTTAGCCATGTACAGCTTTCCCTCTCTCATCCAGTGGTGTGTGAAGAATGGACACCACTCCCGTCTGGGAAATGCTGTAAAACAGAGAAGCAAAACGGCACTGTGAACGTGGCATTTTTATGACTTTAGCCAAATACTGCTGAGCACTGTGGGAGTCTTCCCACTGATTTTGGTGCACTCTACATCAGGCTGTTACTTCAATGGCTTCACCTTTACTTCGCAAATAAACATGATGGGAACAGGGTGAGCCTCTCTGGCAAACTGACCTCCATGCAAACCCTGCTCCCTATCACAGGGGTTCAGACCTTTGATTTGTTTATTTTTTACATGGCTCTCCTGTACCTGCCTTTTCCCCTCTCTTAGCAGTCACTGCTTGAACAGAGGCTACATGAACCATCAGGAGCAGATCCAGCCCCCCAGGCAGTGGTGTCCCATCTCCCCAGCCAGGGCCATGGCTACAAGACAAGAGGTCTCACCAGCACTGCAGGTGCCTCACATATTTCACATGGAAAAGCCTTCCTGGGCTCAGACCATGCTTTTGCCACCTCTCATGCTCATATTTCACCTTGGTGCAGCAGTGTCCGCATTAAAACTCCATTATTGCCACAGGTGCACAGCTTAGGAGGAAACGGGGGTGCAGAGGTTACCCGGCTTGTCCGGGCTGATGAAGGAAGTTGCAATCAGCAACATGAATAATTGAGGTCAGCTTTCCTATCAGTTTTTTATCTCAAGCCATGAACAATGCCCAGCCAGCCATAAGCTGGGACTGAGTTATCACCATTGTACAAGGTACATTTGCTGGTGAGTTACTGCCATATTTCTGTTACAAATTTAAACACCTGAAGAAAAAAACAGCCACAGAGAGGAGTGAGTTTAGATGCACATTCTTACTTAATACTTCTTTCCATCAAACTGTCACCAAACCCACTCTATTCAGCACCATCAAATGGTTATTTCAAGTCCTATATTGCCTTTCAATTTTTTTTAGTCTTTTTTTCCTGTCTTCTGATTTATTGTCTTTAACCTTTGCAGACCCTTTCTGCTTAACTTAGAATATTGTATGCCCTAAATCTAAGGATTACAAAATGATTGGAAGTGATTTAAGAATCTGACTCATTTCATGGGGTAGAAAATTGTGTCTTTTCTCTCTCCACATCAGAGGACATGCTGCTGGAGGCAGACACTGAGCAGTGAAGGGAGACCCATGTTTTAGGCAGGCCAGGGTCCCTGCTCTGCACAGCAAATACATTAATAACCACACAGCAACCCTGCACTACATAATGAACATGTGGAAGCACTTTTACTACTTCCATAGGATCTCTGAGCCAAAGAAGAAGTCGTCTGATTTGTCAGCATCTGGGAAGCAGCTCCATTGAGACATGACTGTATTAGTCCTAGCTGTATGCAGCCTTATTAAAGACTTATGCTTTAAGTCTGCCTGTAATAAAAACCTGCTCTGGTAGGAGTTGGACTTCCTTACCTTACACGAGTCATCTATTTTTAAAGGAGGGTTAGTAACATTTGATAATGAACTGATGAAACACTTCAAGCTCTTAATTCACCTGCATATTTTTCATTGGTGCATATGAGCTTAGGTGAGTTTTTTAAAACTCAAGCAACTGTGGTCTCTGTCAGGAAGACCAAATGGAAGCCGCCGCCAAACCACGGTGTGACCACAGCAGAGAGGCACAGATGAGAGACCAGTGGCCCTCCCTGAAGTGGGCCATATGATGAAAACTCTTCTCAGGAGAAAGAAGCCTGAAAGTTACCTGGTATCTGAGACCCAGAGGGCTTTACTAACAAGAGGTTTTGGGTATCTGACTGTCAGGTGGATGCCTGCTTTCCCCAGCAGCATTTGAAATCCATGGGCTATCGTTGGTGGCAGAGCACTAAGTCATCTCTGACATCCTGGCTAGATTTGTCTGGTATGTAGAACCCCATATTAAAGTGGAGCTGCACTGATTTATATTTACTAGAAATCCAGTTTGAGACTGTGCTGTGGAAGCCAGGTCTGATACACGTCGGTTTGGCTAAGAGTTATTATTCCTCTGACACGGCTTGCTGCCTGGATTTAGTTTTTCCCAAAACTCACGTGTTCTTGATTTGTATTTCATCGCCAACCTGGTCTCAATCACTCAAGGCCAAAACCAAGATTAGAAAGATTGAAGTCTGCTAATGGCTGCCTGGTGGTTTTTCTGGGGTGCTTTATCAACTCTGTCATAAGCAATAATAGGAAAGAGAGGAATCCTAAGGGTCTTGGAGATCCTATGAACCTAATTCCCCTCGGCTGATTGCTGCAGCCATTTCCCCACGCCTCAATCACCTCTGCTGTGCCAAGGGCTGGCCTCTGAGTCCACTTTCCCCTCCTTGCTCTTGAGCAGCTCCTGCAGAGAGCCTGGAAGCTGCTGGAGCTGCGGTTCAGAGGCTGGTGATTAATGCCCGTTTCTCGGCCAACAAGCGCCCGCCATTCACATTCAAATATCGCGTGGCTCCTCAGCCAACAAGAGACACGGGCTGAGGGAAACACCGAGGACCCTTGTGGCAGTGTCTGCTGGAGTCTTGTTTGTGCAAAGTTTGCCAACAACGGCCCTCATGAGGACCACAGAGGGGTTTTATTCCTCTGGGGATTAGTTCTGAGATTCAGCTGGGGAAACCAACCTCTCTTTTCTCCCTGTGTGATGCCCCCTGAGGCTCACAGACTTCTCAGGTATTTTGCATGGTGTAAGGAGATATCCTCTCCTAGTGTGCTGGATTTGGGAAAATGTGCCTGGCAGGACAGCAGAGATAGTTTTCTTTGCTCGGAGAGGGATGCTCTACATGGCAGGAGGTCAGACAGAGCAGATGGCGAGGTATGGCAGACCGATGTCAAGGCGTGAGCCTGGCAGAAGAGATGTAACTAAGAGAATTTTGGCATCAATTAAAAAGAGGACAAGAGGGAATACCACTCATAAACACTCAAATACGCTTTTTCTCTAAAGGACTTCACTTCTTTCTTCCCTTTCTCAGGCTTGCTTTTAGCCTGCTCTGCCCAGTCAGAGGCTTGGGTTTTGAGAAGGGATGTCCTGACCTCTGAGGACCATTGTAGCTCCCCAGATTACAGGGGTTCCAGGTTTATTTTCAGGCCAAACGCAAGCTTTGTCATGGAGGTGGATATCTGCGGGAAGTTTTGGTGGCCTGGGACTCTCCCAGGGGGCATCACCCCTAGAAGGAGGTCCTGGAGCAGCCACAGGACACATGGACCAAGAACATGACCCTTGACCGAAGGGAGTAGGCACCCAAAGTGCCTAGAGAGCATGCAATGAAGAACCAGAAAAAGGCAGCTGGACTGGGGGATGCTGCCCTTCTGTGGAAGGGAGGCATGAGGTAGGCACCTCCACCCCAGAGTCACCATCATGCTTTGGTCCCAGGGAGGCACAAAGCAGCTCGCTGTGGGTGTCTTATGCAACCTGCAACGGAACAAAGGCTCCTCTCTTCGCACCTCCTCCTGTTTGCGACACCTAAATCAGAGAAGCAAAAATGAGCCCCTGTCTTCTATGAGAAAAGGGATATCAGCTGTCACTGGTTTTTGCCTCCTGTTGTTAGAAATCAGGTCAAGGGGTTGGGTTAAACAATTCCTGCCCAGCCTTTCTTCCAAGGTAACAGCAACTTAACTCTCTTGCTTTGCACTGTGCTGCCTTTAATCAGGTTAATTTTTGTGGTGGGGAGGAGGACACAGAAGCTGCTTGGCCATGCTGGATGACAGTTCATGCCTGCCTCATGGGCTTATTTTAACTCTGGCTTACCATCCTGTGTCCAAGTTATTACATCTTAGGTTGGCACTGGCAGAAAATAATATCCGGATTTTTACAAGTCATGTAAACGACTTCTAATTCACCAGAGAGTTCCCATCCTTGTGAAGACCACTCCACCAGTTATTACTTTGGAGTGTTATATCCAGCTATGAGGCTTAATGAAACAGTGAAAATTAGCTCAAAAGAAAAGATTTCTGTATATCTTTTGTTCATCTCCAGAATCTGTTTAACCTGTGTGAGATGAAATCCAGATCTGATCCAAACAGTCACCCCTCTCTGTAGGCTCCAGCCAATCTCCTGAACATTTGTTATTCAGAGTGGGGGAACCTGAGTCCTGTCATTCTCATTTATTTAATTTGCAAAAAGGTAATTCTGATTGAGATTCAGAAGTGCAGGTGCTCCTTCTGCAAGTACTCATAACTTAGGGCTCCAGGATTGTTGGTAGCAAAGGTCTCTTGCCCAGTCACAGGTTTGATGCCACACCACTGATTCCTCTGGTGAGATTATCATTGTTATGGCAGTCATGGAGAGGGCAACTCCCAGGCATCTCATTCATCCCCTCTGCTCTGGCAAGGCATCCCAGATGCTTTGAAGGTGAAATGGAAGTGCTCAGCTCAGTTACTGTTTCTGTGAGAGGTGTTAAGCAATACCAAGAGCCTGAAGGAAGCCACTAGTAAAGTGCAAACTGCGAGAGATGCAGATTTGTTTTTGAATCACATCAGTACCTGCCCATGAGGCAAGACTGAAACTGATTCCAGATCAGGGGATTATCCTGTTCCAGTGGTTTGCAGTGTTGTTGTGAACTCAGGTCTGAGTGGAAGAAAATGAAGAAGCTGTGGACAAAGAAGTGAAATGTTGTTCTTCCCACCTCAATGCGTAGCTGGTCCTGGATAAACAAAGCCCAAGATGTACATACTGAGATTGCATTTCTCTTATCTGTGATCAGGCTGGAAACAGAACTTGTGAAACAACAGTGCGAGAATAACAATTTTCACTGGTGGGAAACAAGCTGTTCTTGGAGCGTATAGGGGAATTTGACAGTCTCATCAACAGAGTCTGTTTTAAACTCTGCCCAATTCCTCCTGCATACGGCCCAGACCCACTGTGGGACCTGGCTCAAGCTCAGTGGTAGGGCAGTGCCTCCACATGCTTCACAATTCCACCAGATGCATATCTGCATCTTCAGGCACCTAAACATCAGCAGTCTGGCTATGCTCCTTGCCTTGTTTTCAGTCGTGATATAGACCATCCTATCCCTGGGCTGCTGAAGGAAAAAATGTGTCGAAGGCCAGAAGGTGACCAGATGCTTTGGTGACAGAGACAGCACCAAGTGGCTTGAGTGCTGAGCAAGTCGTCAAGGAGGGCTGGGTTTTTGTGCTGGTCTTGTGAGATGGGACAGACCCATTTAGTCACCATGGAAAGTGGCCAGGGTGTGCAGGCTGTGTACAGGGCACAAAACTGAGCCCAACGAGACAACAGCAGCACCACAATCTCTCCCAAAATCCACTACCAATTTCTGTGCCCCACAGCTCCTCCCATCTTACATATGCAGAGAGTAGAAGCCCAGGGGGCTGAGGAAGCATGCCAGCAAGTGCTTTTCTGTGCCCCTGTGCTGTGGTGGAATTCTGGTCTGTTTGCCCAGAGCTGCAGCAGTGAGAGCTCTGGGTTCCCACCTCCCTCCACTTCTGCCTTGCAATGGGGAGCACAAGCCACATTTCCCCCCAACAGGTTGAAAGTGGAGACCTGGACATGTACAAGTCCCTGCAGCATCATTTGGGTCTCTATTAACTTTATCTTCTTTGCCACAACACTGGGACAGTTGCCTGGCTGGGTTTGATCCATGCTGCTGTTTTCCTGGATCACTTCAGTAGCAGCATTACCAAAGCACTGCATTAAAACAGCCTGAGCTCTCAGATGAGCTTGATTTACATTCAACACAACTCTGAACAGGCAGAAGGCCGTGCTGGAGCAGATCCTACTGCAAGATTGGGGTCTAGAAGCGTGCAAGTGTGTGTGTGCACAAGGGTTTGTGTATTTAGAGAAATAATGTTTCCCCTCCATCCAAGGCCAGGAGACTGAAATCCAAGCAAGCCGAAACTTCTTTACCATTGACGCCATAACAACATTTGAGGTTTCGAAAAGGAGCGGAAAAAATGTGTTGCTGTAGTAAGGGAATTGTAATAAGATCTTAGCCTTGGAATAACGTGCTCTTTAGTGAAGCGGCAGCTCTGCAGCGCTTCCGCCTCCTCGAGATTTGTGAGGAGAAATGTGCCCCAAAGAATGCTAGTTATTCTGAATGGGGAGAAAACTCAGCTGAGGGTGAATGAAAGACATCCAGGAAAAACAGAGAAGCACTGCTCTGCTGTTCTCCTCCCAGCTCCCACCTCCCTCCCTCAGCAGAGCAGAAGCGTGATGCAGGAGCCTGGTGGGGCTCCTGGTTAAAGCAGCGAGTTCATAGAAACACTTAAAAAGAGTGAGACTGCAGCACAGGGAGGGGAATAACGGGGGTTATGGGTTATGTAGGACATGGCTGCAGAATAGGGGCATGAACCCCACTGAGAGAGATGGCAGGCAGCTCCCTCCAGTACAGTGCGTCAACAAATCTGACCTGTGAGGGGTTGGACCTTGCACCCAGACCTCTGCTTCTCTTTCTTCCACAGCTGATCGTCTTAGCTGATGTGTTAATGTAGCCTATAGGCTTTGAGAGCTCCTATCCCAGACAGCTGGTTTTCCTGAGCTACACCCTCTTGTCTCTGGCCTGTAGGGACCAGAGCTGTGCATGGATGCAGCCAGGACTGAGGCTGCTTCCCAGGGCTCAGCAGCCTCTGGATCCACTGCAGCACAACTGCAGGTGAAAGTCATGGAGGTACAAGAGAGCAGAGGAGACCCCAATAACTTTTCAGTCTCTCCTCCATGTCTGGCCAGGGGGAATATTTCTCTCAGAGCAGGTGTGCTTTGATTGCACTTCAGAGCAAAAGGCTGCAGCTGCCCTTAGTACTCATGGAGGGCAATTAAAGGCAATTTCACATTGCCCATCCTTAAATAACCCTGTGTAGTCTGGGCTGCAATCTGCAGGCTCAGCATCATATATTCAGTGATGTCATAGCTGAGTTATGACACAGGTATGATATCTGGGGTTGTAAGGGCTAGCTCAATGAGAAACATCAGCTCAATGTTTGATTATTATTATGGAAGGAATAGAGGACAGAAAAGAAAGTATTATTTTTCCTTGATCAATCCATAGTGTGCCAGCACCTTTGCACAGTGTTGGTTTCCCTGCCTCAGAAAAAAAGCCACAGCAGAGCTGGAGAAGATACACAGAATGCAATAGATATTGTCAGAAGTCTGGATTCGTGTCTATGCAAAGGATAATTAGAATAGGACTCTTTATCCAGAAAAAAAAAAAATAGAAGACAAAACAGTCAGTGGATATTAAGTCAAAAGTGTGATGGAGAAGATGAGGAAACTATTGTTTGTCATCCATCCCCTCCCACAAGGGGACCACACGAAACCACCTGGGACATGTTTGAAGCAGTCTGAGGTGGTCCATCATTCGTGGGTTGTTAAGTTCTGCAGTATCAGAGGACACTGGGTGTTCATATTTTATTTTTGCTTCAAGACACTGATCAATATTTTAGTGGGCAGCACCATGGCAAAGAGGACTATGAAATGCCAGAGGACTTACACTGGATTCAAGAACCACAAATGCTTAATTGCTTGGAAAGTGTTTGGAATAGAGTATCACTATATTTTTACCTGGTTTTTTTGTTTATTCCTAGGCATATCTTGTCCAGTCCGTGACACTCTGTCAGATCAATCTGGTTTGACTCAGCAGTGCAGTCCTTGGGTCAGGACATGGATGTCAGTGGAATCCCTTGTAAAGGCTAGGGTTCACAGCTGTTTTTTCCAGTGCACGTGGACACTTTTGCCTTAATTTGAGCTTGGCATAAGCATTGAAAAAAAATTAAAATAAATGTTTCTAGTCCTGATGGATACAGAGAAAAACTCAGATATGAAAGAATAGGAAAACAGAGGCAATGTCAACTACTTGCATTTCAGAAACACAGCTATCTGGAGAATGGAGCCAGGCTGGTGGGAAACACAATAAAACTCCATTCTTCATGGATATCTCAACCAAAGTACACCAGTAAATATTGTCAGACAGGGTAGGGGCTCCATATTTTTGCAGGGCAGTGGCCCAGCATCTAAAGAAAATGCCACAGTAGTAACTCTGAATTTTTCTGAGGACCATGTGGTGTCCTGACTCTGTATGACTGTGCTGCCTGGGAGCTGAGGGCTGGCATCAGGGTTGACATCTGTGTGAATTTCAGAGTTTAGCTCTAAACTGAGATTCTCCTGAAGTTTTATGGAAGACTTCCTGATATTATGTTACCTGTTACAGGAATTTCAGCGGCTATTCACACAGAAGAGAGAATTAAGAGCTGGAGTCTCCTCTAATTTATAACCAGGATGAATCCAACACTCCAGACACAACTTGACCAGAACCACTGTGTTTTTACTTGGGAATGGGCCAGCTGTGCAGCTGAGGCATTATCAAAATGCGCTGTCGGGGAGCAAAGTCAGCCTGAATCTTCGAGATTACGATGGAAGTTGAATATCGAACAGAGGTTAGTCTGGATTTCATCACAAGAACATACATTTTATTAGGGTTAATCAAGGAGACAGGCTGAGACCTCAGCACTTGGGATCTTGACTGTGTGGGTACAGATGTACAACATATCTACAGCAAGATCTATATCAGCACAGCTCATCCCAGCATGCCAGGCCATATTATTGATGCAAATTGCTTTGCTTGCTGAGAGAGCTGCCTCTGTGATCAAAAATACAGGAAAGGCTTGAGATACTAAATGGGCACTGAACAGAAGTTTACCCTACCTGGATGTTGGTCAACTAAAACTTAGATGCCTGGTCCTATCTGTTCATTTTGGAGCTTTCTGCAGGAAAAAAAAAAAAAAAAGAAGAAAAGAAAAAAGAAAAAAAAAGAGAAAAAAAGGCATTTCTGGGAGTAATTATTTCACTTAACTTTGACAGTTGTTTTGAGATGGAATTGTTCATCTTCTGGACACTGAGGCATCTGAGGCAGCAAGTTTAGACTAGATTCCTACTTTTGGATGATTAACATTAGATAAATTCCTCACAAGGGTTCTTGAATTTTAATTCCTTCTTCAAACCTATTGCTGACAGCTGAAATATTTCCCTGCAAATTTTCATTCTTTACAGTTTAAGGGAAAAAAGCTCGCTGTTCTGACTTAATGGAGACTTGAGCAGGTAAGGATATATAGAGCAAATCCTTATTAGAGTTTCAATCAAATTTTAAATAAAATGGCTAAAACCAGGCAGTGATAAAATGATAATATGCACCATTCTTTTTGCCAGTGATGGGGCATTGCACATAATAGGACTTAGTTTTCTTAAGTACTTCCTAATTACGGTTACTGTAATATTAACTCTCTGTTCTTTTGGGATACAAGTGAGAAAATTTCATGGAAATTCTGTAGCAATCACAGTTGCTAAATCTGAAGAAAAGTCACTGTAACTGTGAGGGGTGTGCTAACTGCTGGCCTGATCCTGCCACCCAGTGTGCAGGACATTTGCCTGCTTGAATACTCCCATTAATCTCGGGGGAGCTATTTACATGCAGCAGAATTACAGGTTCACACCAGCCTTCAGAAACATGGCGGGCATTTGATGCACTCAGACACTAATTCTGCCGAGGGAATTGGGGCAGATCTTCTGATGGAGAATATGGTTTTTTTTCCAGTACTTTGTCAATAAGCGTGTTCTCACATGCTTATCTGCTATGGGTATAAATACGTACCAAGAGCTAATTCTAATGGATATTGAGATTTTTAATTAACATCTGGAAAGAATTTTGAACTATTTTTCATTGCATATATGCAATTTAGGGTGGAGGGTGTAGGAGAAAAGCTGAATTTTATTGCACTTCTCCATGTTTAATGAGAAAATTTTGACACTAGAGCAACTGGGTGAGGAAACAAATCCTCAAAGAGTACATTTCTAATCAGAGCCAAAAAAATCCGCTCATCTACTGGTAGATGTACAAAGTATCTATATTTTGTTTATTGGCCCCTTGCAAAAACTGATCAGGCATGTCTGGAGTAAATAATTTGTGTTTTCAAACATAACAAACTAAAAAGGCAACGTGCGGGATTTTTTGCAAACCGCTCTGTTGCACATGTGTAAACTTATAAACTTTGCTGCTCTTGCAGGGGTGTAACTGAGGACAGAAAGTCACCCTTTGAGTTTGGGTGGTTTTATGAAATACATTTGAAAAAAACCTCACAATATGTCTCCTCAAGTCATAAGTCAGTGGTTGGGTGACTGGTTTGAATTAGGACAATGAACAAAGACAAATGAAACATAATCCTGCACGTCTGTACATTCTGGAGGCTTTCCTCTTCATTTGGTGTCAGTACTGAACCAAAAGTATTTAGAGAGGCAATATTATTGAACACAACAAATAGGAAGCAAAGCATAATTTTTGTTAGGGGTAAGTCATCCCTTAGGCAGAGCATTCCATCAGTCTTACTGCATTTCACTGCACTGAACTATGGTTAATTTGTGGTCGGAACAAATAGAGGCACTGTGGTTCTTGAAAATTATATACTGTGTTTCCAGTTTAAAGAGAAACAAAAGGCATGTGTTGTAAATATAATTTTTTTTCTTTACTTTTAAAAACAAAAGCCCATTTGAATACTTGGTTTAGGTTCTATTTGGCACCTAGAGTAACTATGTTATTTCACTGTCCATTTAGGAAAAATTTCTCCAGTGGGAAAAGGAAAATCAGCATGATTGAAGAACTAGCAGCTACAAGTTAGCTGTTCTTGTGTCAAGCTCTTTACAGTGATGACAACATTTGCTACCTAATTGTACAACTACAGAAAGAACATTCTTGGTTTGAGCAATCACAATTATTAGCCATTAGAAGAAAATGCCAACATAAATGTTGGAATCTGCCATCATTTGGGATCTTCAACTCAGAATCATAGCTTTTTCCAGAGGATATATGCCAAGCATTACAGGCTTGAGGCAGGAATTGCTTGTTAAGGTTTGTTTCTTAGGAGGTCAGGGTAAATGGTCAAAATGATGGGTTTGACCTTGAGACTTCTGGCGTAGGGATTGCCATTTGGGACATGTTTTTTGCATAGCTGAGCCTTGACCGTAGGGACTTCCTTAACAGAAATATGTAATTTGGATGTTGTTCTGTTTATATTTTGCTTTCAAAGACTGCATTTTTCTGCAAATCACTGAACCCTGAATATCACCTACTGTTCGTCCAAGAGAGATAATCAAGTAGTCAGAAATGAAAGATTCTCTCTTATTTCTTATGCAATATTTTCAGAACAGAAAAACTTCATTTTCCAGGCGGGTGAAATGACTTGTCAGCTTGAGTAACACGTTGGGGATCTCTCAACCTGTTTGCTTGTGTTTCTGGGGACTGAATCAAGAAGTCCTGGTAGCTTGGTGTTAAAAAAGACAGAGAGGTAGGAGGGGTGATGGAGGACTTTGTACAGCTGGTTGCTGGACTGAGATGGATGCTCTGAGCAAAGACAAAACTGAATCTACCTCTTCCTGTGGTACAAATCTACACACCTAATGGTTTTTTATTTTGGGGTACATGGGGGGTAAAATGTCTTTGCTTCCTAAAGTGACCTTGAAGCAGAAATTTTGGACATGGCATAAGCCTGTTTTGCCCAATTTTATACAGCTTCTGGTTTCCTAGGGCTGTAGTCAGTGTGTCAGTTTGCCTGAGGGAATGTGCACATATTATATTGATAGGTCTGCAGCCGGGCATTGATAACAACTGTCACTGGTTCAGCCAGGGCTAGAAACAATGGAAAAAAATCTCATGATAAAGTCACAAAACTTGGCTGCAATTTTGCAGCACAAGGAGTTTTGGAACTTCAGATAAGCTTCCAAAGGTCTGGATCCAGGTCCAAACAAAACCCAAGCTCTAAAATTATGAGGCTTATGCATCACTAACACTCATCTATTCGCTTCCAGTTGGAAATACTAAACATTTTATGGATTTTCACATGCCCCAGTTGGTTCTCTGTGCTGGCTGGGATTGTTAGAGTCCCTCTGCCTTTGCAACTATATAGACATCAATAAAGATGAATAAAGCTGGGCAGTCAGATTCTAATTTATGCTAATCATGTTGGATGGCTCAGGGCACTTCAGCACACATGCTTAGCCAGTGACCTTTCACACTCCCCTTTCTAGATCAAAGCACTTTATTCGTCCACTTCCAAGAAAATCACAAAGACAAAATTCCCATTCAGCGTGCCTTTATTAATCTACAAAGGGCCAAATCCTGATGCCTTTAATCTGCTCCTACTCGTCACTGCCATGATTTAAAGAGTAGAGCATTGCCATCAGAGTTCTGGCCCCAAAATCAACATGTAGAATGGCCAAATTCTCAGTAGACATAAATGAAGACAGGACTGCTGCCTTCAGACATGATCTGTCTATCTCACAATATTTCCTTGAGTCCAAGCCCTCTCTCTGTGGAATTGATAAATCCCTGATCCATCTTTTATTTTGCTGTTTTCAGTTGAACCCTTACTGTCTTCTTGCGCTGATCTGTTGCACTGGCTTTTACCCAGTTTGGGCAATTGTCACTGGGTGACCCTCAGAGAGGTGCCCAGGGCTGAGCAGGTCCTCAGTGTGTGATAGGACCTAATTAGATAACACAAATCTAGGCTTCTGATAATACAGATTGCTTCAGAACTAAGCACATTTAGAAAATTCCTACCAGTGTACATGTGAGAGGATCTATTTGTTGCAATCTGTTGGGGTCTCTGAGTCTTGTTCTCAGGCTGTAACAGGCGAACTCCCACAAAACTCACTTCCAATTTACAACTGTGTCAAGGAGAGGAGAATCAGGGCATCTGATACACACACATCAGAATAAAAAGCATTTTCAGCAGTTGCAGATTGGTCACAATTTCAATTTTCCTCCTCCTGATTAATTTCCATACTTCTAAAAAGTCAGACTTCTGTTCACTCCTTATGGTTTACGCTTGCTTGTGTTTGATACTGTTTGAGTTCACTTTAAAATACAAAGAAAACTCAGTTTCCTTGTCATGCTGAACTTCCAGCAATGTTTTCAGTCTGACTAAATCCCAATTAAAAATATGAACAATAAAATTATTATTTTTTAAATTTTTCACCAGTTCCAACAGCAGGTAGTAGTTGCTGCAAGGATAAAGGGGTATATTAAAAATATTGCAATGAATCTGTTTCCCTTGATAGAATATCTGGTTTTCTACTAAGAACCTTTTCACAATAATCCATAGTTTCCACAGAATTGTCTTTTTTAACTAAAAACATAAATAAAATTTAAAACTCAGTATTATAACTAGTCCTTGGAACAGCTAACAAACCTGATGTTTGAGTCCTGCTGAAAATATCAAGATTTTCCCCAGTAAGTGTACTTTTTAGGACAGTTCAAGAAATGTCTCTTTTATTAATGTTTCACCTGGCACAAAATATGCCAGCTGAAAAGCAATTAATAGATACTGATAATTATCTGAGATTGAAATTTCTGCTTATATTACTTTTTAATGGTGGCTTTGAAATATTTAAAGCAAGGAAATGGGCAGATCAGATGACTGATTCATAACCCAGATGTAATGCCACAGACGGGTTTAATAAAATGAAGATGAATACATGCTTTTAATGAGCTAGGACAGAGCTAATATGTTAATGAAACATCAGTTTTCAGACATCTGACCAGAGAGAAGTTTCTTCCTCCTGCTAGTTTGGATCAAAGTTCAATTGGAGGTGTTTATCACACGCTTTAGAGTGTTAGATAACAAAAGGAGGATCTCTCGGACCGCTACTGCCGTGTGCCTGTTTGGTGCCGTGACATTTTCCTGCAGACCATCAAAGACCACTGACCTCAGCACATGCTGTGGGTGCTCCAAAGGTGGTTGTTTTATGCACTCAGAGCTCTCCTAAGGGGCCTGCAATGGCTCTGAGAGGTGTGAAAAAATAACAATTTCCTAGACATAAATGCACACTGGCACAAACGGTGCCACATTAAACTGCTACAGTCACAGCAAGTCAACATATGCGCAGACATGCTGAGCTGAAAGGCTGTGATTTCATCTTCAGCTCACACTCTTATGCCTGGCTTTTGAAAACACACCCATTATGTACAAGTTTGTGCTTACATGGATTTTTGCATTATTTTGCAGCCTCTGTAGCATTCGTCCTTTCATGGCCTCAGTCAGAGTCCTCCACATGGGGTCTGTAGGATGCCTGCAGGACAGACAGGCTCTTATCTGGTTTGTGGGAACTTGCACCATGTGATTAATGACTTTTGGTGATATAAAATATCCTTGAATTAGTAGACACTGCTGCAGCTCCATTCTATCCTCATAGCAAGAGCCTCAAAAACTTTTGTCTCAAACGTGCCAGCCAAAACAAAGGCCAGTGTGATGCTTTTAAGAGTTCTGGCCTCTCTGAGAGTTTTGTAAATACAGTTACAGGCACTGAGAGCAGAAGGATAGTTTTAACCCCCATCTAATTGCACATTTCACTATATTCCATGTTCTGTCTCTCTCTGTGTCTTTTCCCCCCAAGCATGGCAGGGTTAAGAAAGAGCTCCTCTGATGCAACCACATGTATTTGCTGTATGGCCTTGACAAACTCCTTCTTTAGCCTGGGTCTCACTCAAATTTAGAAGGTCTTGCTGAAACTTAACTCCTATTTCTGAGCTGCTTTGAGCTCCTTGCTGCCGGATAGATTGTTTTTGACAAGTGCTAAAAAGGACCATGTTACTACCCCAGCTCAGGCCAAAGCGTTTGGCAGCACAGTGAAGGATTTTCAGCCCACTGGCCTGGCTTGCACAATTTGAGTGCAATTCAGTGTCTCCTGGCAGGATGCTCACACTGTTGCCTGCCTGTGGATTTGTGCCAGCCGGAGACTCCATTCCTGTAGAAGGCGAAAGGGAGCCAGGTACCAAGCAGATGTTTCACCTCTGAAAGCTTCCTGCAGTGTTTGTTTTATTTAGAATGATTTTCTTGTTGTGGTTTATTTGCCTGCAGGACAGCAGACAGTGGTAATCTCTTTGGGAATGATGCAGATGGGTTAATTATTAGTGAACTTCTGGAAATGGATACACAACTCTTTGGTAGAAAGACAGGCATGAGAGGCCTTGCAGAGAGTCAGCAGTGGGTATCCCCTATGAACAACTTCCTGGCCTTAGAAAAGTGTTGTTAGGCCTTGGAAACCCAAAGGGGGATCTCTGCAGGAATGAGGGTGGCGGTTGTTTTCTGCATCCCTCCATCTAAATGAGGAAAACTTCAAATAAAACATCTGCAACAGAAAAATGTGGTTTGAGCAGTTTAAGCTCATATTACACTGTGGCTGCAGCAATAGTCAAAGGAGATGTCCTACAGGAATAAAAAAGGACTCTTCTCATGATTCAGGAAATCTGAACAGAGTAATTGAACAGATGCTGCTCTTACAGACATATTTCCAGTTTCTGTGCCACATTCACATGTCCAAAGATGCTGTGCACTCTGCAGGCAGGGATCCATGCATCCCTGGGCTTTATCTAACATCTAACCTTGCTTTGATGCTATCTCAGAAGGGGAAGGTCAGGGAAAATTGCTATCTTTTCCCAACAAATTGAGTAGATAACCAAAGTGCTGCAATACAAGTTGGCAAAGGAGTCTGCCTGTTTAAAGTCAGGCATTGGCGTTGGCAGTGCTGCAAGGACACAAGCTCAGGAGGAGCTCTGGGCTGAGCAGCTCTGGGTGCCACAGAGCTGACAGCAGCCAAGGCTGTGACCCAGGCAGCTCAGTGGCAGGCACGAGGCAAAGGTCCCATTCTGCCCACTGGCATCCAGGCTGTGAGTGGTCAGTGACCTTGGGGCTTGGGCTCAGTGTGGCAGCCAAGGCAGAAGCCCACCCAGGGTGCATGTCACACAGTAACAGCTGTCACACCTAGAATCGTAGACAAAATTGGGTTGGAAGGGACCCCAAAGATCATCTAGTTACAACCCCCCTGCCATGGGCAGGGACGCCACTCACTGGATCAGGTTGCCCCAAATTGAAGAATGGAGTGAAAGGGTCAAGGAAAGAGTGTTCATCTTCCCCTGCAAAATGAGGTGCTTCTTTCCAGCTCTTCAGTGGCTTCTTTCCAGCTCTTCCATGCCACAAAGCAGACACATCCACATGGCTCACTGCTGCACCCCAGGACTATTTGTCTCTGGTCACTCTGGTCATGTCACACCACACACTCTCTGTCCCTCCCCTTCCTTGCGTGACCTGGCAGCGATGGCATTGCCACACCGCTGACGCAGCGCTGCCACTGGCAGGGGACACACTCACGTGGTGCCACCAGCACACCAAGGGGCAAGCCCCACTTCTCCTTGTCAGAGGCTCACCCATTTTCAAAATCAATAAGGACACATAACACGACAAGCTATGAGGGAAGGTGCACTAACATCACTGCTAAAATGCTAAGTAATCAGGAGGAAGTGAAATGAGAAGTGAGGAGCTAGCTGGCATTCCAGGGAAACTCAAAGGAGTTATATACATATATACATACATAAAGATTGATGTGCCGGTATTTATATGCATCTATGTAGAAGAAGAGGATGGCTTAAGAAAAGAATTTGCAAAATTCCTGTATTTCATCTGGTATGCCATTTCCTCAGATAATGTGAGTGACTGATGTGTGGAGGTTGCTACACATCTATTTCCTATGGCAGACAGAGCTATTACTTAAGTAATCAATATTTAATCTCTATTAGGGAAAGTCATTTTTAAACCTACTTTAAAAAGTGCGTGTGCAGCACTTGATATAAATCACAGCCGGGCAAATCTGTGCTGAACTCAGAATCTTCTACCATATTTTAAGGGAGGAACAAGCTTTTTCATGGAAAGAAGAGGAAGGCAAAGAACTCAAATAACTTTGATAATTCTGACTATTTCAGGCAATGGAGTGAGTCCAAAATAGCATAGTCTGGTTTCATACCCTGATTTTTGCAAGGGTGGTAGAGAACATGGGGAAAGGGTATCAGCATCTGTCCTGTGGGGAGTCAAAAACTGCAGTCAGTGCTGGCTATAATGATCCCTCTCCTCTGCTCACAGAAAGGAGGCTTGGACAAAGCTGAAACATCTTGCAGAAGTATGTCAGCTCATAGCTGGAAGTGCTTGAGGCAGACTGACAGAGAGGAACTCAACTATTAAAGGCTGATGAGGAACGTGGAGAATCAGGATTAATCAATTCCCTGCCTAACTTGGAGTGGCCTGAGAAGAAAATACTGGTCTGGGTCAAATAGTGCAGAAATTTGAATCAGCTCTATTCAGACCGTTCTTGTTTCTTATTCAAGTCATATTTTCAAAGCAGCCCCAGCAGACCAAGTCACCAGGTTTGTGCAGCACCTCCAGCATGGAGTCTAAAATCCAGGAAAGGGTTTTGATCCTTATTTTTATCCTTTAGATAAGATGTGAACTTCCCTGTTCCTGTGTCTCAGTGGTTGCTGGTGGCCAGACTGGTACCAGTTACACTGGTGTGAGCACAGGGTGTTCCTCCCTTGTAGCCACCTTCAGCCCTGCTGCTGTGCAGTCCATCCCAACTGCCTCAAGGCAGCACAAGGACTCCCAGCCTGTCCCTTTCAAAGACCTCCCTCATCATCTAGCATTATAGATTTTTATGCTAAAACGCCCCTTTTCATCACTCAGAGCTATACAGAAGGTGAATTCAGTAGGAACTGAATGATGGAGTAACTTCCCTAGATTTGGAGAGAAAGTTCTGCCAATTTTAACAGTATTTGAGGAAATCAAGAAAAAGGCAAAGATGAGACACGTACGTGTGTGTCCAGCACTGAAAGATACCCAGCACAGCAGTTGTCCTACCTTTTGCAATGAAATAAACTTGTGGCTGCTCTCATAGAAATACACAGAGAATCGGGGCAACTGTAACAGCAAAGAGACGTTTTGTTTGGATGTGACTTGGCTAAAGGTTTTGAGGACACATTTAGGTATTCGGCATGAAGAAAAGTGGGGGGGGAGGGGGCTGAGATTTATCAGGAATAAACACTGAATCAACAGAACTTCATTATTTGCTGTCACGGTTCAAGGCCAGCAGAACTCACCAGGCACACAAAGGACATGCTGGCTCAAGGCTGCTGAAAGTTAATGTTGTGCAAGATTTCTGCAGATGTGGAACAACAAGCTATTCCAAAAGCCAGTGCTCAGTTCAGCAGAGAGTGAAATCAGCAGAGAGAATGAGCACAGAGCAGCATCAGAAGCCAGTATGTAGCCCAATTATGCTAAGAAATACACTTTTATGGCCTTGGTTTCATTTGTCTCTAGGTCTTTGCTCTCAATGTCACCAAATC
Organism: Ifrita kowaldi; assembly: GCA_013398055.1. Taxonomy (NCBI): domain Eukaryota; kingdom Metazoa; phylum Chordata; class Aves; order Passeriformes; family Cinclosomatidae; genus Ifrita; species Ifrita kowaldi. Next base: position 921,863 of record VZRS01012496.1, read on the forward strand.
CATTGTGGCTTGTTCCTGGGCTCCTGTTTGGAGAGGATCTCAGCACTTTTCATAACAATAATTAAAAAAAAAAAAAAAAAAAGAAAAAATTAGTGGGTGTGGGGGAATAATTTATTTCAGGATCTGCTTTTTACAGACGGTGCAGATGTGCCAGGGCTGGCTCTGGTTTATAAACAACAGGGACACTGGTTTTCATTCTCCAGGGTGAGGTAATCGTGTAAGGTAGTGGCTGCTGTGGTCACTTCATCTCCCACTTGGCACGAGTCTAAGACGGTATCTTAAGTTGTTTCGAGACTGATGCTGTGTGCTGACTGGTTGGATCATCCTGAAGAGTCCGTCTGTCAATGAACCCAGAGACATTCATTGTGCCTGATCACACCTCTGGAGCTCTCTCACGTCTGACAACAGCCCCTTCCAGGAGCTGCAGGGGAAAATGCAACAAACACACAGCACACGCACATGAAATAATTGATGCACAGGAAAAGCTTCCAGTCTCTTTGCCAGTGGGAATTTCTTTCTCAGATTTGTAGGAGTTTGTATCCTCTCTGAAAGGAATAATTTTGTCTTACCTGCTGGGGATGTTCTGAATAAGCAATGGATATGACTTTTTTTAAAAAAATTACATGAAAAAAGGCAGTTTCGCTTGTTTCCCCTGATGGGAGAGGATCTGAGAACAAAACACCCCCTGACAGAACTTAACCACTTTTTTAATTTTGTCCTGGAAATCTCTGGGATACTGAGGATGAGGCAGATTTAATAAAATGATGAAACACACTTGAATTAATCTGTGATAGTGGAAAACACTTGCAGGAGTCACAGAAGATGGATAGAACCCAAAATCTCCACTTGTTCTTTAGATTTTTCATTATCAAAGACTCCTTCTGTGTTTGGCTTAAGATTGAAGGCTTGTTCAGATTTCATAAAAAATGTTTGTCCTCACCTTCTTCAAGCAGTTTGTTTTAAATTCAGAGCTCTGTGTGGAGACACTTTATTTATGGTTGCAGTATCAAGATAGGTCTTGGCAACATCTCCTCCTACAAATGACAAATATTTGTAAAATGGTTCAAACCATTGTGTATACACAGAGATACTGATTAATGGACACAAGACAGCAAAAGCTAAGCTTTTCCAGCAATGTCTATACAGCAGTTTTGTGCTGAAACTCTGATGCACAGCCTTGCTCCAGAATTCACAGTTCCAGGCTTCTGCTCCAAATGGGGCTGTAAATTACCATTTCAATGGCTTAGCTTTAATTAACCATTTTCCCAAGTAAGATTCCAAATAGTAAAAAGTGAAGACTATGGATATCAGTTTCCAGGTTTTGTAGTATTATGTAACTGTCTGTCTACTTTTGTGGGGTTTTATTACGTTTTCCAACTTTCCCTAATCCCATCTAAATGATCAATATTTTTTTTCAGCCCTAACTCCTGAGTGACTCTCTCAAAACCCTGTGTAATACCCACTATGTTTTGTTCCCATTTGAGGGTTTACATTATTTCAAACAAAAAAGCAGTCTCAGTGAAGTTGAAATGTATGGTTTTGGTTTCAGGGCTACCTCTCTCTGACATAAAACTACTAAGCCTTTATTGAAATATATATGATTCTACCATAAACGCCCCTTTTATAGAATGCACCTGGAGAATATAATGGAAAACATATTTGTTACCCTTACAAAACCGAGCAACTGTTCTGTAATAATATATAGTCCATTTGATATTTAAAAGGTCATAATTTTACACAAAGAGAAGAAAAATGCAGGCAGGGTAAAAAGTAACATTAAAAAAATGTAGCTGCACATCTCACACATCTGCTTTTGTATTAGGCTGCCAACAGCATCTGACTTGGTGCAGCTCACTCTAATCATAGACAGACCAAGAGGACATCTCTATACCTCACTGCCCCTCAGATCCAGCATTTCCCAGTCCGTAACAATTTCACCTCCCAGTCCCTTGGGAGGTAAGAACACAATTCCCCTTTTTTTTTTCCAGTGGGGAGAACTGAAGTGTGGGATGGATAAACACATTTCCAAGTGCCACACAGGAAGCCTGCAGGAGAGCTGGAGCAGCCCCAGGTTTGCCAAGTGCAAGATCAAGTTCAAAGAGCCTCGTCTGAATGGTTGCACATAACATGAATTAGGAGCCCCAGGGGACCACGTGTTACCTGACAGGGCAGGAGAATGAACCACTCCATAGCGGAATACAAACCTTCTGTACCTGGAAAGCAAAGTTCAACAGCTGTAACAGCTCCTGTGGCCCTGGGATCAAGGCCTGGTCGTGGACATGCAGCACCAACGAGGAGGAACTGCATTCCTGGAACAGGTCTAAAGTATCACCCTTCCTTCCAGTCAAACTATACAGGGAATCACAACAACCTCTGAGATTTTCCTCACCTAATTTATGCTTAAAGAAATGGAGACCCTATATGTGCTTTAAGTACCGGGAGACCTCCCTGACCATTGAGGCATTCCAGTACTTGAAGGAGGCTTAAAAAAAGAGGGAGAGTGACTCTTTTCATGGGCAGACAGTGATAGGATAAGGGGAAACTGATTTCAAACTAAAAGAGGGGAGATTTAAATTAGCTGAAATGTGGGTGAAATGCATTCCTCCAAGGGTGGTGGGGACTGAAACCGTTGCCCAGAGAAGTTGTGGATGCCCCATCCCTGGAAACGTTCGAGGCCAGGCTGGATGGGGCTTGGAACAACGGGGTCTTGTGGGTGGCCCACGGCAGGGTGGTTGGAACCAGGTGACCTTTAAGGTCCCTTCCAATCCAAGTCTTTCTATGATTCTGACAGCTCTCACTGTATGACATACACCCAGATGGGTTTCTCCCTTTTTGAGCCTGGTTTGACCAAGATTAATGGTGAAATTCCTGCCAATGAGCTCACACTCACCCTTACGGCTTAGGGCATAAACAAATTGAAGGGTTCAGGAGCCACAGAACATGCTATTGAGAAAAAGGTGTGAAGCTTTTGGAGAAGACTGGTGCCCTCAGTGTTCTTGTTGTATTTCTCAGTGAATTCATGCATAAAATGTTATTATTCCTTTCCATCTCTTTTTTTTTTTTTTTTTTAAACTGAAACTTGGCTGTGTTTTTGCATCACACCAAACACAATTCCTGCTCATAAGAAATTCAGTCTGGCAAGCAGTGTTGTTTATTTAGACAGAGGTCCGTGTGTGCAGGTGATATAATCACCCCTCCATGAAAGCCCCACAGCACAACACTGTTGGGAGAAGGATGGCTCTTGTTCATGAGATACAGGTTGCATATGGCATTGTCAGCTCATTGTGGGCAAAATGTGGAGAATTTCCTCTCCCCTGCCCCATTTAGTAGTAATGATGAACTTGGCTTAACAAGGAAGAAATTTGTCCTTTTTTCTTTACTTCTTTCTTTTTTTCTTTCTTTTTTTTTTTTTAATTTTTTTTCCCAGTAACTTAAGCTTTAAGAAGTTTTTGGCTTCACTGCCTTTGATTCCAAATGTGTGATGAGCTATTGAGTTTGTAATAAGCAACAACATGCATTAGTACATCAAATATGCTGGGGTTCCTTACAACTTTTACGGAAAAAAATGTTTTCCTTCAATACAAACACTTCCTTTCCTTGAAGAAAACAAACAACAACTCCAGAGCTGAGGTCCCCAGCAAATGGTGTCTCCAGAAGCTGAGAGTTCCATGATGGGGATCCCACAGCCCTTGCTCCCTGCCTGGCATGGGAGGCTGCCTGGCACTGTACATGCTGGGGGAGCCCCCAGCTCAGGTCCTGGTCCGATGGGCTCGTCCCTCCAGCTGCTCTTCATTTTCATTCCCTCTCACTGTCGGTTTATCTCCCCCCCTTTCAAATCTCTGCCCCTTCCTTTGTTTTTCCTTTCAACTAATCCCTTCCTGCTTTTCCCCTGGCCCCCTCTGTTGTTACATACACACACTTTTCTATCCAGGGAAGTTAATTTAGATTAACGGAAGGGCTAGATTTAAGAAAGAATAGTTCTCCCTTAAAAACTCCACACAGAGATGCCCTAATTCTGGAATAAAAGCATTTTCAAATGAACACAATGGTTTGTACGCAGCAAATTAAACCAGCTCCGTTTGAAATCCTTCTGCTATAGGATTGCAAGTGCTCATCTGATTATGCCCAAATTTAATTGGGAACGTTTCCTCATGCCAAATTTGCCATAAAGACAAGATCCTGTTCCACTCCCAGGCTTGCACGGATACCCCTCCAAACCATTCAAAGAAAGCAATACATCTGCTGCCCAGCCATCCATGAAGAAATCAGGGAGCTAACATAATATTTGCAAGCCAAACTCTGCTCACTCTTCTGCAGTATTCATCTGTTTAGACTGCAAACTCTGGGGTGAGAAAAGTTTCTCCCTCTGTTTTTTATGTGGTGCCTGGCACAGAGAGATCCCAGCCTTCATTGTCGGGCCATGGCACAGCAAAGAAAGAATTCAGCAGAAAGTGTTGTGCTTTCACAAGTGCCTCCCTGTCCCAGGCTAACTGAACTCCCTGTGACATCTGCGGGGAAGCAATTTTCACCCCACCCAAATTTAGGAACCAAATTTAGCCAGCTGCTCTTGGAGGGCTTCTTCACAGAAACCTGAGAGAAATGGGCTCGAGTAGAGATACGAGACAAAATTCAGAGCAGAAATCACAAAGCTTCTCCCCAGCAAGCCTGAGAGCCACAGGATTGTTCTTGCCTCAGTTAAGTGCCTCAGGTTGTATTTCCAAATACACCCATGGGCACTTTCCCCTAACACAGAGGAAATTTTATTAAGAAAAAGAGAGGAAGAAGGCAACAGAAAAGCAGTGAGAAGAGAACGTACCTCAAATTTGCATGGAGCAAAATCATGAAAGTTGAACTAAGCAAAGGTTAATATCCAGTTGGACTAGCTGAGTCTTCAGGCAGTGAGTAGCTCCATGGCTGCTCATGTGCTCAGTGAGTGGCCACTCCACATTTATGGGGGTGTTGGGATGCAGCCTTTGGTCTTCCTACCCTAAAACTACAGCTTAGTGCCCCACACCAGCAGACAACCTGCGTGTGACACTGGGCACTCCTGCAGAGAGCTCCCAGCCCCAGCATCCCAGCTGTCTTATGAGACCTTGGGTTAACTCCTGAGTGCTGTACTGGGAGATCCCACGATGACAGCTGATGCTTCAAAGGACTGAAGCTGCCCAGTTGCGCTGGTGCAGCTGCCCATGTGTTTTGAATGATGAGACAGTCCCAGAAAACAGGTAGTTGACTACAAAAAGAACCCATGAGTTCTTCCGTGGTCACTCACTGTTCTGCTGCTTGCACTGAGACAAAACGCCTGCATCCAGGCCAGAGCTGACACCCACGAACTGAAGGCATGGCTCACCTTGCAGTGGTGGTGTCTGTGTCCACAGGTGCCTGAACAGCTTTGTAAGATAACCCAGAGGACAAAGCCCAGCCTCTAAGGTAATGGCACTGAAATAACTCTGACTTTGGCAGCAATCTGGGATTATGATTGCTGGCATTAAGATTTCCAGCTGAAAGAGTTTTGCTGTATATCTGCTTGCCTATGTGTAGGTGACATTTGCTACTTGCTGTGCAGGGAGAGCCCCACACAAACAGCAGCATGTTTTCCTACCTCTGTCAATCTCTGCTATGAACTTCTGTGGGACATGGGTCACATCCTGCTTCATAATTACTCTCCAGTGCTCATGAGAACATTTCTAAGCCTAAAAAGCTGGCTGGAAAGCTGGCCAGACCTCTCTCTACCATTGGGAAATCCACTGAAGTTCCAGATTTAACGGGAGAGACAGGAAATGACCTGTAGCATCAACAACCATTGACACTAATTTCAGCTGAAAGAGGACACTGGCAGCCGAATACCCGTGCAAGCTCATTTCCTCTCCACAGCTGTCGCAGTCTCCAGTTAGCTGAACTGGAGTTCAGGGCTGTGGTGAGACATGTTGGTCACGTCTATGCTTGGAAAGTAAACAAGAGCACAGAACAGTTTGTGTTCTTGTCCTAGCCCACTTTATATTTTGGCCCAGGCGCAGCGACTGGCGCCGGGGAGACAATGTCAGCTGGGTTTCTCCAGGGTCCAGGGTTTCTTGGGAATGACAGCTCCTCAGCAGCCCAAGCTATGATGCTTGGTGGACCCAGAGGTTCCAAATAGCCACATGTTCCTCTTTTCTCTTGCACTCACCCTTCAGCTTTCTGAACTATCCCAATGTCTTACAGCACATTGTCAGTATCACCCACAAGCTCATGGACAAATTATTATGCTGGTTGCCCCAAGTGAGATTCTGGTCTCAGAGTCTCAGAACTCAGTCCTAAAAGGAAATGGATTTGCCTCGAGAGAAAACAAACCAATATCTTCCTGAAAAATCCCTACAACAACCCGTACAAGCATCACATGTTTAGGGGCAGGCCTGTGGCTGCCCACGACCCAGAGACTGTATGATTTCTCCTTCAGTTAACAGTGGCCTAGGGAAAGGTGTCCCTGCCCATGACAGGGAGATGGAACAAGATCACCTTTAAGGTCCCTTGCAACCCAAACCATTCTGTAATTCGATGATTCTATTAAGACAGGGAAATCTGTGAACAGTTGAGATGCAATTCCAAACAGTGCCCTGCTTTATTGCAGGTGTCAAATGGCCAGTCCAAACTGCTATTACCAGTCCAGGATTGCTAAGGTTTAAGGCATTAAGACCCAGGCAGGTTATTGGAAATCCTGCCGAGTTCATCTATCTCTAAATTGACTATCCCTTTGTCTTGTTCTTTAAGGAGTTTTCATACAGAAAATAAATCTGGAAGAGTCAGAAACCTCAGGCAGTTATGTTCCAGCTAAGGGAGCTCTGAGGGTTTCCTCACCTCTAGCTATGAAGCCCATGACATCCAGCAATCCTTCCTCATACAATAGATACTGGGATATCTTGTGCTTGGCTCAAAAGAAGCCCACAGATGTCTGCTGCTGGCTCTAGGTCTAGGCTCTCATAAAACTTCCACAGATGTTTGCCTTGGGGTTGAAGGCTCTTCTCAAGCAGCTCAGTGCAAGCAGCATGCTGCTTTGCTGAACTGGCAGAAAGCTTCTCTGGGTATTTTTCTTATTTGGAGGGTGATTTTCTCATGAATTGAAATAAAAGACTCAGCTTGTTTATGTTACACCATGGAGAGGGATAAAGCCATCTATGCAGTTTCTCCTGCTCTGTTACATATATATGTACCAAGCAGGTGCTTTGGAAAATCCCACCCTGAAACCAGAGCTATAAAGTTAGCAGTTAATCTCAGGGGACTAATCTTCAGCCAGTGTCAGTCAGCATCACCTCAACGTGTGCTGGCTCAGGATCTGGCCCCAGGATCAGGGAAGAAGAAAGGAGCAGCGACCAGAAAAGGGCCCAGAAAAGGAGACACCGCTGCCATGGGGACTCTCTGAGCTACTGGGGGGATTAGCAGGTCCCGTGCTAGACTGGAGCTGGGTGGAAATCAGGTGCATTTTTATTGCTGAAAATATTTGAGGAGCCAAGGAAAAAAAAAAGGAAAATCACAATGCTGCTTCTGCTTTGCATTGCACTGTCTGCTTCATCTCCCCAGAACAGCTCAGTGGTCTCAGGGGTCACCTTCCCTTTCGCTGTCCCCATCAGCAGCGTGTGTTTTCTGTTGGGAAAGAGAAAGAAGTGAGAGAGGCTGGTTTGGGGGTGGCAGAGGTCACTCATTTAAGGCTTATTCTTAATCCCTTTTCTGCTGCAGACTGCCTGTGCATTGGTAAAAGCAGATCTAACCAGGGACCATGGCACCTCTGATATTATCCTTTAGCAGGTGACATCTCACTTGCCCCTCCATGAGTGAGGTGAGACCTATCAAATCTCCCATGCCTGCAGTGGGAAAGGCAAAAGCAGAGGCATCCCACTTTTCAAAGTATTTCTGCAAGTGTTTCCCCCCCCCATATTTCAGGTAGAAAGACTTTTTAAAAGAAGTTTTGTTTTCCACGCAGTTTCACATTTTAAAATTCTTTCTCCTATTTTTTTTCCAGTAGGTTTAAGTGAACAGCAGTTTTCTCAAAGGGTTCAGAAATCTTTTTCATTCTTTTTTTAGCAGTAGATGGAGTAGGGTGAGGGAGTAATGAGCATAAAAATATGCATTAGAAAGGAAGGAAGGGAGGAAGGAAAGAAGAAAGGAAGGAAGGAAGGCAAGAAGAAAGGGAATGAAAAATCTAACTCATTTAAAATGGCTCTTCAAAAACCTCACCTCTCTGGTAAAAATTAAAATGTAATTAAAAATTACTTTTCGGCAAAGTATTTCCTTATTCGTGAATCACATCTTAAGTATTCTTGCAGTCAAAAACATTTGCTTTCATCCTTATTTATTTCTGCATTAAATAAAAGCAGGCTGAGATGTGGAAAATCACTTTGATGGAAGGCATTTTCTGAAATCTGTGTATTGCTTAAATTCCATCCCAGATCTGTTTCAGACTTACCCAAATTGAACGAAACCTGCAAAGTGTTTGAATTTCACCCACCACTGCTGTTAATCCCTCTTTTCTTCCCGTCACAAAAGAAGAAAGGTTACATCTGTGTCCCTGGGAGGCATCTGAAAGACGAAGCCCCTCCTTAGCCCAGATTTAATTTTTTCGAGAAGATTCAGCTCCCAGGATGCTCAGGTATCGCTGGCAAAGGTCTCTGAGGTGTGTACCTTCCCCTCCAGCTGCAGGCAGCATCTGTGCTGGTAAGAACCTTTTGGGCAGCGATTTGAAATGTGAATTTCACGCTGTTTCAGTGGGACACAGACACTGGTCCTACGCTGATCTTCCATCCCAGGCAGACCTGGCCTGTGCCCCCCACGGATGCTGAGGTGTGAGCAGGGCCAGTGCCCAGTGATGTCCTGCACTGCACTCGCCAGACCCTGTCAGCCTTAGCTCTGCCCTGAGCCAGTGGAGGAATTTCTGGCTTCAATAGCCTTTAAATTATTTTCCTTCCATGATTGTATGTGGTAGCCCTATGTCAAAGAGCTCCCCCTCTTAACTACATGCTGGGGAAAATTGCTCTTCTTTTGTTTCTTTTTTTTTTCTCTGAACTTGCCACTAACTAGTTTCATCTGATGTCCCCTGGCTGTTGTATTAGAAGAGACAGCAAACAGTCATCCTCTATTCATATTTTCCAGTCTTGAGATCTCTATCATATCCCCTTCAGTGGTGTCTTTCCCAGCCTGGGCAATCTGAGTCCATTTAATTGCACTCCTAGCCTGTTTGAGAGCTGAATTAATTATCTGTTTAATTATCTGTTTAGTCTATTCTTAACCTATTGTTAGGGTTTGATGGCCTGGAGCCACCCTGGTGTCTGGTCTGTGCTAGACTGCTTTATAGGGCCCACCAAGAAGGTGAACCTCTGCACATGAGCTCAGCAGAGGCTGGATTCATCTCGTGGCATCTTGGACACCAAAGCCCACCCTGAACTACTGTTGAAGGATGCCAGTCCCACTCATTGACTGACAGGCAGGCTAAAATGGTGATTTTCCTTGTTCAGTCTGGTAACAGCAGTGCCAAAATTTACAAGTCTGGGCCCATGAACACTTCTGCCCCAATAAAAGGCAATGCTTAGTGAGGGGATGTGCCCTTCAGCAGAGCAGGGAGCGGATCCAAGCAAGACACCCTTCTCCCCCTCTCTGCTCCTCACCCTTTGGGTTTTGCCCCATCCTCATGTATCCCTCTGTGGTCAACATCCCATGACCTTACAGGTGACTCTGGTGCTGAGGTGACTCCTCACTGCTGGGGTGCTGTGAGCCTGTCCATAGTGCACGGCACAGCCCACAGTGCTAATTGTTTTTCCTAAGTGGCTTTCTTTCCTATCTGTAATTAATTCAGTCCCGCTCATTTACGATCCCATTAAGTGCCACGCGATAATAAGCAGCAGAGGAAAGCCTCGCTGGAGCAGAGGGAGGAGGGCTCAGCATCCACCAGAAGCTTTGCAGGATCAAGCCTCTAAGTGGCTGCAATTCAGTGACAATTTAGCTCATTCGATCTGTGAAATGTATCCCTGGAACGCGTGCTCGCAGCTGTCTCTCATGCACACCTCCTCAGCATCAAAAACTGCTTATGTCTTCTTTTCATCTGCACCAGATGGTGGCTGTGACACCAGGGGCCTGTCTTTTTTCCATGCCATCCACACAGGACTTGACAGAGTGAAGAAGAAAGGTACTTCTACCTTGGATAGACCTGCCAAACGTGCCCTGAAGACCCCACACCCTGTGTCTGCTAATTGCACCAACATTGTCTTGCAGCATGAACCACTCCAGCTCTCTGTTTTCTTTCAAAGTGTATTTGTTTTACAGCTGACATGTTTATATATGTTAACTGTTTGCTATAGATATCTGTCAGCTTCAACTGGCAAAACCAAAAAAAGAGAAAAAAAAAAAAAGAAAAAGAGGGGCTGGCTCCAGGCCAGAGGTATGTTTCTTAAAAGCACTTTGCTTTTTGTCACATGGTTTTGCATAGAAAGAGAAACGAGGAGAGGGAGGGTGGACTGGCAGAGGATATTGTGCTTTAAATACAGTGAAAGAATTTCATGTGAAAATGTACTCTACTTTTCAGATATTAGCCCAAGAGCCATAAAAAGTCATTTTATAGTCCCAGAAATTATACACAAACATTGGTATACTGTTTGTCATAAAAACTGCTCTAAGGAGGGAATCGTGCATTATGCTTTTCGAAATATGACATTTATGAGCTGCCTCTGATTGTTACCAGAATGTTTTTTAATGAAATTGAAAATGTGTGTCTGTGTGTTCATGTGTGTTTGTGTGTACATACAATAAGAGGATGTGTCACTGAGAAAGAGAAAACTGAAAAAATGTTCTTTACTCAGCCCAGAGGTTTCCATCTTTCTCCTTTTCAAAGAACAAAGACCACAGCCCCTCCTGCCAGTGAGAGGAAAGGCAGAAGTGTCCATTTCTTCAAATTTGAAGAGAAATCAGCAAAATTTCCTGAGATGTTTTTCTTCCTTGTTTTCCTTTCAAGTAATAAAGGGCTAGTGCTGTGCAAAATCCCCTTCCCTTCGAGATAAAACTGCAACACTTAAGGATGTAGGTGGAGGGACACGAATCTGTCCCAAGGCCAAAGATGTTGGCTCAGGTTTCTCCTATGTGTTTAAAAAGGTCTTAAACTAGAATTACATGATGCTTGTGCCTTCTGCCAGTCCTTACGCCCAGTGCCTAATTGCTCCTGGTGCTGGGATTCACTGCCTCCTGGGCACTTTTCACACTGTGAGAAGAACAGGCTTGTCATGATGACACATTTTTTTCTGCTGGACTGTTTCACCACCTTCCCTGCCCAAAAGCAGGGTGAGAAGTCAGAGTCAGACAGTGACTCATCCTATGCACTCTTGCTTTTAAGAGTGCCTGAAGTTTTTCCAAAGAGGCAGCTCTGTTTCTTTGAGAGTTAGGTTGTTTTGCACCATTTTCTGGAGTTTCAGGTCTTTTTTATTTTACTGCATGGGACTGCTCCTCAAAGGGCAGAAAGCCACCAAATCTTTCCAGATAGGCTGCGTTTTCCTTCATTTATGGTTGGGGCAGGGCTGAGCCCAAGCTAATGACCCCAAATGAGACACAAATTAATGCTGCTTGGGCACAGAACCATATTCTTGCAGCCTTGCAGCATCTGACCCATTAACAATGGGTGCTTGAGCTGAAATTAGACCTGTTTAGAAGAAACGATTGAAGACTTTGTGCCTGCAGTTGTGGAGCGAGGGGTCCAAATGCCTGGGGTCTGTTTGTGTCTGTTATTTGCAGCTCAGTGATTTATCAGCAGGACTCTGGACACAGACCATACTGGGCAACCCCTTCTTAGATCTTGGGCTTCAGATAGCAGGAAAGGCAGACAGATTGTTTGCAAGGGAATCAAAAGCACTTTGAGTCTTAACTGCTGCCTGAGTCATCTCACAAAAGGCATACAGTGCAGCAAACTGTTGCCCTGCAGACAAATTTCATACAAAATGACTGTGTAAAGCACCAATGTTTATACACGAGGCTGATGTGGGTTGAAGGGCTGTTTGAAATGACTGCGGATAGTTATGTAATTATTTGAGAACAGTAGAGCATAATAAGTTAATATAAACATTGAAGAAGACAGTATGAGTTCACTGGATGCTTACGTGAATCTGTCATCCTTCTTACAAATGCCTTTCTTCAAATATAAACCATGTCCTTTGTGGCTAAGAAATCATAGGTGCCCAGTTATGTTTGATGGGGGAAAAGGGAGATGGATGGGCAAGGGGAAAATAACTAATCTCCACCTGGAAGGGCTGCTGGGCATTTGGTGTTTGCCAGCTCTTTGGACAATGCCTTGATGTCCAGTTGATTGGGTACTGTGTTTGAATCTGACTCTTAGTTAATCCCAGCATGTAAAATGAGCTCTACAAAAATGTGTGGAAATAATTGGTATGTGAGGCAGAAAGAGACAGCAAAGGTTGTGTGGAGGTAACTCCTGGGTGAACCACGGGGACTTCATAAGCTTCCCAGCATCATCAAGGATGTAAAACAGGCAGTGCACCCTTATGGGTGACTGGTGGCAGGTCTGCTCTAGTAATTTATGTGACAAGTAGGCTGCTTTTTCCATTTAATGTGGTATTAACCAGAATGGCAGAAATTATGATGTGAAATCTTTTGAAAAGATAATAACTGAGAATGATAATCTTGTGGTTAGTGCATCTGACTGCCTTCCCAGAGAGGCTTCCTTTTCAAAGTGACATATTTATGATAAAATATCCACTCTCTCACTGGTTCATTTCTCCATTTGGAGTATACAAGGATATATACTAAGAATATGGTGTTTTTCTAACTGTTTTCTATTCAGATTGAAAGTTCTTCAGGGAGAAGATTTGTGCTATCACAGCACCTGACACATGGAGTCATGTTTCACAGGAAGCCCCTGTGTTTGAAAGATCACATTTTCAAATTTTCTTTCTCCCCCTCTCTAGCTGAAATCATGTTTTTTATGCAAAAAAGTGAGTAATTCATCTGAAAAAAAAAAAAGGTGTTGTTTATTTTTTTTCCCCTCAAAGGCAGACCCCTTATTTTTGACTGCATGATATGCTACGTGTGAATGGGAGCCTGGCATCCAAGAAATCAAAAGGATATGGTTTAAATAATGATTACAGTAATACAGTTTCTCCTCTCTTCTAAATCAAGTACGCTGTAATCCAATGCTGGTGTAATTCCTCACAGGTCTGAAAGTATGTGACAGCTGACATACACCACTGAGTACAAATAAGGCACAGTCAGGGTCTCAGCCTGGAAAAATCAACTTAGAATTGGTATTTTCTGGACCAAGGCTTGCATTTTTCAGTAAGTTTATCTTTCTTAAACAACAAATGAAGCAGAGATGTTGGAAGAATATAAAAACACAAGGAAAGAAAAGAGGCGGTTTCAAGCCTGAAAAGGCTTTTTTTTTTGGTTCTTCTTTTTATTTAATTACTGCACAGTGTATCGCCCCCTGCTAAGCACAGAAAGATGAGCAGAGTGGTATCTACATCAGCTAGCTGGTGGTATGTGTAAGAGTGAAAGGTGGGGCTGGGAATCAGGATTCAGATCCATTTTGCCCATGGCTGGTTTGTTGTCACAGAAATTCAATGTCACTGTGACCTTACACCATTAGGAAGAGCTGTAGCATTCCTGAGAAAAGTCAGAGCAGCTATCCCACTTAGGAGAACCTGTCCAGAGTAGAACCACAGGATGGGGCATCCACAACTTCTCTGGTCTAGGAATCAGCTAGATCTGTAGCCACACCTGCAGGTTTCCAGGTTTTTCTCTACATTGCTGAGCTGCTGCTTCCAGAGCTCTGAGCTGCCACCTGACACCCAGCAGCAATGCCAAGGCTGTCTTCGCAGACTGCATCACAGAGGGAAGCTTAGAGTCTTCCCAGGCAAAAACGGTCTTGACATGACTTCACAGTACAAAAAAGTTCAAAAGGTTTTGTTTTCACTCCAAGGCAGATCCAAAACACATTTGAAACTTTGAAAGTCATTGTAAAATGGATTCACTGTCTTCCTGCCAGCTACAGTCAGCTGGTTGGGCTGCAGAAAAAAAGAGCTGAGTTGCTGTAAAACGCCCAAAACAGAGAGCACAATGCTGTTTACAGTGACCCAAACTTCTAAAACTCTTCTTGAAATGAGAACCCACCAAGGACTGTTCTCAATTAATGGGACATTTGTGAGCACAACCACACGTAGACAAGTTGGGGCTGATCCTAGTCCACGTTGTAAGGGGACAGCTGCTTTGAATTCTGGTACATTAAAGTGGCTGAAGGCAGAACTGGACCTGCTGAGAATGGCAGTGCAAAGATCCTGCCATGCTTAGGCACAAAGCCACACAGACTGCTGTAAATCATTTGTGCAGCTCAGGGAGTGAGGTTTGCCCCTGGAGGAGCCTTGTCCTTCTCCTGCACCAGGGCATGGGAATGCATTCTGCCTTTTGTGGAATAGTCCACTGCAATGGGACAAGAATCTTTGGCCTCCTCATGCATTCCCAAGAGGATATCCTCATACTGAGATCTGGGACTAGTCCCTCCCCAAGGTTTGATTTGGGTTTTCTTTTAGTATTTCAGTGTCTTCATCCTCTACTCACACAGAGAGTGAAGGGCTGCCCTTTGCCAGCCCTATCCTGTCTGTGATGTTGGTGCTTCACACTTCCCTCTCTTCAAACTGGGAACTGAACACGAAATTTAGGGAAGAAATACTCCCATCACACTTACAGTAGTTTTAATATGCTGGAATCTCAGTAGATTTCTCAAGGCTTAAACCAGTATTATTGAGAGCTACGTAAATCCCTGAGAGCAGAGCTGATGATTCTGCTGGAATGGGGAGCCTTATCCTTACTCTAACACAGGTTTCTAAAACAAAGACAGCCATATGCTCAGAGCTGAATGAGACTGTTGTTACCCAGAGAGAGACCTTCTTTCCAAGGCTTACACCATGTTTTCTTAAATTTTCGAAGGACAAAAATCCGGCTATTTTAATGAACCTAACTCAATAATTCCTAATCCTTAAGTTAAACACTAACAGTGAAGCTCAAAAACTGGCCTCCCGAGTTTCAAAACACAAATCATGACCAGAACCCATTGGTAAACATTCCTGAAAATAAGTTTTGTTTTGTTTTCCCCCTCATGCTCTGCTGAACCTTGGAAAAACTAACTCACTCCTAATATTAATCCTAGTATAAACAGATTAGGAGCTCCCCTTCCCCCTGCTCTGCAAAAAATAATGCCTGTGAAAAGACACATTTTTTGCATCAATGAAACCTGAACATTTGTCTATTTTATGGACACCTTAAAAACAAATTCTCTCTTATTTTCTTATTTTGAAGCCTGAGACAAGAGTTTAATATGTTATAAGAAAGGTGATACTTTTTTTGCATCCATTTGATTAACAGAATTTGTGACTTTATCAGAAATAGTAGATCCAGCCCTTTTCCTCCTTAAATGAGGGTGTGACAAGCATCCAGTTGGAGATATCTCCCAGTTCCTTTCTCAGCAGCAGTGTGTGGCACAACCCATTAGTAGCTGAACGAATGCTGGGGAAGAATGTTTCCAGCCAGACATCTGAGCTATGGTTTGATTCCTCACAATTCATTAACTTCGAGGTGTTATTCCAGCAGCTCCATGGGCTCTACATCTGGCATTTTTTCTCTGCTCTCCTGCCCTTGAGGCAACACTAATGCCAGTGGAAAAAAGCAGCTTTCATCCTTGCAGACCTTGCACCAAAATTCTAGTGAGGTACAAGGGGGTCCCTTCCCATCCAAGCACACTGTGATTCCTGTGGCTTAGGCTTGGTATATTTACCCAAGGTATAAGGTGAGGTGTTACCCAGGGAAATAAGAAAATGGCTTTATCACATTGAGAACACTGGCAGAGAAAGTTTCCCTGGAGAAGCCAGAGCTGTTGGCGGATGCACTGCTCTGTCTGTGTCGATCAGACACCCCCACAAGTAGGATAATGCACCTCCCTGAATCGCACATGACTTACAAATCTCAGATAACAGCATGTGCTCCAGATTTACAGCCAAAAATGGACATCTTGGGGTATGGAGAACTGCAGTTTATGAACATTTGGTTTTATGTTGGGTCAGACAGAGTTAAAGACAATCTTGGAGCATAGATTGGGCCATCTGTTATCAAGGGAATGGCTGATCAGAAAGTGTTTGTACTTTAACACTTCAGGCTCAACTCCTGCAAATGCCAAAGCCTGGAATTGACTTTATTTCTGCATGTGAAGATGTTGTTCAGAGATATAAACTTTGTAATCTGTGTGTGTTTGAATTAGGAAGGTGGCTAGGCAAGGCAAGGTGCTGAGGCAGAAGAAAGAAGGAAACAAACAAGGAAAAAGCAAAAAGAGAAAAAGATAAAAATAAAAGAAAGATGAAAGATGGAAAGATATCCATTATAAGGGAAAAAACCTGCCAAGATATTAAAAGTTTTGACAGATTCTGGGAGGTGCCAGACCATTCCCCAGGCCATTATTTGTGGGTCTCACCTCCTTCTCCTGTATCCATGTTCTGGGCACAAGGGCACCGTTTGCAGAAGAAAAACTCGGTGTGCTGCAGTCTGACAGGGATTAATCATTTCCTCAGTGCATGAAAGGTAGTTTCTTCAGAGTTATGGCACCAAGTATAAAAACCTTAACTCACATAGCTTCTGAGGCAGAGCTAGTAACCCTCTGCTCTGCTGCAATGCTTGAAGATCAAGCAGCTTAAAGTGCTTTTGGAAAGAAGCTGAGGTTTGCTATGCCAGGAGGCTTATGGGGAGGCAGGGGGGAGCAGAGAATAAGTAGCTAATTTCAAGAAGTATCCCAATACAGGTGCCATTACTATACCTGTGAGTAGATTTTCATAGCAGCCTTTCTGCTGGAGAACCAAGTACCAGTAAGCAGCCTTCAAAAAACGTCCCCTCCCTGCATGGCCTGACTCCGACTCCCCCCATGTGATTTTTCCCTTTTTCCTGCACAGGGCGGTATTGTGCTCACCAGGAATATGTACTCAAGTTTCTTAGTGTGCTTCAGCATCCTCATCAGCAGAGATGGCTCTTAATCAACACTTGCTCTCTAATGCTGACAAGAACTACCCCACAATTTTACATGGTTTTACCCTTGATTTTACCCTTGCTAAATATTATGGCCCATTGAACTGCTTTCTCCATGAAATGCTGCAAATTCTTAAGTGTTGCACAACGGCAATGACTGATGAAATTACCAATCAGCCTCAATAAATTATACTGTGACAAACAGCATTACTAACGGCATGCTAATCCCTCTGTGTTGCCTTTACAAAATCTCATAAAGAAGCTCCCAGCTCTTCTCCAGTGTACCAGCAGATGCACAGAAGTCGCTCTGATGTGATCCATGGCATGATCCAGAGCAGGGAGAAGCTGCTCATTGCTTGCTCTTTACTTAAAAGGAGTTAGAAACATGCTTGAATCTCTTGGGATGTGTAAAGTAGTGGTCACATGCCTGGCAGTGAGGCGAAAAAGTGCAGTAAGTGGTAGAAGTAATTTTTAAGCAGAAAATTATATAACAATCTCAATGAATTCCCTTTTCTGTGCACCATAAAGGGGTGGTGGGTGGGAGCTGAGCAGAGCTGAACTTACTGACCAAGAGAGAACAGAAAAGTATGGACATTTGACAAATTGAAGAGATATTTATTACTTTAATATCTTAAAAATGTCTTTTAGCCTCCACTTTTCAGCTGTTCTAAAAACATAAATTAGCTTGGATTTACACTGCTGATGAACCATAAAAGTGTGAGTATCCTACAGTGATTTAGTTGTGTGGCCTTGCCTCCCTGACAGCTCTTATCAAATACTGATGTTTAGAGGCTTTGTAGGGGTTTTATCAGCTGGGTAGGGACCTCATGGGGGCTGCTTACCTCAGTCTGGAGACTCTTATTTCTCCACATTGGCTACAGTCCTGTTCAGCCTCCTAATTCAGCATCCTAAATGACCTCCTGAAGATTCTTGCTTCCCACCATTGGCATGAAGTCCTAATTTTTACATCCAAATTGGGCACCTCTGACCAGTGATGCATACATCTCCTTACATGATCCCAGATCTGGAGCAGCTCTGTAACTAGAAGATATTTACACACACAAGCCTGGGTGGCTGCCTATGATTTTCATGTTCCATCAGAACATTCAGGGAATGTCTGATGTCCCCATTAAATGCTTGTGCTCCACACGGCTACTGATTTGCTGCTGGCCAGGACAGGAGTCCTGGCACAGCAAATCACCCTCCCCTCCTTGTCTGCAGATTCAGCTGCCTGCTCAGATTTGGGGTGATACCAGTAAACTATACCAGGCATTTCTAAAACAGTTTAAATTAGACTAAACTTAGACGATACGATGTCTAGTAAATCTCAGTTTGGTGGGATGCGCAATTAAGACAAAGATTAATAACAAACTCTGTGTCAGCTGCATGGATGCCTGTAATGAACCTCATGGAAGTCCAGGAACTCTCCCTGACCTCTGTGCATCACCACACTTTGCCTACAAAGACACATTTTAATTGAGGTCACCCTCAGCACAGCCACAGAGCACTGACTATATAACAACTGTTGTGAGAGAGTGTACGTGAAATGAAGCTCAAGCTTTTGGACAGTTAGAGCCCAAAATGCTCTAATTGTGGTGTTGTCAGACAGACAGACCACAAAGGCTCCTCTCTATCCACTGCAGACTCTGATGACTGTCCCAGGTACTTTTAATCATGTCAAATAGAACCAAAAATGGTTACCACTGAGGTATCTGCTCCGGGAGCCCCATCTCACTGGGACTTGAGGATGAGGAAGGAGGCATCTGCCTTGGGAGGCAACCCAAAGATGGGCCCAAGTGACTGTGATTGTCCCCAGACTTTGCACCAAGTTTAGACCAAAGACAGATGGTGACAGTGTCTCACTTTGCTTGCCAGGCTTGTGGTTAAAGGCTTCCCTGGAGGATGGAGACATGGGTCTATCTGCCAAGCTGAGCCCTAACCACGAGGCTCCACAGCACTCAGGGTAGGAGACAAGATTTGCTGAGGTGCAGCTAGTGACTCCAGAGGGAAAGGTGGCCCAAAGGAACAGGCATGACCTGCATGCAAGGTGAGACAAGCCAGGTGGGAGCAGGGAGCTGGGGTCTAATTGCTCTGCTTATGGCACCACTAATCATTTAGAATTCATGCTGAGGAAGACACCCTGTCAGCACCTCTCTGTTCGCCATCTCTGTTGGAGACTCTTCTGCCTCCTTTCCATTATATTTATATATGAAAGAGGTATGGCTAATATAACCTTCAGGGTGCTGAAACCTAGAATGCCCTGTTAAACCCCCTATCAGTCCTTTAAAAACTCTTTTACAGAACCAGCTTTAGAAAAGATATTTTAGATATATATTTACAAGCTGAGGCCTTTTTAAAGGTGTAAATTGTTCCATAGCTTTCCTGGAAGAACAAGACAGACATTAAAATATTCCATGAAGATAAGTGGCTTTGCTGGCTTTACATGCTGGATTAGTGTTTTTATGGTTTCCACACATCTTTTATCTCCTGTGCAGAAGTGTGAGTCATGCTTTTTTATTGAAGGAGCGCATATTATTAAAGTGGTGTAGTTCTATACTAAAAACACTTTCACAAGAGAGTAGAGCATGGGAATGTGTAAGAAGATTTTATCCAAGTAGTTTTTATTTCCCCTGCTGAATAAGCTGCATCATAGCCTCTAAGGATATGATCTGGAGGTCTAGACAATAACAGAGCTGTTTCTTTGTCCTTTAGTTCACCCTACTTTAACCAGACAGGGATTTTGCTCACATCCAACTTCATGGTCTCAGCATAGGGGCAGAGCACTCCTTGCCCAGAGGCATCACCTGAGTCATTAGCAGGACAAATTTGTCCCTGTGCTGATTTCAATGCAGTGACCCAGGGAAGGATATTCTGCTGGTTTTATGGCATGTGAAACAGTGCCAGCTTCACAGCCTGTTCCCTTTCCCGTCCTCTGCCACCATGGCAGCTGCAGACAAGAGTGGCCTCGACTTGTAGAATCATAGAATATTCTGAGTTTGAAGAGACCCACAAGGACCATTGAGTGTAACTCCTGACCCTGCCCAGGTCAAACCAAGGAATCACACCATGTGCCTGAGAGCATTGTCCAAATGTTTGTCCAACTTGGGCAGCCTTGGTGCCACTTCCCAGGAAACCTGATTGTCCACGTACTCATCACAACCCTGCAAATAAACAGTCTTTGCTGTCTACACTGTCAGGTAGCCAAGCCTGAGGTTTGGTTATCCTGCAAGCCACAGTGGGGGTCAGCTTGAATTTCACTTCAGCTGTGTCCCTGAACTGTGCAAGGCTTTTCTTCAGGGGCATGGTAAAATACAGTCAGTCCACCTTGGGTTTCTTCCCCAGGATAGTGTGAGCACTGCAGAGCTGGGGGATGTGAATGGTGCCAGGCAAAATCCCCTGGACTGAGCAATATGCTGCTGATACTGGTGCTGACTCACAGAGGTCAGACTCCTCTGCCCCAATCTCCCACCCAGGTCATCCCAAGTACCAGACTCTGGTCATGAAGGATTTAAGATTTCCTTCTCAGCTTTGCTAATGTGCTGATGTGCCCCACAGCTTCAGTCCAGGCAGAGCTGCAAGTATCTATGCAGAGAGATAAACTGGCTTGCCAGGACTCTCGGCACTGCGAGGCAGACAGGGTGACTCCAGAGTATCTGACTGAGCGGTGGATGTTGCACTGGAGCCATCAGCGGGCTCATGTCTCTGACAAATGGGCTGCTGGGACTCTGCAGCTCACCCATCCGTGGTGCAAAACCACTGCCTGCTCTGCACCAGCTGTATCCTCTCCCAAAAAATAGCTGCTGGACACCACAGGCTGAAGAAGTTTCTGTTGATTGTTAAATACATTTAAATGCAAGATAAAAAGTGACAGATCAGTGGGATGAAATTTGGGCTGGTGTTGCTCACCGGACTAAAGGCTGACAGACAGCATTGTGTCTGGAGAGCCCACTCTTTTGTTGAAAGCTTTTTACTGGCTACAAGGGACATGTGAAGGGAGACAAGAAGCGTTTGGGTCAAGGAGGGCCTGGTGTGAGCAAAGTTCCTGTGAGAGCTGGAAGTTCAAACAAAAACAGAGACAAAGCACCCCCTTCTCAGTTGACTGTGACACCGACTGACACTACTGACTCCAGGATCATTAGTCCTTATCCACATTAATACAAAAGGTTCAGGACACAGGATTTCAGACCACCAAGTAGTAATATGCTATTGTCTGTAGTAATGCGATATTTGTTTGAATATGAAAACCGGTCTTATAAGAGGTCCTGTTGCCAAGATCATCTACTGTGAATGAGGAAAACTGTGTAAATGAAATGGTAACCTTTTTGCTCTCACTGCTTTCTTTGCTAAAATAGATAAACAACAGAATATTTCAGTCTCACAAACGTGTTTCTGAGCAAGACAGTTAGCTCACAATGCCAGAAACATGAGGCTGGACTCAAGCCAGGGTTCAAGAGGTGAGAGGAGGCACCATCTACAGTCACACATGGCTCTCAACTGGACAAAGTGTTGAGAGAAGTGCACATGGCCTGAGGTACATGGTGGATACTTGGGCAGTAGGCAGGGCAGGAGTTGGACTTGATGATCCTTGTGAGTCCCTTCCAACTTAGGATATTAAATGACTCTATGATCCATAAGTTGCTGATGCTGCAGTGACTGCTATTTCCCACTGATCCCAGGTGCAGGACCTGAGTTTGGTTGCTTTCTCCAAATTTTATTTTTGTCTTAAATCAGTTTTAACAAGCATGAAGACATTTACAAAAAAAGTTTGCCCTCAGGCTTGCTCATCTTCCCTAAGAGTCTTCCATATTCCAGTGATGTTCCCCAGGGGAGTTGAGGGAGCATTTACATTTGTTTGGAAGAGAAATGAAGATTACAGATTTTAAAAGAAGTGTTTTCCCACCCTCACTCTAAGGGGAAACAAACACATGTATCAAACATGTTGATGCTGGGATTTTCATTCCTCTAACTGCTCTTCAACAGATGTGCTTATAATTAGTGGACACTGGGAAATGCCAAGATTGGTTTAATACTGTGTAATCCTGACAGTCACTCAGCAGGAGACCTGCAGGTGTGCAAGGAGCCCTGACTTGGTTGCAGAAGAACTTTAAAGAAAAATCCTGCAAAAATGAATTTGTCCTAAGTCCAAAACACCCCTTTGGGTTGTTAAGGCTCAAGCAGGTAACAGGTACCTTTTCCATGTCCATGAATATCATGCAAAAACTTGTGGGCTTTTGCACAATTTTGACAGCAGCTGCATATGAAACCTAACAGAAGCTCACTTCAGATCAAACTCTCCACCTCAAGCTCAAACAGTTGCAAATCCACAAGAACACACGAGATTTCATGCTGTGGAGAAGCCTCCCAGAACCATGGATCAGCTCTGCAGAAGCTTAGGATGATCATCACTAGTGGCATGAGCACTCAACGTGGAGAGTTATAAACTTCAGGAGAATGTTGATTGTATTTTCTATTCCTGGAAGTGTCAGGTCTTAGAGGAGGTTTTGAAAAAACACCAAAACCAAATGGAACTGACACTTTTTGTGTTGCTATTCCTACTGAGTGAAGATATCCAGGTGCACTGGTGCTGTCCAGAGAGCACATGGGCACAGGACCAACAGTTCATTCCTCTTGGTCTCAATACAAGTCAGGTGCCCAAATAAGCACTGGGAGCCCAAGCACTCTATTGGGTTTGGATCTCAGCACTCAGAAGAGATCTGTTTTCTTTAAAATTAATTTCCAGCTATTTTTGATAGAGCAATAGCCAGGTTTATGCACTGCCCTGCACAAGTCTCTCTCTGGGAAACTTAGCTATCGTATTTCCAATACCTCAGTAGCATCTTCCTTCATTGAAAGTTTGTGAAAAAGGGAGAGGTGTTTGATTTATATGCATTCTCTCATGCCATTTTAAAACTTAATTCCAGATGAAATCAATCTAGGTAAAAAAATGTAAATCACCACCACTGCAGGCCTCTTCTCTTATAAACTCCGGTTTCAGCTTCAGTGGTTTTTTTCTTGTGACACACAAAATAGAACTCAGTTGCTTGAATATGGTAACCCAGTGCCTTTGAGATATCTCTTGTTGCTCACCTGGTCCCCATCAGACCCTTTGTAGGTCCTGTGTGACACAGCCCCAGCCCATGTGGGTGTCTCACAGCTCTGAGGCTCCCTCAGTCACCACCAGATTATTATGTTTGGAAAATCAAATCATGGACAGTTTTCAGGGTTTCTCTGTCATCCTTGAAGGGACAACAAAGAGTGTTTGAACATATCTGTTCCCAGACAGTGCTAGCTGGATTTATTTTTTTAGATTTATGGTGCTTTGATCAAGCAGAAGGACACCCTTTGGTGACTAATGGCTTTTATCAATGGAAAATGTTAAACATGCTTCTTGGCACTTAAAGGTCCTCTTGTACACCCCAAAGCTTATCTATTTTTTCCAGTTATACCAATTATTCTAGCAGGAGGTACTACTAAAAACTTTGTTTTGCTTCTTGTGCTGAGTTGAAATTGATGCTTTGCACACATGAAGCAGCTCAGGAAGATGAGATAGAATTTAAACATTGTCTCTAAAACTTTCAGCTCCTGCTTTGCACACATGAAGCAGCTCAGGAAGATGAGATAGAATTTAAACATTGTCTCTAAAACTTTCAGCTCCTGCTTTGCACACATGAAGCAGCTCAGGAAGATGAGATAGAATTTAAACATTGTCTCTAAAACTTTCAGCTCCTGCTTTGCAATAAAACATCTGAAAGAGAAATAGGAACTCATAAAGAAGATGAAATAAATAATTCTTGAGAACACATTTTTCTTAAAAAAATTTTAGTATTATAAAATGCTACCTCCAACCAAACTGTGCTCTGGTTTGCTAATTGAGAATCTGGCAAAGCTGATTTATCCTACAAGCATGTATGAATTTTTTTTCCTGCTAGCAGAATCAGACTGTGGTTTCCTCCGCTGTTTACTTTTTGTAAATATCAGAGGATTTTTTTTTCTCAGTCTTTGATCCTCAACACCCAATGCACGCTGGCTAGTTTTGCATTTGCCCAAACAAATGATGGCACCCTCCTTTGTTTTCTGTGTCCAGTTGTGACTGAACCTAGATTGTACATTTGAATGTGGGAAATGACACGTCAGGTCCACCAATTTGCATGTGTGTCTGTTTAGGGAAGTGAACATAACAGAAGTATGAGTACTTTGGAGTAAAAATATGTGGAACTTTGTGCACGAGCAGCTTGGCAAATTTTCTTTCCTCAGCTGATCTTCTGCTAGCCTTTCTGAACACTGTGGGCCAGGTCCCATTTTCTGGACAAAAGGATAGGGAAAGATTTCTAAATATGCTGGCTGTGAAACCTGAAATGATGTAAAATTTGCACAGTCTCGAGTTTTGTTTGAAACAGCTCATTTTCCCTCAAGGATTTGCTCCAGTTCCCACCCTTTCTTGAAAAAACACAGTTGGGCCAATCCACAGTGAACCTGGAGAATTTATGGCTCTGCATCAGTTCTGTGCAGAATTCTCTGACTTCAGATGGTTTTGACATGAAACCAGATGAAGAATTTGCTCCATCCCAAAACTTAGCATGCAATTCAGAGCAGGAACCAATGCGGATTGAAACTACAGCAAATGGTTTTGTAATCCCCTTCAAAGAGAAACAACCAAGCAGAGCAGTGGTTCTGTTAATGGTTCAAGGAAGTTCTGCTGATTAATGACCTCAAACTATTTGCAAACAAAAATAACTGGAAATCAGTTCAAAGGGATGTCACATTCCTGTCACTTAGTGAATTTTGACTAAAATATGAACACGTTGACAATTGCATAACTTGGATATGAATGCCTTTCACTGTATTTTGTATATTTCCATGCTGTCACAAACAGGAATTCTGCCACGTAGAGAAGTGTTACAGTGTTCTAATGAATTTCTCAGTCATAGCAGTGGCTCTAGGGGAAGCTGTAGTACTTGAAAATACATAGGACTAGATGGGTACTAGTATTTTTATCCAATTTTTTGCTTTTCCTTCCCGGAATTTACTTGGAAATTACCTTACCGCTTCTGGCATTAGGATTTTTAGATGTGGTTTGTGGAATAACCAATAAAGAAATGCAATTAACCAATTACAGAGTTGAACACATGGCAAATCAAGTAAGAAACCTCAACCCTCACGATAATGCTAAGAAGTAATATATGAGCAACATGCTCACTTCTGGGAATTTCTAGTTCTGAAAGCAGTAGATCTACAACCGGTCCGTGATATTTGCATTTCTAGCCACTGTTCTTCTTTTTGGTTGAAAGCTGATATTTTTGAAAGGCCATCAAAGCTAAAGGATGGGTATCGCTCTATGTCAAGGTGCAGCCTGGACAGTTTTGTGGCTGATGAAAACCCTTTTAGCACTTTAGCCTTCAGAGGTATTTCTTGCTTTGTGCAATTCAAACTGGACCTTTAGAACAGGCAGGTTTAGGTGGAACCAGCATAAAAGAAAAGCAGACTGCAAACTGAAAAAATCACAGAGGGGTTTTGGTAAGAGTAGAGAAGAGGGGAGAGAATGATTGTGGAGCTGTCTGAAATTAAATGGGCTTCAGTTCTTAAACAAGATCTGTGTTTCTTCTGGCTCTTTATCTCTTTGAAACAATATGTTCTGTAAACGCCTTTTTTTTTTTTTTTT
>VZRS01012496.1:947552-1122922 GCA_013398055.1 Ifrita kowaldi
AAAAAAATTGTGTTTGAAACCTCTTTTTTTTTTTTTTTTTTTTTTTTTTTGTAATCTGTTGATCTTGGCAGAGAAATCTTGTCTTTAAGCGGTCTACATGAAAGCAGAGTTATTCATTATGGACAGCTCTTGATACCTCCTGTGAAGGTTTCACGAGCCATTATGGATTTTCAGTAAGGAGGGAGCGGAACACCAACAGCTTTCATGTGCCTGTGCTCAAGTTACAGACCACTGCCCTCAGAAGTAACCAGCAGAAGGGGAAAATTGTATTTTCTCTGCAGTCTCTTCCTTTTCCTGAGCCATGCAGGAGCAGGGTGTTAACTGAGAACCCAGACTGTGCGTGGCTCTGGTTTGTCTGACAGCACTGACCAAAATTAAGTTTTTAAGGTTTAAGGAAATACCCAAACAAAAAAAAATGAAGCAACAAAAAGTACCTAAGTGAAATGAGTCATAGCATAACAAAACAAAAGCCTCTGCTGTTACATTTACTCCACAGTTTCTGTCTGCATGGTACTTTAATTGCTGAAACTTTAAAATGTACATATTTATGTACACATTGAGATCCAATGTTATGCTACCTCAGCAATACAGCTCCAAATTCCCTATGGTTTGATTTTGCTGTACTTAAAGCATGCATTTCTAGAATATTTTAAATTATTTTAGTTAGCTGATCAGGATGAGATAAAGCGGTGTCTTGGTCGTGGGCCATGGCTGCCTGTAAAGGCAATGGGTAGTGAAGGTTCAGCCCTCTTTAATTACACAGACATAAGCACGACAGGATCTAGCGGTTGCAAGCTGAAGTCAGGAAAAAGCTGACTAGGAAATAAAAAGTAAATTTATTATCCTGAGCATAATTAGATATTGGAACAGTCCCTGAGGATGGAGGTAACCTCTCTCCTCTCAAGGCTGGATCTCTTTCTGCCAGAACTGCTGTGTCCCAGCTCTCAGCTTTTGGCTCTAAGCAAGGAAGCACACTAAGACAAATATCTGAACTGTTAGTGCTGCTTCTCTTCTGTTTTAATTTCAGTTTAACGTGCAAGTCCTCTGCACGAATATTACTACAAGATGAGGAAATGCCAGAGGCAATATAAGGAAATCAAATTCTCACTTGGCTGCAACTTTATTCCTGGAGGGACTTGTTCAGGAACAGCCACAGGGTATATGTGACTGTACTGGTGGCAACAGAGAGGGGTCCTGCTGCAAGAGAAATTACCAGCAGAAGGTGTGAGATAACCTGCACTTCAGAAAGCAGAGAAACTCCTGGAAACCTCTAAAGAGCACACGAGAAACAATCAGGGCTCCTGCCTCACATAGGGTATAAAACTAAAAGATGGGATCACTTCTCATAATGTGGCAATAATTTAATCATTTTTGTGGTTTATGAAGTCAGCAGGGCTCTGTGCGGGGTTTAGCACCTCGTAATTCACTGATGCCTGCAGGGTGTGCGTGTGCCTGTGCGCACGTGTCCCACGCCGTGACTTTCCAAGCCCTCCGTGGGTCTGTCTGGGTGGCAGCACGAGCTGAGCCCTCCCGAGGGGTGCCCTGGGGAGGTGGCTGTGCCATGGCCCTCAGGATTCGTGGCTTGCTCAGTGACACAGAATCACACAGAATCACATAGAATCACCAGGTTGGAAGAGACCTTCAAGATCATCAAGTCCAACCCATGTCCCAACACCTCAACTAAACTAAACCATGGCACCGAGGGCTACATCCAATCTCTTTTTAAACACGTCCAGGGATGGTGATTCCACCACCTCCCCGGGTAGGCCATTCCAACATTTTATCGCTCTTTCTGTAAAAAACTTTTTCCTAATATCCAACCTATATTTTCCTTGGTGCAACTTAAGACTGTGTCCTCTCATTCTGTCAGTTGTTGCCTGGAAAAAGAGACAACCCCCCGCCTCACTACAACCACCTTTCAGGAAGTTGTAG
Organism: Ifrita kowaldi; assembly: GCA_013398055.1. NCBI lineage: Eukaryota > Metazoa > Chordata > Aves > Passeriformes > Cinclosomatidae > Ifrita > Ifrita kowaldi. The sequence goes on from VZRS01012496.1 coordinate 949,485, forward strand.
AGAGTGATAAGGTCACCTCTGAGTCTCCTTTTCTCTAGGCTAAACAACGCCAGTTCCCTCAGCTGTTCCTCACAGGGCTTGTGTTCCAAGCCCCTCACCAGCCGTGTTGCCCTCCTTTGGACACGTTCAAGCGTCTCCATGTCCTTCCTGAACTGAGGGGCCCAGAACTGGGCACAGCACTCAAGGTGCGGCCTCACCAGTGCCGAGTATAGCGGAAGAATGACTTCCCCGGTCCTGCTGGCCACACTGCTCCTGATAGTGACCACACTGAGGAGGAAGGGCTGACCCGCAGCAGACCATGTGGGATAGGCCACCTCAGCAGTGGCTTTTTGTAAACTCATTGCATATCTCAGCAGCACCCACTGCCCCCTCCTCAGCTGAACTTACATGACACATGCGAACACTCAACTTAAAAACAATTTTTAGCTGTGTTGCTTGGGGTCCTGCCTTTTCTATGGCACCAGGGATGGTGAATCTGCAATCTGCAAAGCTTTGGGGGCGTGGTTGAGTACACACAGAAGGGTGAGGTGTCTGTGTGAAGTAAAATTGTGACAGGTCTTGTTCCAGAAATGAAGGGTAAAACGAAAGCCCAAACACCAAGCATGTTGAAAATTTAGGGCCAGATCCAGAGGCTTATTTACCGCTCACTTTAGTGGCCAAAAGATAATCCCATGCTTTTGTAGATCCTGGGATTTTTCCCATAGTGCTTTAATTTGTGGGCATGAAATAGAGTAGACCAAGAGCTGCTCTAACAGGCCCTGAATGCAAAAGGCCTTTGAAAGTTAGCAAAGCACAACGTTTTCTAAGACAGAAGGATACCCTGGCCTTGCCCTGTAGGATGGGAAAACGCTCAGAGACTCCGGAGCATTGAGACTTCTTCAGTGCAACATGGATTCTCCAGGAAACTTAGGACAGCTACGAAAAACTGGGATAATATAAAATTGCCCTCACTTACATGAGTATCAGGTTTTTCTTTGGGTCAGAATTCATTTTTTAATGTTTAATAACAGAAGAATCAGCCTTTTTTCCCCCTACTCTTTTTATCATTCAAGCTGGCCAACTTTCAGTAAAAGCTTGTTAACTCATTTTGATAAGGGGAATTCCCACACCCCGTCTCACAAACAGAACAGCAGTTCCCATTGTGAAAGTGCTGTGAGATCATATTCCTGACTGCTGGTTTTTAGCAGCTTTTGGAGTTGTCTGCACAACTGAGACAGTTCAACACCAAGTGTTACCACTGTAATTCTGAGAAGGGGGTACTGTTCTGTTTTGAAACAGGAATAGGAATGTCAGAGCCAGACTAAATGCATCCCTCTCTGCCATTCTTATGAATGAATTACTAACTAATATAGTGAGGGATTCATGTTGTCCATGCCTGGTGTTCATCGAGGTCTGCAGGAAAAGGAGGCAAAGCTGTAGACTGACTGGCTGGTGACATCTGATGAAGCAATTCAAAATGAAAGGGCAGGTGTGTTTGGTGAGCTGCATCATTTGGGTATTTACCTGTTTTTTGGCTGACAAACTCACATAATGTTTACTGTAACCCTCCATGACCTGCATCTGTTTTACCAAAGCAACCAACAGCTTCTTTCACAGGAAATAACAACTGATAAAGTTTAGAGGTTCAGTGGCATTCCTAAAAGCCACTTGAACAAGTTCTTTCTTGCTGGGATGGATGAATTAATTTGACTAAATTCAAATCCACATGAAAACTAGGGGGTGAGATGCTGGGGAGCATTTTACCTTGAAGGGATTAAAAATAAAGGGTAAAGAAAAATTTCAAAAAAGGGTTGGAAGATGGAGAAGAGAGAAAAATGACCATAAAAATAAATATTCCCATCATACAATGCAACATGTGTCAACATGAGTATGAAACCTACTACAACTTCCTTAGCTTTGGAGGAGTCTTTTTATTCCTAATTCAAGAGAAAGTCTTCCATTTAGCAAAGAGAAAATCATGCACACACCCTGCCAAGGCAAAGAAAAACCTTAAAACATAGAAGGAAAGAAATGTTATAAACTTTATCTAAAGTAAAGCTAAAAGATACTTTTATTCCTTGAGATTTGACCACTGCTGTACAGAAATGTATCTTAAGGCATGTATATGCTAAATTTTATACACACCCTGAGGGTCCCTGCTTAAAGGCACAGTGAGGGGAGAGGAACAAGTCTGAGCTAGACCTGCACATCCAGGCCCCTGGCAGACATCCCTCTTGGCAGCAAGGCTGCAGGTGTAAAGCAAGCACTGTTTAATGTGATGTGTGAGCGTCCACACAGCTCAGGCCCATTTGTTTCTCATCACATCACAAGGCTGTGGAATAGTCTGTGGACCGACAGGGATACAAACATCCAAATCCACACTCACTAAGGGGGCAGCTGGAAGCCTAATGTTTCTGCAAAAAGGGATGTTTAAATGGGTGTCCAGACATTGCAAGACACAGTCTTCTTTATTCCTTTGTTCTGAAAGTACTTGTCAGTGCTTGAGTTATCTGCCTTTTTTTTTTCCCTTCAAGAGGTGCTTTGCTTGCTGCACATGCTTTACGTGGCATACAAGCTCCCACAGCTGATTCTGATGAAGCTGTTTCCCATTAGATCCAATTATTTCTTGTGACCGTTTTTCATGGACTTCTCTGTTTGGAGCAAAGGCCATTTTCAGCCCTGTGGATCAGAATCCTGGATTAGTAAAGCCTTTACAGACTCATCATCTGCACTGCTGCTGGTCCTGCCTGGAATGGACAAAGTGACCCTCTGGCTGCCTCTAACATGCCTGGGAGAGGAGAGCTGTGACGTGGCTGTTGTAAAGGGATGCAGCCCCTAATTCCTCGTTTCTTGCTCCTTTCTGTTGCTGTTAACTCAGCTCATTAGATTAATGCCAGGGGGAAATGGCCAGTGACACGACAGTGGGTCACAGCCCTGGCACACGGGCACAAGCTGTGAGTGAAGAGACTGGCTGGGCCTGGTGCAGCTCCCCAGTGCCTGTGTTACTCTTCAAAATAGGATTTACTATCACAAGTCCCATGGAAACTTCTGAAAATCCAGTGCAAAGCAGAAGAAGTGAAGAAAAAGATAAGAGTTAGGAGCCAGACCAGTCCTAAAAACAAAAACAGAAGAAACAAATGTCATTGACATGCATGAGGAAATAAAGCTTTTTAACCTTTAAATAAGATGGACATGGTAGAAGTTCTTTGAAAATGCTCATGCTGTGAATAGAACATTTTGCTTGATTTCAGTTTCTTAGAAAATTAAAATACTTGCGTTTGATCTAGTTTGCATTCTTTTTCTCCACTCTTATCCTCTCTTTTACCTTTTCTCAACTAAGAGAAAGAAAAAGGACAGTTATACAAAGGTATAAAAGAAAAAAAAAGAGAAATGTGTATTTTCTTTGCAAGAAAGAAGAAAAAAAGGAGAAAAAATTGAAGAAAGGAAAATGAAAGTCAACATTTAAATTTGAGAAGGCTACAGAAGAAAGCTTTGGCTTTCACATTATTTTCAGATTTTTTATCCAAGAAATAGAAAAAAAAGAGATACATTTCCCGTGAAAAATTCTATCACAATTGTGAAGCTATTTTTCATCGAAAGCAGACATCGCCAGTGACAAATGTTCCAGCAAGTTCTGCAGAAAGGCATTCTGTAGTTGGCTTACACTTACAGCACACAGCTTATCTCCATTTCAGATCACATGCAGATTGTCATCAGCCCAAAAATCAGGTTTTGCCCACAAAAAGTGATTTCTCTATCCATGGGAAGAGCAAGGGTGTTTGCTGAAAGCAGCTGGCTGTGGATAGCTCTGTTTCTGCTCAGCTTCACCGAGTGATCATTTCTGAAAAACTTGCCTGCTCCATATTGAGGCCAAATCTGACAGTTCTGAGCACCTGGGACCTGCTGTTCCTCTTGCCCTTTTGGAGGACAAAACTGTAATATCAAACAGGGTGATGACCTCCTCATCTTCAAGTCCTCCTTAGATACAGTCGAACACCCTTCTTTCCTATCACTTGGAGAACCAGGCAAGGTAAATGCTGTATACTCATCCACATTTTTATTTTAACCATGTATTTGGGGCTCTGTGAATTGCTGTCAAAAAGCAGATCACAGAATCACAGAATCACAGAACGGTTTGGGTTGGAAGGGACCTTAAAAATCATCCCATTCCAACCCCACTGCCATGGGCAGGGACACCTTCCACTAGAGCAGGTTGCTCAGAGTTCCATCCAACCTGGCCTTGAACACTTCCAGGGAAGGAGCAGCCACAGCTTCTCTGTGCAGCCTATGCCAGTGGCTCACTACCCTCACAATAGAGAACTTTTCACTAACATCTGTCTAAATCTCTCCTCTTTTAGTTTAAAACCTTTCCTCCTTGTCCTATCATTATCTGCCCTGGTTAAAAGTCTCACAGAGAAACACTCTTCTTTGAAGGTCTGCTAGAACTTTGGAAAAGATGACCAGCTTCTGCTCTGCAGGGTTTTAAATCATAACAGCCTCTGAGACTTTCAGGCCTAAGCACAAATTGTGGTCTTACCTGTAACCAGCCCTGCACCTCCCTGCCTCATCTTCCCCATTCACATAGCAGTCACCATGTGAAAAACCAAGTTGAAAAATGTCCTGTTTTGCCTTAAGTAACTTTAACACGTTGTCTTTGCCAATTTTAATGACCACAGAGAACAGTATTATTTTGTCATCTGGAGAACTGGCAACCAAATGAAGTTGGTTGGTTACACGATGATCTTTTTCATTAATGTAATCTTGTCACAGATTATCTGTTCTCACAGGGAATTTATCCTGAAATTCATCCCCCTTTGAAGAAGCTGGCCATTAGCAATCATTGCCAAATTGCCTCAAAGCTACTTTTAACTGCATTTGCATTCTCATTCAATTGTCTTTAGCTCCTCTTAAAGCAGCAGAGTGCTAGGAGCATGTAGGCAACACCAATGGGCATGGGTGTCGTGGTTTTTTTAAAAAAAACAACAACAGACTTTTGTAGAAGGTGAGTCCCCAATTCCCCTGCAATGGGGATTCGTGAGCTTCTGCTATCTCTGCAACCCAAAGCCACCAGCACCCACCCACCCCCTGGTTGCCAGAACCCACCACTCACTGGCCCAAGGCAACCAGCTCCACTCTGCCTTTGCAGAGTCTTCTGAGACACAGATTTTTCATACCCTCAGCACATGATTCCTCCAGAGGGCCGGCGTGGGATGGCTCAGCCCCCTGACAGCCTGTCCCCCAGCACGTTTCAGACAGGCTGCAGCTGGGGTCTGCACGGAGCCGTCCTGGGTGGGAGGCCACCGCCACCCCCGGGGAGGCTGCTTTGGGGAGCAGGGACCTCTGCTTCCACCCTCCTCTTTGTTTATCAATTCCTGGCTAATGAGCCCTTCTCCTCACAAAAAGAGAGTTATCCAGAGTGATAGTAAAGATGAGAGCTGCAGTAAACCAGGGAGAGAGCAGTGGGGAAATGTTTGAACTTGGGGTCTTCAGCCCGGCTAAGTGGAGGAGAGAGCGTTGTTGCAGTGAGAGGACTGTTAAAAATACAAAGTACAGACTCTCTGGGGCCTCAGATGTTGTTTTACCCCATGAAACATGATTTCTTATTTTTAAATAGCTGTCATGCTTGTTAGTTTAATTTATCCCTTCTCAGCTGCAAACTACAACATTTTATGAGCCTGACTGAGGGCATTCTCACACAGGCTCTGTGGCTTTGTGCACAGCCCTGCCAGAGTCAGGCTGGGCTAAGCCAGGGTCATATTTTGTGCTTGGTTATACCTCTGCAGCCCTGCTCACACCATCTCAGAGCCCAGTGCAAAGCCCATGAGGTTACTCAGCTCTTTAAAAAGAGTTTTGGAGAGGAAACACCTTGAACCAGCCTGTGGTATATGTTCCCTTGTGGTATCAGAGGTTTGAGGACGGTGATGCTACTGGGGCTTTTTCTGATTTTGCCCAGTGATTTTGTTTTCTGCTAGATTTTTAGAGTGGTCAAATAACCAGGTCTGCTTTTAAAAGTCCCTGTAAAGCCTGTGCTGTTAGAGGGGTAAAGCCAGGGAAGCACTAAGGGCTTGTGTCAGGAACAGAGTGCAGACACATGTTCTTGTGTGGTTTCAGCTGGTCTCTGGACGCACCTGGGCAGTGCTGTGTCTATGTCAAAAGCAGCAAAGCCCATTGTTAGGAGGCTTATTGCTAATGCAGAGACACAATACCTGGGAGCAGAGCCAGCTGAGCTTGAAAGCTCCCCAAATGGGTGCACCTTATGCTCTCTGCATGATCTGAGCTGCTTGGATTCACTCTCGTGGGTCTAGACTAATGGATTTGAAGTATATGTATATTATTTTCTACTCTGTGCTTTGCATGTGCGCCACATATTTCATCTTGAGGAGGACTGTGGCTGAATGGCTGAATGTAAGCTTGAACTATGAGTCTTCCAATTCCCAGCACCTTGCCTGAATCTTTCCTTCTTGTCCCATTCTTGCAGTCTGTTTTCAGAGGGAGCCAACACAACTGACAGCAGTTCTTCTGCTGAACTCCCTTTCCAGCTGGCAGATGGGAGCAATGGATGGGCAGGAGTGCTCCATGCCTTGAAATTCTCCTGTGCAAAATATGGGCCAGGTTTGCAAATAAGCCAAATCTGACTTGATTTGGTGCAGAATGTTGGGCAGATAAAAGCTTTCTTCCAAGGAAGACTGATAGCCTGAGCTGGAGGAATGGTACAGTACGGGACTGAGTCTAATTAAAAGGGCAAATGACATAAGAAGTTCCTCCCTGTACTCTGTCTGCTGAAGGCCCATACGTCTGACCTTAGCTTTTCATCAGCTGCAAATTCATTTAACAAATCTAAACCCACTTTCCAGGGGGGAGTGTAGGATTAGACACAGAGGAGCCAGAATTGTTGGCTGTGATCAATAATCTGATTGTCAGTTCCTAGGTTTTTACAAAACATACATTGCGTTATGCGAAGCAAAACCAGAAGCAGATCTTTTTGTAATACATGGGAGGGCTTTACAGGGTGCCTTTCTTCAAGCAGACACAGGCAGGAGGTACTTGGAAATCTGGAAGGCATGAGAATGAAACGATGGCTGATAGAGAAAGAGAGACCACAGAAGACATCTGTAAGCCTAACCACATGAGAGACACAGAGGCAACTTCAAAACCACTGGTACAGCCACTCTAGGACAGCTTCATTGAAGCAACATGCTACAGAAATACCACTCAGAGCTTTGTATGGATACAGGATGATGACTGCAGGATGGGGAAAACGGCCCATCTGGACTGAATGAAGTGATAAACACAGAGCGGCTTTATTTGCTTTTGGCACTGCCAAGGCTCCAGAGCCAACTGTCTGGCTTTCCATTGTTTTGATTCAATTCGACCTTGATCAAATCCCTCTTACTGTCACACCTCTAGGAAACACACAGAGGATATAGGGAAAGGTATGAAGTTCTACAGCTCTTGAATTTTGAGTGTTTACTAATGCAAAGGTGAAAAGCCCTGAAAATGTGCAGGCTGTTAAAAGCAGTTTGAACGTAATGATAACTTGGCATCGTTCAGTAGAACTGAGATATTACCCTCCAAATGGCAATAAGGTGTTTTAATGCAGCTCTTTGGAATTGAAGAAAAGATTAAAAACTGGTATACAACTGGCAAGAGTTAAAAAAAAAAAACCAAAACAACAAAACGAAAAGCTAAAGCTTGGAGCATCCCCAAATTACTCTGATCTTTAGCTAACCCTCATAAGATCAATGAGGTTGTTTACTTTGCCAGGTGAACAACTCGAAGACTCTCTGAGGAAGGAAAAAACCAGCACTCTGTAGCTCACATCAATTCCCAAGAGGTCAGTGGGAAGAGTGGGAAGTGCTTGTTAAGTATCACTTCTCTCTGCAATGCCATTAATTCATTCATCATCAAGAAATAGCTGGCTGGAGTGATAGGCTTTAGAAGAATCTTTCTTGTCCCCAAGGAATAGGAGAGCAGCACCACAGATTGCCACGTTTAGCCGAGGCTGGGACATTACTTACAGGAGAGGGAGGTCTCTGACAAAACCAGTGCCTCTGGATGAAGGACAGTGCAGGGGCTGTGAACGTGAAGGATTTCACAAGAACTCATACATATCCCAAAATTTCAAATAATGCCTCACTCAAAGCCGACGAAGAGCAGTGAAAAATTGTGCATTGATCTTCATAGGCGTTAGGTGAAATCCCCACACAAGGTGAGGGGTGGCTGTGGGAGAGTGTTGGTGAACTATGGCCCTGTTCCAGCAGCAGTGAGGGCCAGCCAGGATGTCTCCTCCAGCCCCACGGGCTCTGCAATGGGTCCCATGGCCCCGCGGCGTCTCGGCGGAGCACTAAGTGGCCGTGATACCCTTTCTATAACATCTGCTCAGCAGCCCTTCAGCGTCACCCCGTTACTAAGAGGGTCTGTCCTGTAATTAAGGGATGGCTGCACAGGGCATGCAGCCGGTCAATGGTTTTCCTAAACAGCCTGTCTCTCAGAAGAAGGCTACATAATGAACGAGTGTCAGCAGGTCATGAGTTAGAAACAGATTTTGTCTTGCTGGGAAAAGTTATGTTTACCAATCATTCATTAGGTGTCCCAGATGGATGCCGCCGGGCTGAAGGATGGGGAGGGAGATCACCACAGCACTATCCTGAGTGACCCTAAAAGAGCTGAAATGTTAGCAAATTGGGTATTGCTTTTTTTCCCCTGTTTGCTGCATATCTAACTGGGTATATTCCAGTGAAAAATGCCATACTCTCCCCCATAAAAATGGTAATGATTTTTGCTGTAACTTTAACATAGGCATGCTGCAGCTAGTACTTTTGGGATGGTCAGTGAAATAACCCCAGTAGAGCAGCATCTGATGACCTTTCCTGCATGGCCAGCTGGGATAAAAAACACACCCCATCCATGAAGAAAATTTTTCATTTGCTTTCCAGCTCAACACTGGGGTTCCCTGTGGTTTTAAAATGCTTTCACCTACTCACTTATATGGACATTTTTCAGCCCAGATCAAACCACAACATTAAAAGGAGAGAGCCCTCCCAAGCAATTAGAGCAGGGTTTGAGAACCATGGTGTTCATTTCCTGTGGGTTATGGGGGAGACAGTGCAAAGGAAACTTCCACAATACATGATTTACAAAAAAACCTCAGTGCATTTGAATTTTTACAGAATTCAAGAACATATTTTAATAATCTGCAGAACATTACAGTGTTTTGCTCAGAAAAAAATATGACAATTGGGGGACCATTTGAAAGCAACCCACTGTATTTGGTGCTGAGGTACGAGGTGGCAGCAACCAGGGGATGTGCAGGCCAACACAGGAGTCCACCCAACCACTTTCTGGAGGAGCTGTCTTTTCTTCCCCTCACAGTCTGTGATCATAAATAGACCAGACTCCTTTGGTTCATGCCTGTGGATAGTCCCTTGCCCATCACAAGTGGGGAGGCTGGGCTAACATGTGGCCAGAGCTCAGAGATAAGGCAGTGACCACAGTGGGAAGCAGGCCAGGTTTGCTCTGCTGGCTTGCAGGGGGAGGATGCCAGGCTGGTGAGATATCAGGTCCCCAATACCCTCACAAGCACAGGATGGGCTCTGCAAGGAGCTCTGGTGCCTTCCCTAAGGGCCTCATCCCAACAGCCACGGCAGGAGTCATTTGGCCATGGTGTAACTCCAAGATCACCTGAAGTTCCCTTCACATCCAAAGCAGAAGAAAAAGGCATTCCTAGGGTAAGGTGAAGTGGACATTTGAAAAAGTCATAAATGCCCATTTCTCTTCATCAAGTACAAAGGCAGTCTAAAGTTGTTACATCACGTATACACATTTATATTTTCCATGGCTAAAGTTAGGTGTATTTTGCTGCTACAGTCTCCATTTTACAGATGGCAATTGGAGATTTATGACAATTGAGCATGCCATTGATTTTTGCCCAAGTAGCATGCACTATGGCACAGGGAATACCTGTGCTGGAATATAGTGCTGATTGCAGGGGTGTCACACTCATGCCAGCACCCACTGGTCTGCCAGGCTGTTGTTGGCTCTAAGAACATCCTCAGGAAGTAGCAAATTCAGTCTGCATGTCACCATAAAACATATCGGACCCAGATGAGTGGAGCTTTGCTAAGCCAGTCGTGTGTTTGGCTCTTCGTCCCCATCCCTCCCCACTGTGAGAGCAAGTGGAGGGCAGGGAAGGGAGTGGGGAGTCAGCACTGAGATGGGAGGAGGAAAAGGACACTCTGCAGGTTGTTATTGTTCTAGTAATTAGAGTTATAGCAATGCCCATTATTGCTAGGATGCTTACACAGAAGCTGTTTGTACTGCACAAACTCCCTAGGTACTCAGGGTGGATTTACCTAGTGCAAGGTAATTTGTAACCCTGTTGTCTGTGTATTTACTTTGGGCCATGCACACTGCAAATGGGAGTGAAAAATCTCAGGGATGGGGGGAGACGAAGGAGGAGGGATTCTTTGCCCTGATGAATTGAAGTGTTGTTTGAAAGAGGCAGACAGGATTCCCGATATTGCTGCGAGTTTGGAGGCTGGGAGGGGGAAGGGAAAAGGACAAGTCCTTTAATGAGGAAGGGTTGAGGTTTTTCTCCTTTTTTTTTTTCTTTTCCCCTAGCAATTTTAATTATCACTAAAACCTCCAGCCCATTCAGGCTCTTGAGAATACAGTTGGGCTCTCAGCTGAGGTCTGCATTTATTAAAGTCCCCCCGTTAGGCTGGGAATGCGGGCTGGTTTCTGTAGTGGTGTCACCGCCGGTGTTACGGGTCTCCTGGTTCTCACATTACGCACCACGGACTCCACCACTCCGCATTAGCGAGGCCAAATTAAACCAAGCAGTTGATTAAACAAGCCAATCAGGGTAATTAGTTTAATCAGATTCCCTTGGTAGCCAGCACTGAACTGCTTGTAAAAGGCAGTTAAAGAATGAAGTGCACCTACTTAAGCTCCTATTTTATTTTATTTTTTTTATGTCTGAGGTAATTAGAATTACCCATGGCGAGCCGAAAATCCAAAGGCCCAAATGGGGAGCGGGGAGGACGATTAATGAAGGCGATGATGTGTGAAGCAAACAGAAAAGAAGACAGGATGTGTGGTAAACAAATGGAGAGGAGGCAGCCCTCTGGGAAGGGGCACAATGCGCAGCCTCTCCGCCCGCTCAATGGCTCTGTCTGAAGTGGCCGGAGACGCCAGGGCTCTGCGGCACGTCCATCCATCCATCCTCTCTCCCCGCTGCCACCGAGCCTTGCACGGGGAAAGCTGGGACAATAGGGAGGATTTTTGCAGCTAAGTGCTGTCCGGGCTGCCCCACCGCTGCTTGTTCTGCATCCTTTTAGGTGCAGAACCTGAGCGCTGCTCTGAGGCAGGAGACAGCCCCACGGGACATGTCCCCACACCCTCTCCTCCTCCCGGCAAGGCTGGGCAGAGGGATGGGACGCACAGCCACTTGACACTATGGGTGCACATTTCCGAGGCCGCCTTGCTGCTTTGACAAGTGCTACACCTCTCATTTTGGCTGGCTAATTTTACCTGCCTGCCAGGTGTTGCAATTCTGCAGGGGAAGCTGAAGCTGGACATTTTTCAGTGACTTTTGTCCCACTAAACAAAGCCCAGATTTTTGACTTTGTGTTCCTGCTTGGGATAAAGCTAGATTCGGTAGGCTCAATTTGTCAGCTGCCCGGAGTCATCAAGGAAAGGACTCAGGAGATGGGGGTTTTAATTCTGCTACTGCCACAGACCCACTGCTTTTCCACAGCTGAAGAGGGAGCGCAGAGAGGAGCAAAGCTTTAGGATAATACGCAGTGATGCCACTCCAGAACATCCTCCTCCCACTCCAGCAGTGTGGGACATGGGACTTTGGGAGCTTTTTATTTAATGGTGGTATGTTCTTTTTTAATAGTCCCTGGTGATTTTTTTTTTTCATCATATCTAAATGCTTTTTAAACTTGCTTCCTGCACCCACCATTTCTGCAGCAAAGCGTTCCTCAAATGAACCACAGTGGGGCAAGGAGCTGTCTCCTTTAGCTTATTCTGGTCTGAGTAATTCTTTACCTCTGTCCATCTTTGTCCATACTTCTGCTATATCTTTTTTGAGGCAGACAGACGCAAAATGCTTCCAGTATTCAAGATGTAGGTACTGTATGAATCTGTACAAGTGAATGTCAAATTCAGGAAAATCAGTGGGAACATGACAGAAAGCATCATTAGTCATGATGATGCTTCCTGTTATGTTCCCACTGATTTTTCTGAATTGGATACTCTTGACCTCAGTAAACTACTGTAGAAATAAGTTTCACAAGTGAGCTCAGCAGTGTGGAAATGCTGACCCTCTGTTATTACTCTCAGAAACTCAGAACAAGGAGGACTCATACTGTCATTCAAGACCATGGACTATAAACAGTATGTCACCATAAGGCATCCAAACCTGTCCATCTGTTTAAGCTCAGGTCATTGTGTTGCACTGTGCTACATTAGCCCAAGCTGCCCCAAATGAAAAATAAAAGAAAGAATATGACAATATACCCATAGCCTTGCTGCTTCCCTTGGTCTGCAGAAATCCCTGGGATCATCAATCTTGCTAACACTCTTCTTAATGGATACTTTTTTCAAAGCCCCATCCAATCCAATCTCATTCCTCTTGCAGCACTACGTATTTATAAAGCTTTTGCATTATATTTAATGAGTGGCCAGAGCCTATCATCCCTGAAAGGTAATAGGTAAAGTTCTCTGAAATAGGCACTTTCTATTCTCCTAGCTCATTATTTTCTCACAAAATAATTTTCAGAACTATATCAAATACATTATCCAAAGATACTCTTGCAAAGCACTTACAGTAATTACTTTTACTCAGAAGAGATAATTTCCCCAGAAGCTCTTACCTATCAGGAGAGGAAAACAACCAGGTATCACCAGGCTGACTGTTTGAGTCTGAGAAAATTGAATAATTAAATGTTCTAGTCTTTTTCTACCATGTAAATGTTTTGGCTTTGTGCACTCTTTTTGCCCTACTGGTTACTGCCAGGAGAGAAGTGCTTGTAAAGGCTTCATCCAAGGCTTCCAAGAAGGAAACATGAACCAGATGTGACATAACCAAATAAATCTATCTCACACCTATTTGTCTCAGAGAGATAAACTGTGTCCATGCTTCTCACAAAGGACAGCAGTCAGTCCTTGCTCCTGAGACCAAGCAGCGTGGGCAGCCCACCAGTGCTGTTTTTATGGCATGGGACATAAATGGGATCGGTGGTGGAATACACAGCAGAGCATTCTCAGGGAACATTTAAATATGCAAAACCTCCTGAGGTAGGTTTGAGGTAGGTTTGTAGGACTGTGAACCACAAAGGGAGCCAAATCTGAGACATCAGATCAGTTCCTGGAGAGACCCATTCCCAGAACTATGCCTTGGTTTTATTTCAGAAAGTAGGAGCAGTCCAAACCAGCCAGGGAGCAAGCTGACAGCAAGGCAAGGCCTCACAGGCATCTGTTTATCAGTGTAGATGCACTCAAGATGTTCAAAGCATCAAAAGGATAAAATGCAGATAATGTTAGAAGAAGTAAAAAGGGGTCACAGGGGAAAGACAAGTGGTTTTTTCCACTGAAATTGATTTACTCTGACCAAGTAGATCTCATCTCTGGATCTCTGGATGTATCTAAAGGTTGTTAATTTTTTTAATGATCTGGGAAAGTAGAGGGCACCAGTAACACCATGAAAACAGATGACTTCATTAAGAGTTGGCTGAGTCAATGTTTTTTTTCCCCCCAGGAGGCCAGTGGATTTCATTAGGAAGCAGGAAATGGCTTAGAGAGCAGCTACGAGCTTTTCATTCCTGGTGGAGGTGGAAAGGACCCAGAATGAGTGGTGGAGTTGGGGACACAACCATGAAGACCGTAAGACATGGCTACGAGAGAGGATCACGGGCTGTCACAGCTGACTGAGCTCCGACAAAGACAAAGTGCCCACAGCCTCGGGCTCACCATTTAAATTATGGAAGTGGGCAGCTCTGACAGGAGGAATGTCCTGGTAAGGCAGGTCCACAAGCAGGATCTCCTGTAGAGAGGTCTTGTAGACTCCATTTTACCAGACAGTTTAAGGTATTTTGCATGTATCTTTTGACATGTAGGTGGTGTTTGAGAGAAATTTTTTGGATTGACCTTTGAAACTCCTCAGCGCTTGCATGTGTGCTGGGGTTTTCCCTCCGGTGGTTATAGAAACAGTATCCAGAAAAGCCCTGAAATTCAATCCAAGTCCTAATTCCTTAAATTGTCTCAATCTAGGTTTTGGTTCTGTGTTTGAAATAAATTTTAGGTTTCCCAGCTCTCTCTTTGAAAACACATGCAAAATCCTCTGTCCCTGGAACAATGACAAGGGATAGGGAACATCTGCACTGGAATGGCCGTAGCAGGCGCACTGTACAGTACCGTGTGTCAGCCTGACAAATTCCCATTAATCCCAGCACTGCACGGGGTTTTACCCACACAGACAACCCGCCAGCACGGCACTCCTGACCTCGTCCTTGTAACCCACAATGTAGACGAGATATCTGTGATGCTGAGAGAATGAAACGCTTCAGTTTTACATGAAAAAAGGGTATTCAGGCTTCTAGGCCCAGGAGTACAAATTATTAATCACTGCTCACAAGGAATCCGCAGATGGATGTTTAGTACTATTCACCACGACATAACTGCAAATCAATTAGTTCATTTTGTCCTACCCTGAGGCTGTCTGGCAGACAATAGCAATGTCTTGTGCAAACGTTTTTATAAAGAAGACACAGGGGGAAGGAACCACAAAGGCCATTGGTTCTAACGAGCAATTAGGAAAGTGTGCAAGGCTCGCTTTCTTTTTTTTCCTTCTTCCCCCTTTCTTTCTTCAATTCATTCCGAGGCTCTAATTCTGAAAATGATGCTTTTCTTCCCCACTTCCTGTTTGTCAAATGAAGTGCTAATCAGCGGCTTACAGCTCTCTAGCCAGCGAGGGGAGGATGAGGTAAGAAGGAGTTGGGAAAAGTGGAGAGTCAGGGAACAACGTAGGGGAAACAATGCTCACTTATGCTCCTCTGGGCAATCAAGACTGCATGCAACTCCCAGGAAAAATAACCTGCCCTAAAACAGTTGGTGGTGATGCTCAGCGGAAGGAAGCCCCTTGCTCCAGGGAAGGTCGTGAGTGCTGCCCAAGTGAGTCTGGTCCCCCACCAAATATGCCTGAAGTGCCTTCCCTTGCTCCCAGAAGGGAAAGGGAGAAACTCAAGTCCGGACTGGGGTGATCCCATCTGCCCTTTGGAGGGGATGGATACCCTTCCAGCAGTGACAGCATGGCCAGGGCTAGGACTTCCAACACAGACACCTTGTTGCATGTTTAAAATTAGGAGCAGTGAAGCTGGGCTTGGCCAAGCTACCTCCCCCTGCACCTTGGGAAGAACTTAGTGAGAAGGGCCCCAAAGTGTCTCCATTGAGGACAGGTCTTGCTCACACACGGCAAGCAGCCCCTGCCTCTCTATCAAAGACAAATGCAGAGCAAATAGAATACAACTCCATGGATGTGCTTTCAAACTTTAAGATGATTGGACCCACCACAGAACTAAAGGTAGAATTTCTTCAGGAGAGATGACCCACTTGATGCTTTCCCAAGAGAGGAGCCTTTAGAATTCCTTTCCTTTTGCCTTTAAGGTCCCTCTCTGTCACGGTGCTTGAAAAGTGCTCGCAACACCAGAGTGCAATCTTTGCCTCTGAGGACAAACCTCCCCAACTGCCTGTGCCCTTGTTTCTCTGCTCTCCTATGTTTCAACTGTCTGTGCCCTGAATTTCAGGAATTGTGGGGGTCAGTGGGAGCTTACAGCACCTAAACAAGTAGGGTGAACCCTGAATGGGACATCATTGCAATGTAAATCTCTGGAATAGGGGCTGGGCATTAGTGATAGACCCTGGGTGCCAGGGGCTGGCTGTGAAGGGGATGCAATCAGATTTTCACAAGCACTACATCATATAAAACTTGCATATTTACTTGTGTGCTGCCAATCTTTTTTTTTTCTTGCTTTCCATTGCTTTCCATTCATTTGGGAGATGAGTGGGATTTTCTGTACACAACCAGCTAAGCCCATGCAAATAGTATTTGCATGAAGTTTGAGCAATATATGCAGCCATCTGGAAAGTCTGTTTGAGTCCAATCCCCACTGGCATCACATTGCTCCAGAGGTGTACGTGCTCTTCATGTGGCTGTCTAGTTAGTAGGTCTGGTTATTAGAGTTGTGCTTTCTGGATGGGCTTCTTAGTACTGCCTCTGCTTTTTCTCCTTCTTTTTTTGCTTGCTACCGCTTGAACTTTGCTGCTTGTCAAGTGGCTGCCTGGTGGCTTGTAGCAAATTTGAAGGAAACTTCAATGTCACTCCTCTTGCAGAATTGCCTCCTCTGCAAAATCTGCTACCTTTCATCAGTGAAAAGGCAGGTACCAAACTGTGCATCGGTGAGTCCAGGGCTCAGATGGATGAAACAGATGAACTAGGTGGAATTTGCTCTTTTCATGTGATACCCTGTCAGTCTGTAAGGCTGTTTATTATTATTATTTCCTCAGGGGACACAATTTACAGCACCTGTCTTTTTGGCTCCTACTGTGTGAGTCACATTTCTGAAAACATTTATTCTTGTAATCTCTGTGTTGGATAAGGACATTCTATTTTGCCTTTTTACTAGAAGAAGAACTGTGAGAAAAGCTTCCAATAACTTTTATGAGTGCATCTGGGCAAAATTTTCTCTGCGAATATTTTGTTTGCCAAAAATGCATTTTTGATCACTGAAGATGTCTGTGCTTTAATCTCTTGGAGTAGAGGTGAATAATGTTTTGAGCCAAAAAAGAAAAAAAACCCAAAACCAAAGTAAGGAACATTTCTGACAAGAGTTTGACCGTTATTAAAATTGTAGATCATTTTGAAAGGGTCAGCTAACCTTATTTAAAAAAATAAAAAGGGGGGGGGGGTAAAAGACAGGCAGTGTTAGGAGTTTTATCACCTTTGAGCTAAGTTAATAGGAGTACCTGGTGCCAGAAGGAATGGTCGTGTTCACCTGTACTTGCTAAATCTTGTTGCTTCCCTTGCCTGATGCCGGTGCGCATTTGACCCCAGGTACAACCTAACCCCCAAAAATACTAATGCTACCAAAGCTTCAACACCAGTAGATGGTTTGGGGCAGGTGGGAACAAGCAGTGAGGGTTAGACTGGAGTAGAGCCAACCCTCTTAGTGGCATCTTGTAGCTCAAGATACCTTTGCCTCCTCTGGCAAAATTTTTCTTTTTCATTTTTACGTATCTGAAGACTGTAAAAATCTGTGTGAAAAAAACCTCACCTGAATCACTTTTGAAATGCTTCATTAGTGAACCTGTAGACCTATAGAACTTCCAATTCTCTGTCCCCTGACTCATGAGTACTCTGAAATGTTTCAGCATTTTGTTCAAAGTAGCCAGATGACCTATGGCACAGCAAGATCTTAAACAATGAACTTCTAAATCTTGGATTGGCCCCCAAACCACTGATCATGGCTAGTCTGGCAGAGTGCTTGGCACTCTGGGCCTCACAGGTCTGGGAATTACAGAAGAACAGTGTTCCTGAGCATCCCAGGGAGCCAGCCTGACAAGGTCCAGCAGGGATGTCGGAGGCAGGGGGATCTCTGGTCACAGCTGGACTTGCTCAGGTGTTCCCCAAACTGAGAATTGTTGCAGGGTTGAGCATAGAAGAGTAATTTTGTCATGGGAACTTCAGAGGTCTTTATTTTCATCCTGCATCTGGATTAAAAAAATACTTCGGTATAAAAGTTGAATGAATCCAATTTCCCCCTCAGCTCAAATAAACAAATTACACCCAAAGAAGGAAGGGAAACACTATGAGAAAAGGAAAAGACATAGAAAAAGAATGGAGAAATGAAATAAATGAGGCTTTCTCTGATCCCCAGTAACCATGATCCAGGTCCAGGCCGGAATCCTTCTCCATCCAATGATTCCTGTTGGAGAATTGTTCCAGAGAGCACATCTATTTGGCAGGACCAGAACTGGGTGTCCCTGGGAGAGCTTACATGGTCTCTCCTTTCCTTTGGAAGGAGTCCATGGCATCCCTACATCCCTGAGGTTCCACATCTCAGTGGACGTCTACGAGACTTCCTGTCCTCCTGGATGTGGCCAAAGGCCGGGGCTTGTTCTCTCCCCTGTGGGAGGAGGAGGCAGGGAGGTGTGAAGGAGCTCTGCCAGCATCAGTGGGAATGGCCATCACCGCTTTTACCACCTCTGACACCCCTGCACCTCCCGCTTGCCTCCAGCAACCTGCTTCCCTCTCTGGCCAGGCTTGTTTGTCCGGGAGTCTCCCAGTTGGCAAATGGCTGGCATTCAGGCACAGTCACTATTAGCTAGTCAGCACGTTTAATACATTAGCATGCACATATTTATCTGCATCCACTGAGCTTTGTAAGCTGCAACTCTTGCAGCTTGGGCTGGAAAATTAGTTTCCCAGCTGCAGAGGGTCGCTGTTCATTTATTTACAGTCCTTGGAGACCTCGCTGAATGCAATGGCACAAAACAAAATGAGGCCTCTAATCCAAAAGCCAGGAAGCTTAAGCACCTGTAGAAACAGTTTTGCATTCCAAGGGGCAAATTATCGCTAATCTTGTTAAATGACTGCACTGTGAAACAATCGCAAAATGCTTTTCTTCGATGGCCCATAACCAAACACGAGGGGTCCATTACTGCTCTGTGTGAGGGAGAGCCAGTAATCCTGCAGGAGGACACAGCTGATCGCTGAACAAGGGCTGCACTCAAAAGTGAAGAAGAAACAAAATAAAGCTAGAACTGTTTGAGAACGGATGCTTCCAATTTTCTAAATTACAATAGCAACTTGTTGCCAAGCAATTACTGTGTTTCATCTGTTTTTTCCTGCTTTGCCCCCCACCTCATTTGTTTTTCTTCAGCAGATGCTGTTTCTGAACTTTGTCATTCATGTCCCTTTCCCCACCCCCTGTAATTTACAATTGATAATGAGTCACCATCCAGACACTGCTACCAAAAAAAAAAAAAAGGAAAAGTGAGATGCCTCTATGCCTGTTCTCACTGACCCTGTAGAAACACCTTTGCCAATCATTTTAAATTGCTGCTTTTTTAAGGAAGCTGCTTGAGGCTTTTTTTCCCTCACTACACAGGACAGATGCTGCACGTAACTTTGACACACTACCAATAAGTATTCTTTGCACCAATAAAAAAGGGACCAAAAAAAATAGTAATTATGCTCTATGAAACTCCAATGGTAATTAAAGCCTGCAAATCTACAAATTAAAATAAGTGCTTAATTCAAGCAGGCCTTGCAGGAGCACTGGAGCCAGGCTCTCTGTGGGTATGCTGCTTTCTGTGGGGATGGCTGTGGTTTTTGTGACAGGGAAGGCAGCATGGACAGCTCATTACTGCTGGAGAAAATTCAGACCTGGAGAGAGTGCACTGGCATGTACCCAGGCCTGGATGGGGGGAATGGCACTGGGAGCACCCTGTCAGGGTACACCCAAGCCCAGCATCCCACCAGCGGGGGCCCAGCGAGTACTAGCTCAGCTATGGCTTAGCACTGGAGTCAGAAAATCTGATTTTCAGAAACCAGTTTTCCCTCAATGAAACAGATCCATTGACCACCTGGTGTGGTAAAGGTAGGGGACAGGGACCCACATGGGGCTGGCAGTGGGAAAGTTACTGGTTGCGGGTCTCCCTCTGGACTTTCCCAGCTAACTGGTTAGATGGCAAGCCTTGGAAATGGCACCATCTTCCACTTTTCTGTACTCATCAGCATCCTTTTAGGGGAGTGTCCACACCTTGGAATCATGTAGGAAGTAATTCCATGGCTCACTGCTTCCCTGGAGAAAAGGTGCACCAGGTCAGCAGTACCTCATTTCTGGACAGGGTCACACTGCCTGGAAGAATACAACAGTGATGATCACTCCCCACTAAAGCTGCATTGGAGAGTTATTCCTTTTCTGAACAATCCATCCTCCTCCTCCCCTGTCCCCACACTGAGCACCAGCTCAGGACTCACATTAGTGGTACAAATGTCACCTTGGGCAGGGTGTACAGTGAGTTCTGCAAGTACAGGTAGACATGACTTCTACAGCTCTTCAGCTCCACCTGCTCCTACAAACTGAAGATCTGCTCCTTTTTCCAGCTGCTAAAATGCCTAAACTTGAGGACAGGTTTCTCTTGCTTTTGAGTCATTGGTTTTCCAGTGCTCCTGCAGTGCTGGAACACTGGGAGTAGTTTCTGGGAAGAAATGAGGAGATAAATGGGGCTAATGGTGTTCACGCCTCTTGGAACTGGCTCTCCTCACCTGGTGGAAATTAAACCAATGAAGCTTCATTGATCTGCATCAACTGGGGGTTGAATCCAAGAGCAACCAGGGTTTACACACTGTAAACTATTAACCTCCAAATTAATGATGAGTGGGTTACATGGAGGGAACCAGGCTTTCTTGGCCAGTTGGTGAACATCAGAGGCACTAACAAGGTGAGGGCACGAAGCAGGGAAGCTGGGCAGAGCAGGGTACTAGGAAAGGAAGTGATAACCTCCAGCACATCTGTTACACACGTCTTTACCTCACTTTTGTTTTTCAAACAGGCTGAATTTGCACACACCCACCCCACACAATGACTGTGTTTTAAGCCCATCCTTGCTTTAAATGGAATATTGAGGTAGGTTTTAAGCCTATACAACCCCAGAGCTCCAGTTAGCTCTTGGATACTTCCTCTTCAGCTCTGGGACTCTGCTTTTATGCAAGATTGAGATTTTTATGCAGAATTCAAGAATGGAATAAATCATCTTTACAGGCATATCTAGGGCAGAAAACAGTCTGCTATATCCAGACTTCTGCCCCTCCACAGCCTCCCAGAGCCTTCAGACTGGCCCTATGTCTACTTCTGCTTTTTCCTCTGCTTTTCTGTCTCTTTTCGTGTTATTCTCCATTTTCTTAAAAGACTTGAGAGCTAATAGATCACTTCAAAATGAATGCAATTGCTCCCCAGCAGTAAGATGCTGTGTTTCCTCTACACCAAATCTATGCACTGTTCCACTAGATAAACAGCACCAAATGTCATTTGAGAATCACATCCTGCTTTCATTCTCTCCCCTCCTCACATTCGAGGCTCTAGCTTTGTGTGAGAGTGATTCACTTTCCCACTGAATGCAGAGTGAAAGCCCATTTTCAGCACTCTCCCAACACCCATGCACAACCAGCTATTCATTTCCAATGATCATTTGTATTTCTTTTGGAAGACCTTAAACACCACAGGGAATAAAAGGAAAACCATTCAAGTGAAAATAAGATCGGCAAAGACAACACATTGCCCTGCTGTCAGTGCTTAGCTGAAGATGAATACATATTAGCACCTTTTTTGCCTGGTTTTGTAGCATAGTTGGGGTTTATGTGTGCCGTGTGTATTTGCTCATTTTCCTAAATAACTGTTCAGCTACACGGTCACTTTCAGCTAAGTTTCCAAGGATCTTAGGGGTATTAAGCACCCACAAGTTTTTGACAAACAGATGCTCAAGGAGAAGAAAGAGACAGCATCGACAGAAGATGCAGCATGAGTAGAGCCTTCATTAAACATTGCAGAAACTCTGCACAGTAACTCAGCCTGCAGATACCAAATCCAAACCCCAGGGTCAGGCTACCTAGCGACCAGATCTCCGCTGTTCAGAGTAAACTTTTCTCGTAACACCATACTGTGGCTCCAGCCTGAGGTGTGTGTAGCATGTTACTTTGCTGCTCAAGAGACGTGGATGAAACCAGAATTTAATTCCAAAAGCCACAGTGTGATCACTGGTTCCCTCAATGACCAAAAGGAGGGAATTACTTTGGCCAGTTAACTCCCATATTGCCAGAAGTGTTCAGAGGAGAGTGGGAACTACAGCATGGATTTAGAAGCTAAAGCAAGTCCTCAAAGGATGTGAGGGGTAATCAAGGATAATTATGCCCACTTAGGAGAGACATACAAAGTAAATCTTGGATGAGCCTTTCAGCCTTTGGAAAGGGTAGGTAACGTCACTACGTGGAGGTCAGCAAGTGCCTCAAATATTCATCAAGAAGGATGATTTTGAGACAGTTGATTATGGGGAATTACTAAGGGAAAGGATATTCGGTGGATTGCTCTCACCTCGGTAGAGAGTAGCATTGTAGGATTAAAATTAGCAGGTATGAAGACGTCATGAGAAATGAGGGAGTGAGTTTGGGAGATATCTATGAAATTCTTACACCTGCATTCAGCACAGAGGAAGAGGAGATTCAGTGCATAATGGAAAAACGGTATGTG
The DNA here is from genome assembly GCA_013398055.1 of Ifrita kowaldi. NCBI lineage: Eukaryota > Metazoa > Chordata > Aves > Passeriformes > Cinclosomatidae > Ifrita > Ifrita kowaldi. Next base: position 971,777 of record VZRS01012496.1, read on the forward strand.
CTGGGATGTGGGACAGTAAAATGGATTTTGTGGAAAGGAAAAATTATTGCTGCAAGAAATAATCAAATAGATAATTTGATAATAAAAAGATTTTGTCTGATGCAGGTGGAAAAATTATATTGGCCAGTAAAAGCATCGAAATACTTTTCTATTGATTAAAGAGGCTTTAGCAATAAAATGGAGGGATTCAACTACCAAAGCCAGATGTAAGACTGGATTTTATAAGGGTAATAGCAGTATCTTGGAATGGCATTGGTTTTGGAATGCAGGCAATGAGGGATAGGTTTTGGTCAGGAGAGGCAGAAACAGAGACTGGAGGGAGAAGTAATGCTGTACAGTGACGGTAGGAGAGACTGCCAGGACACAAGAACTGCAGGGGCAGAGCAAAACTCATTTGGGTTCAAGTGATATAGGGTAAGATGGCTAAAGACATTGAGACTGAGTCATTCCAGGAATTTCCTGTAGGTTCCCAGGCTGGACTGTAAGCTAAACTTACTTTCCTATATGAAGGGAGAGAGAGAGAAGGGAAGAGTGAGAGAGAGAGATTCAGATCAATATGTGTACAAGCAAGAATTGTATCATTATGGAAGCTTGAATTCTGCACATATGCACTGGAAAATAAATGCTATCAAGAAAGGCCCATACAGCCCTGAGTGTGGGCTGACTCATTCAATCACTCAGTTATGCAACAAATACAAGATGATGAGGTTTTAGGTTTGATTTTGTAGATGATGAGATCTCTTGAGAACGCAGTGATTTTGGGTCTGTGGTCATGAGTTGAATCCATCTAAATATAATGAAAGTGTTAAAAGAGGGCTCTGCAACTTAGGTCCGAAGGGGCAAATTTGTTGAAGAGCTCTAGGACTATTGTGTGCAGGATACTCTACAGGCAAGGGTGAAAAAACCCCTTTGCTCTTGTATCTTGCTCGGGAGAGGGACCGATATTGCAGAGGAAGGCTCCAGACTGAATCAAGTGCAAGATCCACTTCAAACAGGACATTTGGACTGGGCAGAACAAAAGCTTCCAAGGGCTAAAAACCATATCTGACCAGCAAAATAAGCCACATCTTAGAGGTCAGAAAGCATAGAGAGCTTGCGAGAATTGCCAACTGTCAAGCTGAGCTGAACCTTGCAAAGGAAATTAAAATCAAAACCAGAAGGGTTTTCAGCTGGAGGAGGAATAGGAGAGAAAGAACACGGAGATCAAAAATATGGTACCAAAACTGGATAAATGCTTTGCCTCGGGATGCAGCTCTGTGAGATAGGGTGAGATGGCTTAAAAGATAACTCGTCTCTGCCAGCAAGCAGAGGCTTTGCTGTGCTTTCCCGTCTCCCCACCACAGTGACGAAGCCTCACCCCACGTCTTGCGCCAGCTCCTTAACCCATTAGTAAACCACCCCAGAAAAGCACGTGGCTAGAGTTTTTCTGCTCTTTTAGCGAGTTGAATCCGCTCAGAAAACTGATCCACAAGTACCCAGGCTGATGCCAGGGGTGAGTGAGGCCATGGGGAGGTGAAGGAGGAGAGAGGCAGGTCCTTCCCCTTGCAGCCTGCATAGTGTTAGACTGGCTCAGCTGCCTGTGACAGCACCACTTTCCTTTTGGTTATGGATGTGGGTGAATTTGCAAATGAAAGGAAATGAGGATGAGGCTGTAAGAATGGGAATGACCACATAGGAGGGGGAATGGAGACTTGGGGACAGATAGACTCTGTCCCCAAATTCTGGAAGGAGAAGGGTGTGAATTGGCTAGCTCATTGGCAATGATGCATTCATTCAGTCATGGGTAGTTCATGTAACTGGTAAATAGGATCTGGGCCCCATGGCTAAATAAGAAAAGCAGGAAGAGAAAGATGTTTTGGGCAACTACAGAGCCATTAATTTGACCTCAAAGTTATACAAGGTTGTATAATTATTTTTTGAAGGAAAAAAACCTGACAAAATGGAAATTAATAGAAAATGGGATAAAAGGCAACCAGTTTATCACAAGTATATTGTATCCTTTTCACCTACTGTGTGAGCTGATCCTCTTTATTCAGTCCTAACACAGAAGCCAGGAATTGGCTCGTTTTCTTCCGTCAGGATTGTTTTATTCATTGGCCATTCACCAAAAATAAAAAAAAAATCCTATTTCAATAGCCTTGGGAAATGGATGTTCAGCAACATTCACTGTAGCTCACTGGGTTTCTAAGGGCCTTACAAGCAGTGGGTACAACAAAGTGATATATCTTGGTGGTACGGTAGAACTCATGGGTGCTGTCAGTACACCCTGCCCTTGCAGAGCAAAAATCCCATCCCATCGCTGCTGTAGCTTTTAAAACATCCTTCAAAACAGAGCAGAGCCCTCCAAACAACATCTATAATTATGTGTTCTTCCCCGGGCTCCCCTCAGTTCTTTATTACTATTTTTGAAGGATTTTGCTCAGAAAGGTCTTTATACTCTGCAGGCACTGCTGAATTGGAATGGGAAGCAGGGTTCCTTCTCATTGTAAGGTAGGCAGGGCTGCCTTCCAGTTTCCCAGCTGCAGAGATTTATAGCCACTACCAGATTCACTAGGTGGCCAAGGTTTTATAACCCAATTGAACAGAATAAAACCATTTAGACTGAAGGCAATTTGATGCAGGACTCAATGACTTTCAGGAACTTGATGTATTACTGTGATCATGCAAGCTACAAATTATATATATATGTATATATTTGACAAATCTCTTTCAAAAACAGTTTAATTATTTGGAATGATTTAATCAGGGTTGACAGGCCTGCAAAGCATCTCTGGGAATGAAGCAGAAAACCTTGCAGTGTATGGAAGATTTTCAATCTGTGTTAAATCCTGTTCCAAAGAGAGGGGTTTGGTATCCTTCCCAAGGCTTCAAACTCCCTTGAATACCAATTCCCTTGGAGCATCTCCTGGGTTAGGCTCATACTGGCCTGTCTGAGGCTCTGTACAGCAAAGTCAAAGTGGCATATCAAAACAGACATCTACCTTGGACACCCTTGGCCAAACATTAGGGAGACCAATGTCTTCAGAACCGTTGGCTATCCCAGCAACACCCACAAGACTTGAACTTCCAGGGATTTCCCAGATTTTTTTTTTGTTGTTGCTGCTGCTCCATCTCCTTGCCATTTTTTGATGGACTTTTTGGAAATAATGGACTTCGGGCTCTGATCTCCTTGTATTTCAGAAGCCCAGGTGTCTTGTTGTATTAAATATTTAAGGTTGCAATTCTCCTGTGAATCATACTCCAAGGAAGACTTGCAGAGTGCTCTCAGTGCAATCAAAAGTATGATGCATTCATGAACTAAAAATGAGCTAAAGAGACTTTCCTGAGTTAAGTTTAAGCAATCTGGGCTTAAGCACATTTCTAGGATCTGCTTTCCAGGCAGTTTTACCATGGGAATGGGTACGAGTCCTGCTGCCATAGGATCATAGGATGGACATTTCCAGTGTATGTTATGATCCTCTGTCCCACCAAACTGTTCTGAGCACTGTCTCTGCATTGGCAGGAGGAACATACTTGTCCTTTTGCTACAGGAATGGAGATATTTGGAGTGACTGTGAATGTTCATCGTAGTGGTACAAACTCTGAGTCCCCAACAAGTTTGCTACTGCAAAGCCATTTGGTAAGAGGGGGAAGAGATGAGTCTGGTGTCTGAGAGCAGTCGAATAGAAATGAAAATTGGGGATTAAAAGCTATGAATGACAAGGAAATGTCTCAACAGGAACCTTATCTCCAAGACTGGGATGTCTTTCAGTATAAAAATGGCTGCTAATGAATTCTCTCCATACAACCAAGCGCCTTGGCTGCTCCCACCCAGGCTCCTGCAGCTCACGCTTCCCCGCAGTTTTCCTTTGCTTTATTGCTTTCAGATGCTGCTTTGTATGAGCTCCTCTGGTAGCTGTGTCATTGCCACCAGCGTGGGGGAATGTGGCTCCGTCTGAGTGGGCTGCGAGGCGTCAGCCCAGCCTCCCCGGGGGCCGTCTGACACCGCGGCAGCGCTGCCTGGCTGCAGCCACATAATCAAAACCCATCGGTGCTGCTCTGCTAGAGCAAGCCCCGACAGCTCTGGCTGAATTCTCATGTACCAAGACACACACAGGCATCAGGAGGGGAGGCTACTAATGAAGGAACTGGTGGGACTGACACCTACCAGGAGAGTCCTTGCTGTTGTCCACACCGCTCCCGTTGGGCCTTTTCGATCCATCTCTTTGATTTAGTAGTCCAAGTTAGCTAAAACTCTGCATATCTTTTCCTTCTGGTTTGAAACGCTCCTTCACATTCATTCTGCTCTTGCCCACGATCCTCAGATATCTTTCCAGGGAAAACAATCCTGGATTTATTTACAGCACATCATTATTTATTTTAGCAACCCTTTTGGGGAGAAGGCAAAGGGAACTCTGAACTCTCTAATGAGGACCTCAGAATGAGTTCTGTGCTTTCAAGGTAGGGGCACTTTACTTGAAGGGTTTAAAGGGGAAGAAGAATGCGAACCCAGGTCAGGAGCCTGTTTTTCTCGATACTTTCCATGTGATGTGTTTTTATAGTGCTAAATGCAGGAACACCTCAAAAGGAAGTGCGACCAAACTCCTTAATAATGTTCCTGCTTTGAAGGCAAACCCAGGTAAATAATTATTTGTTTGTTTGTTTTGGTCTCCAGAATTGACTTAAGTTGTTTATTTTCAAATCCCCCTACACATGCACGTGCACTCCAGCTTTTTTCCTACCTTAGCTGAAAAGTGCCAATGAATTAAAATGAGGCATCCTGATGCCCCAGGATATCCCATGGGAAGAGTTTTCTACTAAGCAATTTAAGGCTTATGTAGAGTGAAATAAAGAAGGAGAGCAGAAAAAGTTTGCTACCTGTTTCTGTTTCCTCCTCCCCACTTCTATTCATTTGCAGTTTTCTGTGGACAAAATTCAGTGGATGACTGTCCCTGTCCCCAGATAGCTTTTAAAGTGGCAGGGTGCTGAAACCATGGAGGCAAATGCAGACACTGGTGAAAACTAATACTTGAAAGTTCAGTAGAAGCCACGTCACTTGGTTATCAGTATTTCTTCTCCTTTCCCCCTACAAATTATTTCTCTGTTCTTCATCACAGCAGTGTTTAGAAGCCTCAGCTGTGCTTCAGGCTCATGACTTTAGCCAAGGGTTTTCAATGTGAGCTGCTCTAAAAGGACGTGTGAAAATGTAAGTCTGTGGTCAGGAGACACAAGTCTTTGGTACTGGAGTCTGCACCTCTGTAACAAAATGCCCAACTACTTGATTACCTCTGTAGCAAGGTGTGACCTCACAAAGTCATCTGCACTAAAACTGGGGAGAGACCCTGGCATTGGCATCCCCTAGCTATACTGCATTTGTGATACTTGCAATTTCTGACCTTCTCTAAGCAGCCGTTCTGTCCTGAGGAATTTTACCTCATCAACCCAAGAGCATCAAACACAAAGCGGTTTCTGGATGCACCCTCTCAATTCCCACTGCAATAAGTTTATTGCTTGTGACAGGGGGGTTAAGGCTAAACAAGCAGCCTGATTGATTTCTGCCCAAGAGAGGGCTGAGTTTCAAGAATGCTGTTTACACAAAGGGCTGATTCTGATCTACCATCAGTGTAATTTTCATTTATACCAATACAAGACAGATCCAAAAGAGGCCTTTGGCTTGCAAAGTATTTTAGGGCTCTTTGGGGAGAGGCAGCTTTGTAAAAACACAGATTACAAAGAGAACTTTCATGGTTCTTGATGCAAAAGAAAAGCATGGGAAGATGTGCCTTTGATGCTGATCCTCTGAAATGTCTAACATTGCCAGTAAGGTACAGACTGGACCTTCCCTGCCAACATTTCAGCATGCCCTGGCTAGACCTGAGCAATTGACAGTCATGGGGCTCCTTGTGGGATGCTGGAACTGCCCAAAATTTGGATCAACAGAGATGCTGGTTCAGTCGTGGTTGTGCTGGTATAATCTCAGTCCGTACCTCCCAGTTTAGTTTTGTCTGTGAATGACTCAAGATGTAGTTTAGAGTAAGTGTAGTTTTTAGCCACTTATCTGAGCTAACCCCTGTGGTGACTGAGCTTCCCAGTGTACAAAAAACTTTATAAAGAAGATGAATGGAAGAGCAGGAGTGGGGAAAAAAAAAAAAGGTTACCTCTTTTTCCCAATCCACTGGCCACTGGACTTGATACACATGAAGGTGGTCACTGTAGCCTGTGCAGTCATTCTGGAGTGAGTTTTTCTGGACTCGTTTTGTTTTGTTTTTTAACTCACTGCTAAAAAGATCTTAGTCCCTGTCCTGCCTGCTAACCAATATTCTCTATCAAAGGTGAAAGGGAGCTTTGAATTTGCCCATGGTTTTGTGGGAGAAAACCTCTAGGAGAGCAATAACAAAATTTTCAAATAATGAATATGAGTTGAGGATGCATGATGCTTTTGGAAAAGCCAGACTGAAACCTGGAAATTGACGAGAACTTTTAAGAGTGGACAAAACCCTGGGAAGATTTATGACTTTTAAAGGCATAATCCCACATCACTCCACTTCCACAAGGTAAATAGACTTATTAATACTGGTCTCAGAATTGTTGTGTAATATGCAGCAACAGAAGCCTTTAAGAAATGATTTGAGGAAAAAATATTAGGCCAATTTTACATAGGATTGATCCTTTCCTGGCGATGGACTATATGAGCTCATGAATTCCCTTACAAACACAGTTGCAGAAATCCTATCATATCCAAAGTGTTAAAGTCTACCTAAAATATGTATTTTTAAAAGTAAAAAGACAGAATCCAGAAACTGCTGAAGTTAATAGACAAACAGTTCACAGTTCATAGTAATGAATATAGGAAATCACCTTAAGAAAATTGCAATCACAGGGCCAGAACTGCAGTGAGCAGAAATTGATATATCTTGCTCCACTTTAATGAAGTGCATTTTTATCAGAATCTGATTTATCTTCTGTTTCTAGCCTGACTGAAGAGCCTGTTAATCAGCATCTCTGTCATGCAAAATCCATTTATTTAACGCTGTTCTCTTGGAATGAGAATGGAGAACAGAAGACTCTAGAATTAGAGAGGAAAGCTTAACTCCATATTTAATAAAGGTCCCAATCTAGCATAGTCTTCTTGATTTTAATAACAAATCTGACAACCACAGACTAAGCCTAAATTACCAGGTTCTGATACTTTCATTAAAGAGACGTTACTCCACAGACTCCCTCTGGAATCTGTGGGGACACCTGCAGAAATGCAAGGCATGACCGAGTGGAAGTACAGCATCAAGATTTTGTCTCTTTAAAAATGTCTTTTGAGTCACTTTTCTAATGCATCCCTTTAGAAATTGGCAATATTCTTCCCAGAAACATAGTGCTCTCTTCCCATGGAAACTGCAGTAACTAATAATGTTGATTTTGCATTCTTCTCTCTATTCCAGCGTATCAGGAGGCACTTAAAAGATTTCTGAATGCCCCAGAATTAAGTTACAAATAAGAGCAACAAAGTCACAGAACTGAGCAATCCAGCACTTAATGCAGTTTCTATGTGGAGTCACAGGAGGCTGCAGTCAGAAGGAAAAGAACAAGGAGGATTTGCTTCTCTTCGTGGGTGCAAACCAGGACCACCACTGGGCTCTGAGGAAGTTTCACTGGAAATCCTGGAAGCACGAGCAGTACCCTTATTTTCATAGCTTAATCCAAAGGTAGCTGAAAATTTGTGGAGCATCATCCTTTATTCCCTCTGGGCTAACAGATAAATTGTAGCTTTAGGTTGCACGTTCTTTCCGTGCAAATTCTGCGCAATTTTACACCATTATTTTCAGTCCATTATGGTCAATGGTCCTTCTGATTCCTCTCTGTGGGCAATACTTCAGTTGTCACTGGGGCCTGATGCCATGAACAGCCTGCTGTACTGAGAGATCTTCAAGGGAAAATAAAACTGTCAAGCTCATCTGGTCTTGTCTAATGGATATAAATGAATCCAGCAACGCATGCCAAGCTTTTCATGAACTGTGTGGTGTTATAAAAAACATGCTGCCGATGAGGTTAGGAACTGCCTTGTGGTTTAGGATATATGTGCTGTACTGGAATGTTGGAAATAGCAAGATGTGTTAGTTTAGGCACTTTAATAAGAATGTCTATGTTTATGAATTGGCTTAATTTGACTTCTTTACAAGCAATATCAGTTCTCCCTGTCTTGAATTGTCCTTTTTTTGGTGGTTTAGACACCACTAGTATTACTGGCTCCTGGCTGACTGCATACTTGACAAAGTTTGTCACGAGGTCATGATTTTCTGGCATCATGAAAGAGGTGGCTATGGAGTAACTGCACAGAGACCTTGCTGCCATCTCAGAACATGTGTTCCAGCTTTCCTGTGTTTCTTCCAAATAAATACAATGTGAAACTACCTGATAAAGGCACCCAAGAAAGTGGAACAATGAAGAACCCCAAATGTGGAATCATCCTACACTGAAAATGGTTCTTTGTCTGGATCTCACCTTCAGCATGTCTTTGCTTTGGTTCCCATCTGTATAATTATGTTAGCAGTTATGTTGTCCAGCAACAGGTTTATTTTCCTGGATTAGGTGAAGCTGAGGTCCCACTGCTCTGAAGAGACAGCAGGTGGACTGAGAGATGGAAAGGCCAGGAAAGCTGCTCAGACTTGTGAAGTTTCAAAGAGCTCATGGGTGCAGAGGGGAGCAGGCTCTTGTTTGTGCAGTCAGAGGTTCTCCACCACAGACCTGCCGGTCATTCTGGTTATATTCACACCTGGACATCAGTGTGGTGTGCATTTCCTCGTCTCCTCCATCTCCCAGGCTTTTTGCAGTACTGTTCGTCATGGGTTTTAGGACTGGGACAGTGTTTTCATGCTGGTTTGTGAAGTGCTAAGAGCTCTGAATCAGGTTGGATCTCTAGGATTCTTCAGACTTATCAAGCCAAATCAGGTCTTTGGTAACATCACTGTTGCCTGACATTAAAATACACCGAAATAAACCAAAACCCCAAGTCCACCCTTATGCTTTCTTTTGCATAGATACAAATCATCAGACATGAAACGTCCATATTTGAGAAGTTTATGTTTGTTCTTCAAATTTCAAAGCAGGTCCATTCTTGCCAGAACCTCAGGTCCTTGTAATAAGTCAGTTACAGACCTAGATCTTATTCTTTGCTTCATGTCTGTGCTGAATGGTGTGGAATTACATATTTTCTACCAGCTCAGTTCAGGAAGCTCCAGGGAGCTGGAAATGAGTAGTGCCAAATCACTTGAATTTGCTAATACCTTTCAACTCTGTTAGAGCTTGTTTCTACACCTACATGTGTTTGAGCAGTGCTGATGACATATATGTGTATCTTTACATCCTGAACCACCTGCTTGTGCAATGAAAGAGGAGTGTACAGTGACAAAGGCTTGTTCTGCCTTTACAAGGGTGTGGGGTTTGGCTCCTGCCAGTCCTTCCTCTGTGGTTGAGGGGTTACAAATTCAGAGACTGGAAAGAGCTTTTGTAAAGGACAAAAGCCCAGTCACTGGTTACTTCAGCTAGCAGAGGAGTTATACAGATGGATGTTGTAGCTGTGATGGTCTCAGTATACAAGAAAACCATGGTTTATTGAAAGAGATAATATTTTTATTAGTCCAATGATTAAGGGGCTTAGAAAAGAGCTGGCAAGTTTTCAAGCATGTGAGACCTGAAGAAAAATGCTGAGACATAGCCTATGAATGAATTTAAAGATTGGAGACATTTATCTTTTATTTGGAGTCCTACACAGTTTCTTAGTATATGTAATTCTGACACTATTTGGAGTTTATAAATGAGGTGAAAGTTCTCTTTTTACTCTCCTCCCCTGAATGGAGGGCATTTGTCTCTATGGGAAGGTTATTCATTTCTCCAGTTTGTCCCTACTAAGTGTCCAATTGTCTCCACTAAAACATTTTTGCTTAGGCTGCTGTCTGTAACTCACTGACACCATGGGAGGGGGTCAAGGCTGCCATGGAACCCAGCCACAAACTTCTTTGTGACTTTGGACATGCTCCAGGTTACCCCCTCTGGGTGGTGTTCATGGTACCTGCTCTCCTCTAAATTTGGGTGGTCAAGTGAATAGGCTGAGCTCCTTAAACTCCATCTATAGCTGCTGGAGAGGGAAGAGTCTTCCAAAGAGTGTTTCAGAGCATCTGATTTAGGCTACACCCCTAAAGGAAGCTCTGGAGGAACAAATATCTCTCCACCTCTTTTGGAGATCTTTAGGAAAACCAGCCCCAGCTGCACCCCACCAAACTTTATTCTCCGACATGAGGTACCCATGTCCCCCTTTCCTCTAAACACTGACCCTTCTGTGTGTCTATAAGCTGGAGAAGACGGCTGTGCGGCCACCACGTACGCCTTGGTTCACAGGCGTGAATTGAGAAGGGTCAAGTTTAGAGTTTGATCACTAAAGCAGATAAGTTGAATCCTCCCCTCTGTTTTAGAGATGCTACAGGGACACTTACAGCGCGTATTGCACTCCTTGGGGGTGGGAAGAGGCTGTGGGTGCACACTGGCACACTACTGTGCAGGGTGGACATCTGCTCTGGGTGTCCCAGATAACACATTACCTCCCTCAGCTCAGCTGGAGCTCATTTCAAAGTTATGACTGCTCAGCAAGTCACTATATTTTCTGGCTGCCTGTCATCTGATGCTGGAAAATGCTGTTCAGTCCTTTCAGCAAGTCCGATGAATGTTGTACGTAGTGATAATTTTAGTTTCCAGCTTCCACAGACTGGAATGGTGAAATGTTACCATAAAATAGAGCTTTTAGATAACTTGCTGAGAGTTTCAAATACCACTTTTGTGCTAAAGAAGGTAGATTTTAAGTTTGCTCAGCAAATGAGTTGTCTGCAGGTTGCCAAGGACACCCCAGTCTTATCTTTATGCAACCAAAGAGATGATAATCACCACCATGGCAGCCCCTGTGAGACTGATAAACAACAAAAAGTGACCAGCTGTATGAATAGCATACTTCACCATACATCAGCAACTGGAGATAAACTGCAATGTCCATCCTCCATTCATGTTGGAGGTGCACCTCCCATTAAGTTGGACTTCTGTGCAGAAACTGGTTCTTGTGCCCCATCACACAATAAATGTATAAATTGTCAAATGCTGGTCTGGTTCCTGCTAAAGCATCAAATGGATTAAAAGTATTGATTCTGTTTGATGTTGTTGTTACAGCTCCTGTAGTATATTGTGAGTCACTACTAATAGAGCTATTTATATATATTTAGATTATATATGTATATCATATAACAAGATGTTTATATGCCTCATCTATTTCCAAATAAGCCTTTTAATGAAGGACATGCTTCCATTTCTAGAAAGCATGCCACACATCTTGAGCATAGCTGCAATTTAAATCATTAACAAGAATATTAGTAAATAGTAGCATAGAGCTAAATACATCTCAAAAGACGTGGAGCTGATATAATGAGGTAAAAAAATTTGATTAATTAAAAAATTTAAATATAACTAATTTAATCCTCATCATAAATTTATGCACCTAAAATCTCTTCTCTCCAAAATTCAGTCACCTGGTTTAAATTACCAGCTGAAGAAAGTGCCTGGCAGTTGCTGGAGGAGAGTGTCGGCCTGTGCTTTTTCATCATTCAGCTTAAAGAGTGAAGGGACAAGCCATGGGCACCATTGTAACCCCGCCCCATCAAAACTCACAAGAACTGTGTCCCTGAAGAGTCCCACCTGAGTCACCACGTCCCCTTTTTGCCACTGCAGGTGACCTTGCAATACACAGTAGGTCCATCAGGTCCATATTAATATATCCCCAAAAAATGCCAGAGCTTCAGTGTTGGGTTTCCTGCAGTCTCTGGAGCAATGACATGCTGCAGGGGAATGAAAGATGTGTGGAGCTCTGGCAGTGTCAGGGAATTCCCTAAATAAAAACTCACAGATGAGGCTGGGAAGGGGACAATCCTCCACTCTGCAGAGGAAGGGAGGCAATTCCTCCCAGACCCAGCACCTGGCAGTGAGTTCAACCAGGTGCATTCAATCCTCAGGCTTGGCTTGGTGTGGCTTGACACTTTCAGGCAAACTATTTGTCCCATCTCCAGCTGCAACCAAGCTTTTAATCTTCAGAGGAAGGTGAAGGAAAGACGAAAAGGGCAGCCTAAAAGCCAAGTAAGGTCTCAATGGGGGAACATTGACATTCTTCTTATTAAAATATTACATAGCTTTAATAAATGGACTTTGTTTGTAATATTTTGCTTCATTTCCTGAGGAAATGAGTATTATGCAGCTGTGCTCTGGTTGTTTGTTTGTCTGTCAGGTTTACCCCCATTTAATAATAGTTGAGACTGTTGGCTGGTTCCAGTGCAGTTTGAAGGAAGGGAAAAGGCATCACAGTATTATGTTCTAAAATATCTAGGAAAATTAGCAGTGGGGTACAGGACAGAGACTAAGCTAGTGGAAAAGGTCACAATATGAGTTCAGCACAGTTATTCAACATGAGAGAATCCACATGGAAGGGAGCCATGGGAAGTCCAGGAAATATTCCCTAGGTCCCAATGCTTAAGGAACAACATGTTAATGCATTTTTTTATAACCACACTAGAATTCTAATTAAACTGGCCCATTCCCCAGAATTCCTTTCAACTCCCTATTTTATATTCCAGCAACTCCACTTCTAGCCAGTGCATCCACTGCCCAGTCCCATGACCTCTCCATCTACCTGCTACCCCAAAACAAACCCTACTTTTGACCCTACAGGTCACCTGAAAGGATAGTCCTGGATGCAACAACACATTTGCCTTTATCCTGATGCTCAGTGAGCAAGAAGAAAAGAGAGAAAAATCCTTTTACTGTATATTTTGGGAAAATAGATTTTTAATTTTTTTTCCAGCTTGTTGACACTGACATTTTTTTCCCCGTTGGAAAAATTGATTTTAGATGGTAGTGAAAGACATGACCAAAATTTCCCATCTCAGTCTGGGTAAAACAAAGCATTTGAGTCAGTGTAGTCAAACCAGAGTCTCCTGCCACTCCTTTAGAGCTGCCCAGATTGTCCTGCTTGGCTTGTGGCACCAGGATGGTGACTCCCTGCTGTGGAATAGCTGCAATGCCTTAAGAGGGGCTCTCCAAGGCACCAGAAAATGGGTTTTCCCACATGGAAAACTTTTCATTGACTTGAAAAACAGGAGAGAAAGGTCTAACTGGGCAGACATTCCTCAGCTTTGCTTAGTGTGGAGAAATGAAGGTCTCTATAGCTTTCTGTAGTGTTTGCACAGTCTGTGTGCACATACACACCTGGCCACACATCCACTCACCTGGAAAAAAGGTTTCAGGGAAACACCTGAAGGAAGAAGAGCTGTTTCAAACAACATTGGCGCAAGAAGAAACGAGTAGGAAATGTCTGTAAATAAGCCTGCACCTGGAAATTGAAAGAAGACTTCTAGCCATCAGAACACTGAGGTTTCTCAGCAGCATCTCCATGGAAATAACAGAGGAAAACAGCTTGTTGCACTGTGGGGCTGGATGATGGGATGGCAGTGAGAATGGGAGTTGTGCCCACTCTGATGGTTGGAAGAAGCTGTAAGGATGACAAAAAACAATGTATTTGCCACTTGACACAGAAAGTGTTAAACTCTAATTTAGCCTCTTGAAAACTGAGTTTGTATTTAATGTAACTATATGGTTGATCGTGCTGACTCCATTTCTTGTAGAGAGGAGTGCACTCTGAAAGGCATGGCAGAGATGGCTCTGGGCTTTCCTGCTGGAGTGGCAGACACAGCCACCACTCCTAAGACCTCTTCCCTGATACCTTGTGCTCACATTTTTGCAGGAGGTAGAAAACTTTCCTCCACCGGGACATAAAGCACTGTAGTGCACTTTCCTTTTTCTCCTGCCTTGTTCACTTTGTTGCAAACACAGTACAAAAAAAAAAAAGTTCATCTTATCCCCCTGCTGGAGCACAACAACAGAGGATCCATGTAATTGACTGAGCTGGGTGAATATCAAAACCCTGCCATAATGCACAGCATGCCTCTGGCAGTCATCTCTCTGTCTCTGCCAGCAGCAGGACCTAGATCAAACCTGCAGTACCATTTTCCTACATTGGGCTGACTTGTGTCGCCCCTACCTGCTGGCTGTCCCGTGGAGAAGATCTTCTTTTTTGCGTCATTGCACCAGGAAAAGGGAGAACGGGCAGGGAAGGGCCCAAAGTACAGCATAAACTTACAATTAGAAGTGTCCTCATCCTCTCTCAGCCAGGCAAGTGGGGCAGTGAGCAGGACAGCTGTCTTTCAGTGCTTTCAAGATACATTTCAAGCTGTGCACAGCTGGAGCTATTCAGTAGCACACGAAGGAACTCTGTACCCTTGCCAAGGCTCCGCAGCTGCCAAATCTGCCTTTATTAGCAGCAGCATTTCTTGTTCTCCATAGCTGAATACAGAACAAGTCTGACATTATTTTTCATTCAACCTTCCCAAGCATGCAAAGGACATCACAATAATCACTTAGTTTCTGTGTGCAAGTTTTATAAGTGTTTTCTTCTGCCTGTATACATGCAAACACACCCACACATGCACAACAGGGAGGATGCAGAGCCAATGCTAAAGCATTGAGCATCTCTTTCCTATTTTGGTCAGTTATACCTCTCAGCTGCATTTAAACCTCTTGTTACTCATTATCTGTGAGCTCTCCCGTGAACAGGTCTTTGTCTGGGCCGTGCTGCTCTTTGTAGGTGGCATTCTCATCCACACAGATGGCTGGAACAGCCCTTAAGTCCCACTTAAGTCCTATTTTAAGGATCTAAGTGGTTCTCAAGTGCTCTCCATGCCTCTTCTGGAGTGAGGTGAACTTCAGTCTGTGCAAATACCTGCCTTGTAGAAGTGAGACAGGGTAGTTATGTCTAACTCAGTCTTTCTTCACTCTCCTCTGCTGCTTATTTGGGATTCATTGCTGGTCACCTACCAATCATCAGATTTTAAAGTATCTCTTCAGTCAAGGACCAGAAATAAAATGAGCCTACTTAGACACCAGTTGTGTACTCCAAATAATGGGAATTCCCTTATTTTTCTAAGGACCTGTTTTGGCATCATTTGGCACCTGAAAACTTTCAGACCAGGTTTCAAGCGGGCTTGATGTAATGGGGCATGTGAAGGCATGAAAATCACCTCTTCTGGAGAGCACAAACTTCACAGATGAGTCACAGGCAACCCAGAGCTTGTCCCAGCTCTTCAGGCAATACTTAAAAGGACATTGTCAGGAATTATAACCCAGTTGCCAATGGACACATATGATTTCTAAAGACAAGTTCAAGTGTTGCTCTTACCATTTAATGGCTATTCATAATATGTTTAAATGTGTGTATGATATCAGTCCTCTCAGTACCTGAAGCACTTGGCAGACAATGATGGTCTACACTACACAAATACCACTGTGGTTAGACAAATAGTTAAGTTTCCATTTTTCATGTTGGAAAACTAAAACTAAGAATTTCTGTGGCTTTCCTGTCTCTGTCAGAGAAGTGGGTTTAAGAACTGGGAATACAGCAAAGTTATTTTACTCCTGTGAATTAAGTAAATCTCATCACAGAGTCATGGAAGAAGAACAATGTATGTTGAAAGACTTTTGAAAATCACATAGTCTGACCACTTGCTCAAAAAAGAGACAGCTTAGATCAGGTTACTCAGGACTTACTCCAGCTGAGTTTTCAATATCCTCAGGGACAGACATTGCACAACCTCACTGGACAAATTGTTCAAATATCTGACTACCCTCACTGGGAGATTTTTTCCCAATACCTACCTGGAAGTTCTACTCTTGTGATTTGTCTCCATGGCCTCTTGCCCACTGTGCACCTCTAGGAAGAGTCTGGCTCAGTCTTCACTATATTGTTTCCTCATAAAAATGAATCATGACCACTTATGTCACCACCTCATAAGATTTTCTCTTTATTGCTACATTTTTAATAGCTACGGTAAAGTCTTCATTTTGTTAAAAACTACTTCTCATGACACAGCTAAGTATGTTCCAGTTACTGTAGAAGAAATTGTATTTAGTGTAGTCACTCCCTTCTCTCCGTGAAGCGGAAAATCAATGCAATATGTGCATCTTGCTAGGGCCTACACTTGCTTGTGAAAGTTTTCCTGATAAACTCTGGCCACGCTAACACTTTTCTCCAAAGGAAGTTTCTCTTCCTCCTGGGATTCATCCTCTGCAGATGCAAATTGTCATCACCCTGTTAAGTCAACAGGACCATGACAATTGCACTTGCCAAGCTGAGTTGAGTAAAGCCTCACCAAAAAAAAAGGCATGAAACTGTATGGAAAGGCTGTTATAAACACCATGGAACCTGCAGAGTGCGTATCACTTTCTTTTGGTACAATAAACTTGCTCCTGCTGTCTGTGGTGAGTTGTTATTAATATTACAATATTAAATAATTACAATATTAAACTTGTGTAGCTGTCAAATAAGATACTAGTGCCGGCATTAAAATCTATTAATTTTCTGTTTCCTATGCTAATTCAATACTAATTGGCAATTATGTACATGTAGGCATATGCTTTCTGTAAGCATGTAGATAGGTGTCTGCATGGCGTATAGAAGATATCATGTATGTTTGTGAGGAATGTTTAATTCACATTTTGGGGGTATAAAAATACCTTTTTGGATGAAGGGATGAATAGAAAATTACAAAGGGTTTTTCATTAGGTCATAATCTTTCTCCTGTTAAAAAAAGGCAAAACCTGATAAACATACTATAGTCACATAAAACAATAGTGACACCCCAGATCTGGAGGGAACCTAAAGGGATTCACATCTTTCCTGCTTTATGCAACAAACTCAAATGGAAAAAGGATGGCAGGATGTGGCTAATTTGCAGTGTCATTTCTGCAAACAGCAACTCTTTTGGGTTTGCTGGTACATAGGGCACAGGACGACCGCAGGAGGGACCACATTCAAGCATTATTGGTATTCTTCTATAAGTCATGTGCTAACAGGGGCATTAATGCAAGCCAGGTTTGGCCCTGTGCCTTTTTAACTCACCCTCCTAATGCAGGGAATTATTCTGACAACAAGTATTTCTGTGCCTGCTGTGGTGGTGTCCTCCAACTGCCTTTATCCTGCTGTTTAAAATTAGTGACACAGAGAGAAAGAATAACTGCAACAAACCGAACACGTTATAGGATGAGTTCCTCTGAGCAAATGCTCTAGAGCTGCTTTTGTGGCAGTTTCATTCCATCCATAAAAAGCTGAGCAAGCTAGACCCCTCTCAGATGCTTGCAGCATAGTTGCCCTTTGCTATTAATTTTTTGAATAGCTTTTCTTTGGTCCAAGAAACTAATTTATTGCAACAGACGTCCTTCAGAATAGGAATGAAATTCCATCAGACTTCAAATGAACTCTAATTACACTGCAAATAGGTGGCAGGAGTGTTCCCAACTTTAACACTGCAGCTCTGCAACCAGCCAAAGAGTGATGTGGATTTAATTTTAGGCCATGTATGAATTGTTTGGAGGGCTTTTATTATTTTATTTTACAGCTATTTCTAAAACATTGAAAAAAAAAAGGGGGAAAAATTCATAACAGCAAACACATCTGTGCTACATATTTTCCCTGTGTGGCACTGCAACAGCTTCAGTCTACAAAAATTAATGGACTGTAACAATATGGTTGGAATTTAAATGCAGAGTTGGCGCCAGAATCGGGAAACAGACATTCCCTGGTTGTAGAAACGTGCAGATCACCTTTTCTCACTTATGCAGCTTAAAAAGGAAGGATATCCCTATGGGTGTCCAATTCATGTTGTTGGAATTCGATCCATCCATCCAGTGTATTGTGCTGTCCTGCTCCCTCTCCTAAGATGCACCAAACTGATTCCCTCCAATGGTGACATAATTTTTCCTCAATTCCTGAACATAAAAATTTGTCCAAGAGTGTAGCTTTCATGGAAGAGAGTTTGGCAGAGAGAGAATTTCAACAGATTTTTCTAATCCAAGTCATACATCGTGTGTAACAGTCCCAGCAGCCTCATGCATGAGATATTGATCTCTCAACCTGTGATCACGGGTTCAGCTCCCACATGGGTAACACTTCTTTCTCCCAATAAAAAAGTGCAAGAAAAAGACTTCTTAATGCACAAAGAAGCACAAAGGTGTTCATTAAATGAGTGCTGTGTAGAGACGTTTCAGACATACACACATTTGTTGAGAACTTTAGTGGTGACTATGACAAGCTATTGATTTAAATGAGGTCAGTAAAGACTTCCACACATCTTTTCAGGTAAAAATAATCTTTCTAAGGAAAAGGACAAGGATGCACTTATCTGGATTTGAGCAGGCTGCATATATTCTGTCACCAGAGGGCTTTAAGGATGGGACAGACAAACCTGTGGGGAATTACCTGCTTTTAACAGATACTGGACAGCCAGACAAAGACTAAGTGGATTCTTAAAGCCCTTCCCCCCGCACACCACCCCCTCCTTGATTCAACAGCCAAGGACCCTCTAATCACTTTATCTTGAAAATTGTGCATAGACTTTAAAGGATTCATTTTTGATTGCTGCACAAACTTTGCAATAAGTCATGGAGACAGAATCTCTAAAACCTAGAGAGTGAGTATTGCTTGTTACAGGTGCACATTTTGTCCTTATATAACAGCTCTGTCAGTGTGACTATCCCTAGCACAACAGGGTGAGATTAGCAGAATGAAGTGCTCACTTCTGTTAGATCATATAGTATAGCTGGACAAATTAAACAAGTGTTTGTGTACACAAGCCCTGTCCCCCATGTCTGAAATAGAAGCAGCAGTTCAAAGCTAAACAAAAGTGTGCAACACTTGCTTTACTGAATACCATAGGCAATTTCTGAAAGAAAACATATCAGGCACTTGTAGAGAAAAGATGTATGGTGAAGGAGCTAGAGGGACAGAAATTGTAAGGCGGGTAACCCATAGGAGCCATGTGGAGAGCCCAGGGTTATTGGAGCTGCGAGTTTTATCTGCCAGGTGTATCTTTGTCAGATATTTCTGTAGGTTCCCTTGCAGCTCATGGAAAGTTTGAATGCTGACCTTGAACTTCCCCAAACTGGGCTTATGGAGGGCTGGAAACAGTTTCTCAACTTTGAGTGACTTCTTTCATTTCCAGGAGTCAGTGTCTGTCCCTCAAGTCAGGATCCAGTGGATTTTGACTAAGATACTGGTGAAATCAAGGGATCATGTCCAGTAGTAAAAATCAGTGGAGCAGCTGCATCTCCCAAAGTGACAGCAGGTCATCTGAGGCACAGAGGACAGCCCTGACTACCTTGTTAAGCTGCAATGAAGGGGAAGTAAAACACATCAGCTTAAGCCTCAGCAGGAACCCTAAAGCACTGTATTTAAGCTGTCATCTGCAGCAGCCTCAGAAAGCACACATTACACATAACCATGGCTCAGTTGGTGCCCGGGGAGAGAATTTCGTATCTGAACATTAAAAAGCATTTCAAATCTACCATATGCAGAAGACATTCATCTTTGAGGTCTTCAGCATCTCCTTTCCACTGGGAGTGAGTGGAAGGCACCGTCGCATCCCATAGGAAGGACTGGGCATGAATTTGCAGGTTTGCCTGTGTTAAACTTCCCTTCTTTTGACCTCAGAAAAAGAAGAGCCTTGATGGTGCCAGATTCTCATAACCAAAGAACCAAGTGGGACTCTGCCCGTGGAGACCATGAAGCAGGAGAAGCCAGAGATGTGGAGTGAGAGAAGTGAAGACTAGAGGCTCACAAGGAACAGTCTTGGGACATTTGTCTCTTGGCCTAGGACACTGTCCATTATTTTTCCAAACTGAATTACTACAGATATTGGGAATGACAATTTCATTCCTATCCATGTGAATAACCCATAGAAGTGATCTGGATTTGAGGTCATTGTTCATTCTATTTATTTTACCAATTCCTTGTCTTTTCTTTCTGTTGCAGACTGGTTAACCTCAGCCACCTATAGAGTCCTAATTTGGAGATTCCAGGGACAGGCATCCAAGAATAGAGACTTGACATTTCTCCTATATGGATTTAATTCAGTATATTTTATAAAGATAAATGCATCCTGTCTGCAGAACAGGAGTCCTGTGGCCCATCAACTTTCATTAATAAGTTGGCTTTCAGCTTTCAAGGAAGTCTCCATAAAGTTTGTGGGTGGACGACAATCATATTTTTTCAAAATATTGCTTAAGGCTACAAGACGTTGATTGTTTTCATTATTTTTTCCAATATAAATTAATTGGTAACCTTCCCACATGTCATTTCACAGCTTCAGCTTACACTCAGTCCTCTGGGATCCCTTGGCTGCTTGATTCATTCATTTGTGGGTATAACTGATGTCAATTTGTTGTTCCAATGGGCAGGGCAGCCTGCCAGCTCCTTCTGTGACAAACTGATTTTAACACTATAATATTCTCGTTTCTGCAGCAGTGCATTAAGTACTTTTTTGCTGAAATACGTGCAATGACGCTAATGATGGGTTTACTGTTCCTCTGAGGTGTGTAGGTGGGGAAAAATAACCAGGCCTTGCTGGGCTGGAAAAACTCAGCATCTCCCTTATAGCTGGGTCCGTGAACATTTTGTCCAGCAATGGTCCATTTCAGATTTGCACCTTTGAGTGCAAGAATGGCCCAAAACAACAATTTGAGGTACTACAAGTAAGACAGGCAACGAAGAGGGGCAGGGAGCTCTGAAAATGAAGGTGTAAGAGAGCAAGGTGTATAAGACAGCAAGGCATGCCAGCTCAGGATAACATGTATTTTGAATCATTTGTCTTCTCCTGGGCTTAAACACTTTTAGCTCCTCACCTAAGTGAGGATGCACAGCACCAGATGATCTGCACAATTCTTCAGTTTCCCTCTATGGTGCAATTGGAACGTGGTGAGAATTTATCTCGTTATAATGATAGAGCAGAGATCTATGGCTGTGGCAAACCCGAAATGTGCTTATTTTCTGGAGCACTCCACATTTATGAACATCAAAGATGACAAACAAGAAAAACATCCATTTTCCCATCTCCTACTGCCTCCTTGATATTCGCAGAATCACGGAATAGGGGTTGGGAGGGACTTACTCAACATTTCCAGAATTATTTTTTTTTTTTTGCTTTTGTTGATACGTGCTTTGGAGCAAACCTGCAATCCCCTGGCATTCAGAGGGTTTTAATTAAAAAAAAATAGATGCTCAGGGCCCCCTCACTGAGCCCTTCACCATTGCTGAATTAGCGTTTTGGCATCTGCCATAGCAAAACTTGGTTCTATGTGGCTGCAGGAGGAAGACACCAATCATCTGCAAGCAGGTGGTGGACCAAGGGGAACTTCCTAAAGGGAAGAATTTTAACATGTGCTTAATTCCCAATGAAGTGGAGCTAAGCACATTCTTGAAGGACTTCTGAGTAAGGATGGATATATGACCATTCTTAAGAGATTTCCTGAATCTTTCCATAAGATGGCTTTTCACTGGGTTCAATAAGATTAGACTGGAAACCAGAAACCTTTTTCTAAGTTTTGGTGGGTTGTATATTTGTTCAAACTTTGCCAGTGTAGGGGGGTAGAACAGCATTTAAACATGAAGAAAATGAATGAAACAAGATACTGATTGAAAACAGAGGCTCAGCCGTGGAGAAAATGGTCATTTAATTTTTCCTTCATATGCTTTTGAACTCAAGAAAGCAATAAAGTAATAAACCCACCCAATTTCATCAGGTGGTTGAAATAAGTGTATATCATCAATAGAGATATTGGGTTGCACGAGTGTCATCACCAAGCTCTTTTAACAGCCTTCCACTACTAAAAGGCTGAGTGTTTTATTCTGGGTGCATTGCCCCAGCTCCGTTTAATTTCAGTGGACACATGCTCTCCATCTGTGTGTCTGGGATACTTCCTACCGATGTCTTCGAAAGGAACATTTCCCACATGCGTTCTTGTGAGCTGTCAGAAACAGCCCTGTAATTTATTGGGCTGACCCAATCAAGTTGAATGGGTTCAGCTCCAGCCAGAGAAGGTTCAGTAAGAACTGGGTACAGTGCAGGAGGAAATGTGTGCAGAAGGCTCCTGAAATAAGGTGCAGAAGAGAAATGCTTCTGGCAATGTGTTCCCACAGTTGCAAGCAAAAAGGACAGAGCACCTCAATGAATTGCTGCAGTAAGTGATCAAATGGGCACCTTTAGCCCTCTCCAGGTAACAGAGCACTTGCAAAGACATAAATGTTTATGGGTGTTGAGATTTGGCTGTATGCACAGTAACTGTGTTTTATGGATATATTTGTACCATTTAGAATAGAACTTACTACTTTCTGCAGTAAAAACACACGTGGCAAGAGATTCACCCTTTTGAGGAAGTTTACAGCAGAGTGTGAGTGCTCTGCAGAGCAGTCCCTGTACATGAAACTTTAAGGTTTTTCCTGCAACATCTCTGTGGGACAAGGCAGTGTTGTGACAGGTGACTGAACATAGAGAGGATTTTCTAAAACTATAAGGATTTATTTTTGAATTGAGAAGTAGGTATACATTATATATTCTATTAATGCATTTTCTGTTGTAAAGGTATGCAATACAATGTCTCTGTGGACATGCCATAGCAAAATCCATATCTAATTATTTAATATTTTTCTCAGAATCATTATGCCCAAAGCTTCCTTCCTGCCATTTATGGAGCCCTGAGCATCAGTCTGTGACATCTGTATGTTCATTTCTAAGTGCAGTTTTGGGAATGGTGTTTTCCTGTCTTTGAAATTCAATTCAGTGTCAACCAGACACAATTTTTATAATGGTTTAGCTAAAAAAGAAAATAAAGGAAAATCGGGAAAAATAAGGTGGGGGAACGGAAAATTATTAAATGTTTATGAAAATAATTTTTTTCTGTATTTCAAAGAGTCTGCAGAACCGAATTATAATTGATGTCTTCTCTGATTTGAGTTTGGTGAAGCTACTCTGGGATGACACAGGACTCCCCCAGCCTCATCTAGGAAATTGATATTTTGTACACTCTGTTAGTCGCAAAAAAAAAAAAAAAAAGCCTCAATCCTAAGAAAGTGGTAAAGAAACTACAACAATCCAATAAACACAGGCAGACAACTGAGCGGTGTGAGAGCGACTTGTCTTAAGTTTTATAGGATGTATTTGGAAACCTTTCTTGACAATGATCTTTCTCAGGAGCCAGAAGTTGACTGGCAGCAACCACATCCCCAAGAATATCTTACTGTTAAAGTGTTACCTTCCCATCCTTGGAGAGGAGGGATGGGTCAGGGAAATAAGGTGTCTCCAGAAAAGTCATCAAAAATCCTGCCCCATGCAGGGTGAAAGCCCCGTGTCTGGGTGACAGATACTGAGGATGGCAGCATTGTGTGCCTTTGGATGAAGGGGATTTATCAGAATTGTCCATTGAGATCTATCGAGAGCTGTTTTCAAAATGATGAGGTAGTTGAATTTAATAATTTACTGGCAGACATACTTTGGTTCTAAGGGTTAGATTTATTTTTGTTAATTAGTTCTCCCTGCAGGCCTACAAGGAGAAGATTCTTTCTTTTGTGGAGACACCAGTAAAAAGTTCTGCACATAAATGGTCAACATGACCAGTGTTAGCATACAATGGTTGGCAGGTGCAGTGCTGTAATTATATTAGAGATGATCTGTGCCTGGATTATTGTTATTTTTTCCTGTATGCACAGTCCATGAATATGATACTTATACTTACTTGGTGATCTCATGAAAGAATTATTGTTCCTTCCCTCTGGCAGCACTGCCAATGTACTCTGTCCTGTACATAGATGAAGCAACATGCAGTTCTGGTTGGTGAAAGTCGCTTCAATTTTAAACACAACCCACATTTTAAACTTCCAAGTTTGCTTTCACAAAATAGCTGAACATTTGCTGTCAACAAACTTTCATGCTCGCGTAATTCAGCTGTGGAATATTCACAGAAACTGACTGTGGTCAAGTCCAAATTAATTCTTTAACCTAAATGAATGTAAAAGACTGTTTTTCCGTCCTCCCCTGCCCTGCATATCCATGGGGTGTGCTTTAAGCAACATACTTCCTCATCCACCTAATTTCCACTGAGTTTCAGGTATGTGCTCATGTTGAACAGCTACTTACACGTTTTTCTTGAACAAGGGAGCAGATCCTTGGCCCCAGAGTCAGGGATGGTGCAGTCTGGGTGAAATTCCCAAAGTTTTGCTACCTTCAGATTCAGTGGAAAGTCAGGGCTGAGCTCCCTGTGTTGCCAGTGGAAAGAGATGAACTCCCCAAAGACCTCAGAGGGTAGAGCGCCTTCTGCCTCTTGCTGTGTCTACAAAGGGAGCTGAAGAAACCAGCTGGGAATTGATACCTGAGTTTAAAGGAAACTTGGGTTAGGGGGAGGAACCCTAAAATATGCTTTCTTAGCACTCCGAGCAGAATAGACTGTAAGCATTACTTCAATTCCATCCTAGTTTGTGTTGCAACTATATTTTTCCTGTACTTAGTGAACAAATACTAAAGCTGTAATGGTTATGTATTATACTGTCATTCCTGGAAGACAATACTGTATGCTGCTGCTTCCAGAAAGGGTTTATTTTAAAAATCTTTGCTTATTCATGAATCTTTTTATAGAAATGTACTATTTTATTTACCTGAGTTAAGTTCTGGATTCTGCCCAGGTTTTTCTCTTCGACTTCACTAACAGTGGGTTTCTGTCTGATCCTACAATCTGTCTGTGTTCTGCTCAGAGAAATACCCTCCCAGAGCAAGCCCTATGTTTGTGGAAGATCTTGCCTCTGGAATAGGGGTCCGTGATTTCTCATGGTTGGTGATTAAGATGGCATCTACTTCAAATCCACCTGTGGAAACAAACAACGCTGCAGCTGTGGGTTTGCCATTGAAATGGAACACCACGCTCTCCAAATACGGCGGGGGAGACTGGGGTGTTCATGATAACACTTGGGGAAGGCAGTTTCTTCTGCACAGGGACTTCAAAACACTTTCCAAGTACTCATTTGCTGAACAAACCCACAAGACATACACCGGGAGAAATATCCCAAGCCTCATGTTACAGAGGTGAGGTGTAGGAAAATCAGAGGTTTTATTTAGAAGCTTAAGCTAAGATCCCTCTCCTGCATGCGTAGATGTCTAAAGTTAGACACCTGATTTTGATTTAATCTACCATGCTTTACATCCCCTTTTTTAGGATTAAATGAACTACCACCTGAAGTGAACCATGTGTCCCCAGTTAAAGACCTTTTGCTCAGGCCTAGACCTTTATTTTTCACATATCCTTAATATTTTCTGATTGGGGATGCAGTCTTTTTCAAAGCCTACTACTTGTTACAGTCTGAGAGCATTAGATCAGTCTCACACCATGTCCCAGAAATTGAGAGCCATGGCTGGCTTACTTATTTCTGCAGTGATATCTCCCTAGTTTTGTCTTTATACACGTGATTTCACCGTCACCACAGTGTTCACTGCAAAGGTGTTTGTGGCCTCAGTACCCCTCTACCCCTGAGAGAGTATAAGCTCTCAGGAATTTTAAGGTTCCTTTTTCTCTTTGTCTATAAAACCTGAAGAGAGATGGACAGGAACAATTTGTGGGGTTGCAACAGGGATTTTTATAGGAGTCCCAGTGTTCCGGTTTTCCCCTGTCTGCTGTGGTCCTGTGATTTTCAGTGCTGGTGTGACACAACACAGTAGCAAAGTCCAGATAATGATCTTTCTTATGAAAATAAATTTTCTATTTTTGTATTTTTTCATTTATCTAATGTGTGGTGTATAAAAGAGTAGATACGCTATGGGGAGAAGAGCTACTGTCATCCAATTGGGCTTACTGAAGGTTTTAATAATGTATTTTGCTTTTTCCTCATGGGACACCATAAGCAGATTCAAGTTGCAAATAAAAGTCAAATTCTTCCATATGTCAAGGAACTGATTAAATATTTAATCTGAGAAAAAGATTCTTCTTGATGACAATCCACTCTGGGCTATCACACACCCACACTCACCTTCCAATTTTACATCAGGTATCATATGGTCTGAATTAGACGATGCAGGATTAAATCAGTGAATACATGCATTTTGATTCAGGTTAGCTGGAAAAGCCCAAGATTTAATGTTAACCACAGCAAAAGCCAGAACTGCTTTTCATTAACTACTGATAATAAAAGTGGCTTCACTCTCCTGGTGTGATAGCAAGCAAGGGAAGATCAGTCTAGCCTGGGAACGCTCTTCCCATGTGGCAAACTTGAGTCAAGGAGCTAGAGGGTGCCCTGTTTGACAGAGATTAGTTTTATTTTCTTTGCCTGGCAAATACAAAAATATAAACCCTGTACTCCTTGGAGGAAGGGCAGAATGCAGGGATGCAAGCAAGTGCCAGCAATAGCCCTGTTCAAACCCAGGGCCTTATGTGCAAACTGGTGGAAAGTAAATAACTCACCAGTTCATGTGTCTGAGGAAAAATGATACAAGGCCAGAATTAATTAGTAGCAGGTACTGACTGTGGAAAATGGCTGAGAGTCAAACTGAAGGCCTGAGTGTGAATACTTTGTTAGTTGCTCTGAGGTGTCCTGCACTTCAGGGTCGAGTCGAAACACTTGGAGACCAAAAGATGTCCACAATGTTGGAACAGCTGCATCTTAACTCTTATTCTTAGGTCTACTTGAATAAATATCACCAGGGCCAAGACCTATCATAAAAGGCTTTAGAAAGCTGACAAAGTAACAAAGACGCCTCACAAAATAGGTCTCAGGCTGAAAGCCGGGCTAATATTCTCTAATCCCAAAGGACTTTTCAAACAAACATATCCCCACAGAGGTCTATTTACTCAACAACTGGCATTTAAAATAGGTATATTACCAAGATCCAGCATTCTGTGCCTCTATTTATATTCTGAAAATCAATATCACAACACGAGGAAAGTGTCTTTGGCTCTTATTATCGTCGTGGCTTTACAATTCCTTCTTTCCCCATTCCCTCCTGAGATGTGAACAGCTAGGAACAAATAATGTCTTAATTGCCCATGAAAAGTATACTTAACTGCTAATATAAATATGTACTTAGAACTTCAGGCTACAGAATTACTTATTGTTTAGGAACTGTAATTATTAACTAAGTGGGTAAATGACGTTAAGATTTTCTTGGTGTCTCAAATTTATGGTTGTATCAGGTTATTGATAGGACTAAAACAAATTTTACTTTGATTTTAGTTTACTTCTGTTTATGTCTTCCCCCTGTTTGTAAATATGCTTGTGAAAGGGACAAGAAAGATGATGAAAGAAAAATAAATATATACTCTATTTCATTATATCAGTTGCCTACTTCATCTTTCAAAGTAAGTCTATAGGCGAGTGTAAGAGAGAAATAACTAAGTCACCAGCATCTTCCAGCCATTCGTTCCACAAAGTTTTAGACATGTGAAACTTTGGGTTTCGGTCTATCCTTGTCTACCTCTTTGTCTTTTAGCATGGAACCTGGCAGGACACAGTATCTCAGAGAGCAAGGGTCTACAAGCCAGGGAGGTGTCCTGGTGATGTGCCTCAGGAGATGCTCCAGAGGACTTTGTCTCCTGCTCATTCCTAGCATCCACTTTGCTTAACTTCATGAAACATCCTGTGGTCATGACAAATTTGGGTTTACTTTTTGTGTCTGACACTGACCATGAACAAGACATTCCCATGCATCTTCAGACCTTCTTAACACAGTCCTGTGGATATCAGCACTGCCCTGACCATGAGCCAATACCAACTGATGTTGGTGCCCCACCAGCCTATGGGCTAGCAACCACTTCTGCACTTCTTCACAGCTGCCTCTCCCTCAGAGAGGATGCAGATTCCAGCTGCCTGGCAATCAGGTGGTCTGCTTGGGGGTGCCAGAACTTGGCTTTTCT
The DNA here is from genome assembly GCA_013398055.1 of Ifrita kowaldi. Taxonomy (NCBI): domain Eukaryota; kingdom Metazoa; phylum Chordata; class Aves; order Passeriformes; family Cinclosomatidae; genus Ifrita; species Ifrita kowaldi. Next base: position 999,608 of record VZRS01012496.1, read on the forward strand.
CCAATGTAAGAAGTGTATTTATAGGGGATTTATCTGGTTTTATTTGTCTTACCTCAGGGATGTGTTTGAGCAACAAAGCTCGTTGTAACCGTGCTATCCACATTATCAGCTCTTCTTGGCAGGAGAGTTCAAAGGCATTCACAGAGCTGGAAAGTATCACTACCCCTGGATTTGGGCATATGAAAACTGAAGCATGGAGATAATAGCATTCAGTTCAGCAAACACCATCCCCAGTGCTACACCAGTTATCTTGTGTAATCCTGCAGAAACCAACAGCAGTGCAAAAGTAAAACCCTTATGAAAGGCTGCTGGAAAGTCCCCACTCAAATGATAGGAGTGTATAATGCACAAAGCATGAACACCTCAGAGTAGTCCTATTCCAGCTGATAACCCCCTTCTTTTATGCTAGAAGAACACCTGGTGTTTGCACATGTGCAGTCCCACCTGGGTTAAGGGCTGAATGAAACAGAGGGAGCATTACCAGTGCGTTGTGTGATGTCAAAGTGACTGCAGCAGTTTACACGGGCAAGCCCCGTATGTGTGCCCTGAGTTCAGGGGGAGAGGAGCACGCCAGAGTTAGCCAAGGTAATTCAAGGATGTTCTGATGCATAAGCTGAAGGAACAGACTGCCTAATGGTTGAATCCAGAATCAGAAGGCAGCATGGTGATGAATGGCTGCAACCACTGAGCCCCAGAATCATAGAATCACTAAGGTTGGAAAAGACCCTTAAGATCACAGAGTTCAACCGTAAACATAGCACTGCCAGTCTGCCACTTCAAGGCTGAACTTGAGCACAAGGTTTCAGGGGCAGCAGACACATGGTGAAGATCTGCAGACCAAGACAGCAGAAGCTTTTCACTTATTGACACCATCCTCCATGGATTATGATAGCTCACAATGCCACGCTGATTGAGCTGTGCACATGCTGACAGCCTCATTGCATGCAAAACTGTGTTGTTCTGGGCTTTCACTTCCAGATGTGGAAGCACTGCGTGTGCAGGAGAAATGGGACGTTAACACCAAGAGCAGCCTAATGTGGGGAACTAACAGCCACGTGAGCCATCTCTTCCCTCTCCAGGGGGATTCATGATTCCATGTAACTCAAGGCTATGTATACATCTTCATATCTCCCCTTACGGTACTGAGGACTGTGGCTGCAAGTCTCATGGAGGATGAAAAAATTGCAAAAATATTGCCCCTTCATGTTATTCCAAATGATGTTCCAAAGATGATGTTCCAAAATCTAAGAGGAGGGTAAGTTCTGTTGTGACTTGCGGTTTCAAAGATTCTGCAGTGAGGTTTTGATCTCCACTAGATGGATTAGAAAAATTATCTGTAAATAAATCATTCTTTGAAGACAGTCATCTCAATTCAATCTATACAGCCAATGTATACTGAGGGTGGGCCTGACTTCTCCTCTGGCTGGACTAGGCTTCCTCTCAAAATTAAACATTGGTGGGATAGTTTCTTGCAGCTGCAGATTGTCCAGTGAAGCATTCAGCAAATAAAATAAAGTGAAGGACCTGTCAGAAGTCCAGAAGAGAGAAACCCCTGAGTCAGATCACCTGCCATCCCCTCCGCCCATCGTATCTGCAGCAGTGCATACATTAATTCTCATAGTTTTTCTTAAAATTTCCTTTACATTACATTGGTAAAAGTTACAAAAAGGCAAAACAACAAGTGAACATGTTGTCAATGCTCAAAGCTTCCTTGATACTGTAGAATTTGCAGAGCAGAAGTCTCACACAATTTCGGCTATAACTTTCCAATGTAAAGATCATTTCAAAAATCACAGACTAAAAGAAGAAAGATTTAGGAAGGAAAAAATCACTAAATTTTAGTGTTCCTTCAGTGGTAATTAAAGGGAGAGGAATAGAACACAAATAAAAAATAATTATTTAATTTAAAATAGTAATGTTCCCTAAAATGACACACAAAAAAAATTGTTTAATTGAAAACTAATTATTTTATTGTTTTAATTTCAGATCGAAACTTTGTGTTACATGTGTTGTTAAAATAAATACTAATTTTTTAGTAAGAGATATTTTCCAAGGAAAATATATCCATAACGTATTTCGTGCCAGTAAAGAACATGAGCGTGTTATCATTTTCTTTGAAGCATCCAGTCACTGGATGTAGCTATCTTTAATGTTTGCTTGCAGCCATGGAAATGACACATGTTTTCCCTTTTGGCACTGTAATGACTTTATCAAGGCTCTAAAACTAGGGAACTTCAGTGTTTAAAAAAACAAAAAGGAATTCAGCTGCTCTTGTGAGTCTTTTGTCTCTATAACAAGTCTAACAGTCTTCTGCTTCAGAGAGGTGAAAGCATTGACATTTTTCCAATAATCCCTGAAATGTAGTGAGTTCACAGAGGAACGGAGGCACAGGTATCTCCCACGTTGCAAGAGAAGTGATGGAGAGGAAGATGGATGGCAACAAGGGCAGGGGAGTAGCGAGAGGTCACATATTTTCTTAGACTTGCTTGTACAGGTGGAAAGAAACAGAAAATTCCCCATCTAAGTTTTGAAGTGCTCAGAACCAAAAAGAAGAAAATACCAGTACTGACAAGCCTCATCTCACAGGTGGATCCTGCTTTGGTAAGTGTGGGAAATACCTGAACATTTGCTAAGTGGCTGGAAAACTGAGCTGGCCAAAGCCTGTAAAAGTGGTAGAGAACTTTCTAATAGGAGAGGGATGACTGGAAGAAAATGTCTCAGCTTTTGCTAAAGGAAAGGAAGGTGAGGTTTTCATGTTTCCTTCTGGGTTGTGCACCCTAAAGGGACATTCCACATTTTGGGTGTAAGTCCAGACTAGCAGGATTTAAATTGGTCATTGTTAATCTATCTCTGAGGTGATTCATCTCAACGGATGACTGTATTCTGAAATTCCTGAAAGGGGAGTTGCTTTGACTGACCCTGAAGGAGGGGCTGGACGACTTCTTGTTGCAGTTGACAGAGGGTTAACATCAACAAAGAAAATGTCAGCATTATGGTTAAGATCCAGATTCCTTAACTGAGGCTGGACCTTTTCCAATTGCCATTTTTGTGATACCAGCTTCCATCCAGACGCTATTATCAAGACCAGTTTGCCTTGGGCTCCCACTGCAGTCAGATCACCTGTAATTTTGCCAGTGTGAACAATCCCAATAATACAGCAAGCAATCTGTCACAGCAGGTACTGGAAAATTCAGATGTGGAAACAGAAATCCTCAATCTTTGTGCCATTATGCCACACCAAGCTCCTGCCTTTGGTGCACACAGCTGCTCCCAAGCCTGCCCAGGGGAAATAGCTTGCCTGTGTGGCAGCTTCCCAGCTGCATCCTGGCAGGTTATTCAATCCTCTCAGGACCGCCATCCAAGGGCAGTGCAAAGGTACTGGTGCTGATGCAGAGGCAGGCAGCTGAAGCAAAGCTACAAAGCCCATTTCATCCATCAGGGGTTGTGCCAACAGCTCCTGGTGTGCAGCACTCCTCCTATCACTGTGAGCAGGGAGCGATACCCCCCTGCTGCGCTTCATCCTGCTTTTTCAGGCAGAGCTGAACAGTCAGCAATGTGACATGTCCAAGGCCACCCAGAATGAGCACAGAGCTTGGAATAGGATCCATGTCTCCTCACTCCCAAGCTCAAGGGGGGGGGGGTGGTTTTGCCTTTTTTTTTTAAGAACGAGACCTTCCTTCCTGTAGGTTGCTGAGCTCCCTGGCACCGGCCATTGCAAACAGCCCCGGCTTCAGCTCTGTGCAAGAATGGACTGGGCACAATTTCCAAGCCATCCAAAGGCTGTCTGCTGGGACACAGGGAGAGAGGCTTCCAATCCAAACAATGCAGGGAAAGCGCTGTGTAAAATTGCTTCTCCATCCCCTTCCTTCCCGCTCTTTCTCTTTGCATCGTGTTGACAGAGGACGTTTCTCCTGGCTGTGGCCTGGCTTCTGCTGCACTCTCCTTCTGCGGCCCCCCAGGGGAGAGGTGCTGCTTCATAGACAGGTTCAGCATTTCATAAATCGGCTTAATTTCCCATGGATGTGAAACCCAGCCTTCTCTTAAATATTCCATAAAGGAAGCTTGCCCAACCCATTAAAATAGATAAACAGAAAATTAATTGATTTTTTTTTTCTTGGGCAATTCCAAGTGGCTTGTTTCAAGGAAATGGCTTTTGTTTTTCTTTTAGATATTGAGTGCTTCTACAGGGTCTGGCTGTGGGTGATGGGGTTGGAGGGCAACACCCACCTGCCCCAGCGCTTCTCCCCAGACATTTGGCAGGGATGCCATGGTCAGCTTGATAATGAAGTGTGTGGCACAGGAAGAGAAAATTTAAGTCCAAAGTTACATTCAAAACAAAATCCAAAGAAAATTTTCAGTATGTCAAAATAGCATATTTTGACACTGTCAGAACTTTTCTTTGCTTTTCCATATGATTGAGGAAAAGTTTTCAGTTGAGGTGACATTTTAATCTGTGAGAAGAAAGGCCTCCCTCAAAGCTTTTTCAAATAGTCCCAGAGGACATGATTCATTTCCTAATGAAATCAATTTTCTAATGGATTAAATATCATTCTCTTGGTTTTTAAAACACAGAAGGAGAACTAAGGAGAAGGAACAACTCCAGGTGCACATAGGCCTGAATCCTGGTAACAGCTCTGCCACTTGGTTTGTTGTACTTAAAAATGTCCCTTGGCACAGCCACTTTTTAAAAACAACAGAAACACCTTTTGCAAGAGCCTGTTTATGGTGCTGACAGGAAGCACCAGGTTAACCCAAAATACATGTATGGGAGCAGTGCACCTCAACCCTTCGCTGTGTCTGCAGCTGTGCTTGGCATAGCATGGTCAAAGGTTTTGCTCTGCTTTTCTACCACATTTATTTTTTCTAAATCACAGAGCATGAATGACTAGGCATACCAGGGTCTTGAGATGCACAAAAGATATTTGACTTTTTGCAAGAGCTGTGCACCCGATCTCAAAAATCAGGCCCCCCTCTAGGGTTTGAAATTTGGCATTGTAATAGCAGACCACCGTAAATCATTAATCACTTCTGGAAATCTCAGCCAATTCTGCACAAAATGAGAAAATCTTCTGCTGAAAGTTAAAAGAACAATCCATAAGTGGTTTCAGCAGCTACTGTGCATCCCTGCTGTACTAAGTTATTTAACCTGAGACTAAGTTTCTTCCCAGGCTTCTAGCCCAACATGGCATGTTTTCTCTGCTGGAGATTCAGTTCTTGTACATCATGTAGTAAATATAAAAAAGGAGGTTTACAGCCCAGTGAATAGAGAAATCTCTTTCCAGGTCAATGCAAGAAATTATAGAGCATTGGAAAGCCCTAGTTTTATCTCCTGCCAAAGGAGGGATTAAGCTACAATGATTCCCAGGCCCAGGGTCTTGTTTTTTTCCTTTGCCTCTGCCTTCTTTGAGTGCAAATTGACAGAGACGAGTTTTCACTCCAAACAGCTGTCTGTTATTTGAATGGAGTCAGTTCCTAATCCCACACATGACTGCCATCAGAGGCTGCTGTAGTGGAAATGTTTCTAGTATCAAAACAAAGCCTCTGGCACAAAGATCTGTTTGAGAGGGCTCTGTGCGTAACCTCTGCTTTCAAATACTATCTTTTCTCTGAAGGCACTTCTCTGCTGGCTACCAGACCAGTCATTATCCATTTAATGGGTAGACTGTGGGGCAGTTCATGCAGGAGGGAGTGCGGGAAAGGCGCTGGAGCCCTGCCAGCTCCGCAGGGAACCATGGAACCCACCCGGCAGCAAGCACTGCGCCCACCACCACAACTGAGGCAGCTGCCCAGGCAGAGCTCTGTGGGGACACTGTCCCCAGGGAGCTGGGCTGCACAGAGTGCCAGCACTGGCCAGCAGCAGTGAGCACACCTGTGGGAGGAACTCCTCCAGTCAGTGAGAGAGCAAAAAGAAAGACTGTTCATGGTCTCTAAGTAGACTTCAGTAAAGCCTTTGACACTGTTTTCCACATCATTCTCCTGGAGACAACTGTCTGCTCATGGCTTGGACAGGTGCAGTGTTCCCTGGGAAAAAAAACTGGCTGGATGGCTGAGCCCAGAGAGTGGTGTGGAATGGACTTACATGCAGCTGGGGCTATCACCAGTGGTGTCATCCAGGGCTCAGTGTTGGGGCCAGGTCTGTTTAATATCTTTATTTATGATCTGGACAAGGGCACTGAGTAAACACTCAGTTTGGAGATGACCAGAGGGATCTGGACAGGCTGGATCAATGGGCCAAGGCCAAGGGTCTGAGGTTCAACAAGGCCAAGGGTCTGAGGTTCAACAAGGCCAAGTGCTGGATCCTGCCCCTGGGTCACAGCAACCCCTGCAGTGCTACAGGGTGGGGCACAGTGGCTGGAAAGGGCCCAGTGCAAAAGGACCTGGAGGTGCTGATTGAGAGTGGCTCAGCATAGGCCAGGTGTGCCCAGGTGGCCAAGAAGGCCAATAGCACCTGGCCTGGGTCAGCAATAGTGTGGCCAGCAGAACNTGTGCCCAGCAGGACCAGGGCAGTGATCAACCCCCTGCACTCAGCACTGGAGAGGCCTCACCTTGAATCCTGTGTTGAGTTCTGAGCCCCTCACTCCAAGAAAGACGCTGGGATGCTGGAGTGCATCCAGAGAAGGGCAGAAGAGCTGATGACAGGTCTGGAGCGCAAGTCTGATGAGGAGCAGCTGAGGGAGTGTTTAGCCTGGAGGAAAACAGGCTCAGGGGAGACTTTATCACTCTCTACAACTCCCTAAGAGGAGGTCGTTTGAGAGCTGCAAATGAAGCTCAGGTGGGACTTGGCCTCTTCTTGCAAGTAACAAGTGGCAGAAGAAGAGGAAATGGCCCCAAGTCGTGCCAGGGGAGGTTTAGATTGGATTTTAGGAAAAGTTTCTTCATGGAATGGGCTGTCAAGCCTTGGGACAGGCTTTCCAGGGCAGAGGTGGAGTCACCAAACCTGGAGGCATTTAAAAGATGTGTAGATGTTGCACTTGGGAACATGGTCTAGTAGTGAACTTGGCAGTGCTGGGTTAATGTTTGGAGTCAATGATCATAAAGGCCTTTTCCAACTGTAACGATTCTACAACTCTATGAATTAAAAAAAGATGCACTCTGTATTGCGTAATTATAAAGGAGAAAAATCAATATAAGAGGCTCAAATGAAAATCAGTTGTTGGAATCCTTCTATTTATTTTTTCTTTTAATGTGTGTTTTCCCTCCTTCAATTTTCATTTGGAAATTGGAGCTTCAAGTGAAGTGGGCTGAAATAATGAATGGGATTGTTCTGAGAATTGTAATTCCCAAAGATCAGTTGCTGGAAATGCTCATACCAACCATTAATACTAAAATGTCTAGGAGTTTAGGTAAAATAAACACTCTTGGTATTTTTCTAGTTACTTGCCAATCCATACTTGTTTTTCAAAAATTCAAAAGATTGAATTGAAAATGCTGATCTACACAGCATTTGATTCCAAAATATTGTTGCCTTTGCTTGCCTCAAGTTAGGCAGGAACATCCCAGATGATGCCACTCGCTTTGAGATGTCATGGAAGAGCTCAATTCTCTTTACTCCTCGTGATGACAATTTCCTTCCTGAATTTTGGCAAAAGACTTCCTGTTTGCCTCATGCCCTATCTGTTAGACCATGACAGCAACACTCCTGTTGCTAAAAATTCTGTCCATTTGTTCCATCAGGACCTGCTTCTCAGTATGTGCTCACACAGCTTTGAGGACACTGCACCTTGTCTTGGTCACACTGATAAAAAGAAGACATTTAATTGAGTTAAAAGACACAGAAGGAGACTGACCTTTCATTGGTGCTGCAGAAGATCAGCATGCCAAGTTTCTCAATAGATGCTGAAAGCAAGACTGAACTAGTCAAATTTAAGTATTCGAAAGTGTACATTTTCGGTTCGGAGAGAGGATGAAAATTGCATCTCAACATCACAGAGCAGGGTTCAGGGAACATGAGTGACTTGCTAAAAACTGCACTGGAACTTCAGATCAGAAGTCGGCACATGCCTGGACTCCAAAAATGAGGCTGTCATTTCTGCTAGAAAGCACAGAAAGAGGAGATGCAACCCCAATGCCAGAACAATTCTGCTGGGCTGCAGTGCCTTCGCCTTCCTCAGAGCATCCTTCACATCAGAGTACAGCAGCATGATTCCCACCTCTCCCACAGCCAAATTTGCTTTGGTTCAGAGTGGGTCAGGAAAATATTCACCGTAGTCTCAGCCATACTCTTTGAAAGAGCAAGATCTTTCCTTGCCCTTGCCGGGGGGGTTGGATTAAATGATCTTCAAGGTCCTTCCAACCCAAACCATTTTAGGATTCTGTGCAAGCAAGCATGCTGAAGATAGGTACTGCAAGGGAAAAGAGGCCAGTGAGGAGGCAATGGTACATGAATTGGCGAAACACACACAGTGGGAAGGGCTGGAGTTTGATGGGCCTTGGCAGCGCTGGCACAGCCCCTACAAAGGCATGTCGAGCGCTTTAGATAATGAAAAGCTCGGTGCTGAAGCATGTCTCTCTAATTAATTACTGCATTTGGCAGGGTAATCCCTCTCAAATTGACTTAATGCTCAGTTCAAGAAGCTGTGGAAACTCTGGCAGGGTCAGCTCACCCTGCCGGTGGCTGCTGTTGGGCCCCTCTGAGGTGCCTGGCTGGCTGTCCTTGCCTGCTGGGGGCACACAGTGGCTGGGGCCAGTTGTACTTCCATGGTGGAAGGGAGAATCTGCCAAAGCAAAAAGCGTGGAGAGACCACCCAGAGAGGTTGGTGAGTAGACACTGGCTTGTTGCTGTAGAGCACCCTTGGTGTAAAAGGGATATTTCCTCCTCTCCTTCACTCACAGCTCTCGAACACACTGAACTCCTATTTATTATACCACGTCACTTGTGGGGAAACACCAGATAGAAACAGTTTTCAGTCCAAGCTGAAAAGCTGCTGTCAGGAGCCCTACAACAGCTAATGAGGAGCAATTTGGATGAGCCCCATGGCAGGCTCCTGCAGGAGGCTGCAGCTGGATCAGAACCACAGACATCTCCTGGGAGCTGCTGTGGAGAGGGAAGGGCAGCAGTGTGAGGGCAGACTGAGGTGATGGACTCCAGAGTCTGTCCTTGGGCCAAGCCATCAATTGCACCAGTCCAATAATCTGTGGTGCAAATCCAAGGCGAAAAGCCTCTCAGGGACGGTGAGACACAAAGATGCAGATGGAAGGACGAGGAGGGATGTCTTCTGCATAGTCAGCACAGTCTTTTTTGTGGCTTTGTGCAAAGGCGGAGAGGCAACAAAACCAGAACTGTATGTTTGCATGTTTGTTCTCGTTGGCGAACAGAAATTTCCCTTTCCATTGCTGAAATAACCGACCATCTTGGAGATATGCTTTCAAAACCAGCCAGGTGACTTCAGTTCAAAACCATCAAGTCCTTTGTTTGGGAGAAAGGGAATTTTACTCAGATCTCTGTCCTACATGACCTGAAGTATCCGTCCTGACACACCAGGAGCAATGCTTAATGGTAGCACATGGGCAAGAAAAAGTGGGATTTCTGGAAAATAGGGACATCTCAGGCCAACCTCTCCACCACACACAGAATTTTTTAAAACTGTCCTTTAGCTGTTCTTTAACTTAGGGAATTCTCCCTCTTCCTGTGTAAAGTGCAAGTAAAACCCTTCTGCATTTGACAGATTCTGTCTGAAGGAAGGTATTGATGTCTATTGATCAAGTCAATTGCCTCAGCAGGTCACACCATCTGGAAAAGATTATTTACATATTCATTTTCTCACAGTTTGGGACAAGGTGATAGTAATGGGAGAACATCCTTGGAAGTCAATGGAAACTTCAGACTTTACTCTCTATCACAGCTGCAGAAGTGGGACATTATCTCTAACAAATGTTTTTTTAACTGACAGGAAGTTTGTCTTTCCAAGCAAGCAGCAGTGTTCACTACGATGGCTTATTTGGGAGGTAAGTTTGGGCAGTTTTAATTCTTAACATTTTTCAGAATTTTATAGAGACATTTTATTTAACGTGGGAAAAAGTTTGAAGAAAGAATTTAATGAAGAATAATTTTTGGACCATTCTTCCAGAGAAGACCTACCTTAATCCACTCTGTTTCCAGGTCAGAAAATGGTTGGCCTTTTGTATCAGTTAAAAGAACAGAAAATAGTCAAAGCCTCTTTGCAGAGTAGGTAGGAAGAGAAAAACTGATCTATAGTGCTTGAAATCTAAATTTCACTGTTGTAAGACAGGGAAGAAACTTGCACTATTCTTCCTAGTGGTAGACTGAAAGATTGGCTTATATTTTTATTTCCTTCCCAAACAGCTTTGTGGGTCTGCAAACCTTTACAGATCATGTTCAAAATTGCTGTAACTGATACCCAGTTTGTGAGGTATCCCACAGGCTGAATCTACACTGCCATTATTTTGGGGCTGTTAGCCTTCCCTGGGCCTTGCCAGGAACAGATAAGTGGAGATGGAGGGGATAGCATGACATGCTTTAAACAAATGCTTGCGTTAATGCACATCCCACAAGCCACGAATGCTCCAGGGCACCTTTGCCAAGGGATGTTTAAGGGTTTTTTTCTAAGAAACAACCCCTTTTCACCATCATCCTGGCCCCTCACAGCCCAACAGAGGGTTTAGGGTGACCTGGAAGGCACCATGCTCTTGAGGGCATTGGACAAGAGGAAAATAAGGACTGGAGACTTCTGGCTGGGTCCTTGGGTGGTCATGCATGACCATGGAGGGTTGGGGGTCTCTGGGTGTGTTGTGTGTGCACACACAGAGGGAAATGTGTGGGGCTTCCAGAAGGGACGTGCAGGAAAACAGGTTGCTGCGAGTAGGAGCTTTCAGATAAGGATGTCCCGACTCTGTTTTCCTCTGTGACCATCAATCCACTTCTCATCTGTGAGCCTCTCCCTTGCTTTCCCTGCTTCAAAACAAAAGGTCCGTTCAGGGAATGCCAAAGTGCAACTGGATAAAAATGAAAAAAAGCCATCATCTTTCCCTCTGCTCCTCTCAGGGTGTCTGAAAGGGCATGCTCAGCATGCAAAAAAAACCTGCTGACTTCACACTCTGCTGGAGGAGGCGATTTGAAACCAACAAAAATAATTGTCACTGTGTTTAGCCAGAGTCAATAAAAGCACTAAGGGCCTGGCAGTGTCAAACCTAGGAGAAAATAAATTGCCAGTTCATGAGCACTCCCTACAATGTATCCTGAAAAGAAGTTTTCTTTTCTTTCTCCCCAGAAAAAAAAAAAAAAAGAGGGAGAGGGAAAGGGAGAGAATTGAGATGGGGAGGGCCTGGCAACATATATTTCATGTCTAATGATATTGTTTTAGTGGTGAGCAATAAAATGTGGGGTCTTGAGTGATGGCATAGGAAAGAATAAATAGAAGCCCTGCTCACACTGATTGCCTGTTGGATCACATAGTAAATCTGAGGTGAAGTGTCTTATTCCTAGGGACAGGCAAAAAAGTTGCAAAAGCAAAGCAATTACATGATCTATCTTTTTCAAAATATCTATAGTTTTGGATGCCCAGCCTCAGATACAGTCAGGTCTGACTTCAGAAGTGGGGAGAGCTCAGCAAAGTCTCCAAATTGCTGACATGTTTTAGCCCTGAAAAATGAAGGTGCCTAGTGCTACACCTAGAGGGGATCAGACCTGGGGGAGTAATCAGACTCTCTGTGCATAATCATGCCTGGTTTTACTCCCTAGCTCCACCAATCTCCCTAATAACATTGGCCCCCACCTTCAGAAATCTTGCCTCACCTACAGCCACCAGCCACTTTTAAAAACCAATGCCAAAACCAGAGTTCTAATAGTTTCCAGAGATCATGAAAGCATGAGGAAAAGCCATGTTCAAGGGATTTTTTTATTGAATGTTTTAACAAAATTAAACAGAGTATGGTAGAATGTAGAGATTTAAAAGGCAGAAAATACAGTGCTATGTGTGTTTCCTTTTCTGTGTTGTTTACTCTTACAATGGTAACTTCCTAATTCAGCCCTGTTTATCTTAGCACTGTCAGGTGAACAAAATGAGTAACTTCATTTTCAACTCAAAGCTGTGCCCTGGATGTTGTTAGACATCCATGCAGACCTTAAACATCTGTGGTATTTATGGGCCCACAACTGCTCAGTGTACAAAAACATCTTCTCTATGAAGGACACATTGCCAATGATATTTACTTGTGTCATCTTTTAATTCTTTTAAGCAAGAAAATGTTCATTCAGTGAGTTCAGAGTGATCTGATGAGCATGAAGGCAGCAGTGAACCCAGAGGGATGCGGACGAAAATTGGCAGCACGCAGAAATGGGGATGGAATTGAAATTAAGTGGTCAGCCAGTGATCACTTTTTGTTTGGAAACATCCAAATGGATGGAAAGAACTGGCTAGCAAGCAAGGAAGGGATTTGGGTTTATGTGTCTCTGTGGCCCATCTACCACAGAGACCTTGGTACCCCCAAGAAGGGAGGAATGTCCCCACCAAACAGACAGAAGTAGAAATGCCAACTTTTCTCTCCCAGGGTAAGAGGCATGTTTTGCTTGGACAAGGTGACCACCATTTTCCCCTTTGAGGCTGGATGTCTCCTGAAGGTTGAATCGAAAAGCAGGTTGTTTTTCTCCTGTTCACATCTGCCAGCCCTTGGCTACAAACCCAGCTGGATTTCACAATGGCAAAATGGGTTTTCACAGAGAAAGGCAGAGTGCTGAACGCACAGCTGCCTGCCACTGGAAAATACTCGCTGCTGCATGCAAAACCTCGTATCACATTTTTAATTAGATGTGACAGCTCGTGGTTCAAGCATGTGAGGAATTCCAGTCTGGATGAAAAGGGACCGGGCAGAGATCAATAGGGATAAAGAGGCAGCGATAAGGAGAAGGACCTGCTTAATCTTGTTTTTATCTCTGTTTATTTATCCTCTGTCGGTGGTGCTCTCCTGATCAAACACACAGGCATGTAGAATCCAGTGCACTTACTCCTTACGACATGACAATAACAACAGAGCTGGCGCTCGCATCCCCGTCCACCCCATGCCTTGGCAAACAGGGTCGTCTGCTGGCTGACACGCGGCCCTCGCTGCCCGTGTTTGCTCCCCGGCACTGAGCGGCTCGCCAAGGCACTCAGCTCCAGCCTGGCTCCTTTCCCTGCCCTGCCAGTGATAACGAGTGTTGCTGCTCCCCCACACCTTCCCACTTGACAACTTGTGTAGTGCCTGGGCTGGAGATCAGAGAGGCTGATCCAGGAGGTGTCAGAGAACAGAGGTGCTTGGGTCCCATCTCCTATTTTTACTCTGCAACTCATTTAATGATTTTAATGTTATAAATCGTAGTTTTTATTGCCCTTCAAAAAAGTCTCTCTGCAGTTGAGAGAGCGAGAATCTGGGGGTCCTGGTGGAGCTCAACAGGGGAGCACTGCACTGCAAGTCAAGACAGGGCTGGGCACTTATTCATTAGACCTCATTGTCAGGGTTAAGTGGGGATTTCATCTCTGATTTACACTCTTTCTGATGGCTCTGCTCTTTTTCAACTCCAAATTTGGACCCAAAATATATTTCTCTGCTCTTGGGGTTTCACCAGCCTGTTTATACAAAGCAGGGTTGCTGGGCAGCCTCTTCAGTGGACAGACATGCAGGAAAACATGGCTGGGATTTTCATGAGAAGTGGGGCCCAATATTGTTGTCTGTACCAGTGCCCTTTTCACTGTCTGAGTACATAAGCAAACCAAGCCCCGGGGTAATTGCTTGATTTAGAGCAGCTGAGGGTAGGGCTGGATTTTTGGAGAGCACACATGCTGTGACTCCAGAGGAGAAATAAGTCTCTAAAGAACAGAATATATGGCAGCCCATACTTAGCCATGTATCCTCTGAGCTATCCCCAACCCTCCAGGCTTGTTGAATAAACCTAAATCAAGCAAGGCTATTTTAAATATCATTGTATCTATTTCCACGATGGTTTGTCTGCCAAAAGTGTAACATGCCTTGCCTTCCATTCAAGAGTTTTCCTACTCCAAGATTGCACAAGGTAAAATACTTCCAGCATTGTCCTAAATGCCATCAATCCCTACCTGAAAATTAGCAAGTCTGCATAAGGCACTAGGAAACATTAATCATCATAAACACTGGCACATCATAATTTTAACTTCCAGTCTAGGTCAATGTAAAGTGAAAGATTTTGATGATATATTTAAGCACTTGCATTGGCAGTGACATTACCAAAAAGTGAATACAGCACTTTCACAAATCCAGATTAATTTCTTTCCAAACCTAGATATTTCATTGAAATACCCAAGGTAAACTTACTCAGTTTAGGCTGCTGTAGTGTGCAGAGGTTGCCCAGATTGAGCTGGTCTGCCTTGCATCTTCTGGCAGTGCCAAAAAGATTCTTTCTGTTATCTAAGAAGACCTTGAGTGATTGTGTCCCTTGCTTAAATAACAGCATTTGCAACAGATAAACCAGGCCAAGGCATGTTTACAAATTACTTTTGACTTCCTTGGCACCTTTGAGATAAGCAAAGGCTTCACAGGTGTTCCATACCAAGAGAGAAATGCTGTTTGCTTTACAGTTTCCCAGTGCTCTGGGGACATTCAAATTTTTGGTCATCCCTCCAAAATGTGTTAAAAAACCACCTGTCAGGACCACTAGCCAACAAAGCAGCATGTTTAAAATATATAGAACTCCTAGGGTTGCTTTCCTAGATGAGACTTGCAGTAGATTATGAACTTCCTGGGATCTGGATGCACTGGGAAGGAGCTGGGGGATTTGGGCTTGGACTGTTCCTTGCCAACCTACCTTTCCTATCCCTCCAAAAATTCAAATTAAGTCACTTTTAGTATTATTTAGCCCTTGTCAGATACAAGAATCAGATCTGACATTTAACCCCAGCACGCAGGTTGAAATCTGGCCTGTGCTCTCCCACAGTCTGAGCACGTTGTCATTCAGAGTCGCCTGCTAGAAAAACAGAAGCAAGTGGTGAAATATGGATCTGAATTCAGGTTCAGATCCAGAATTCTTGGTGCATTCAAATCCAAGAGATGCAGAAACCAGGGGAAGAAAAAACAGAGAGAGAGAGAGGGAAAATGAGAGAAAGTGAAGAAGAAAAAGTAAGGGAAAAGTCCTTACTACATCCTGAAGAAGGCAAGGCAAAGCACTTTATTAAATGTTAATGACACATTAGTTTTTGGCTGAATGTTTCTTTTGGCTTTATCTTCTAACACCTTTGCCTGTGTTATCCCTTTGTTCAATCTAGCAATCTCTCTGTCTGCTAAAGAAATAGAGCTTCCCAATGGTCTTTAAGTCTAAGGTACAGCAAGAAATGCCTGCCAACTGTTTTTGTTCTCCCCAGGGGCTGCAGTCTGGGTTCCTGTTGGCACTTTCTCCTCTTGGGTCTTCATCCATGGCTGATGTCCATGAATGTGCCAAATGAGAGAGAAGCGTATTTTTGCTTGCCCTCATACAGTGGCACTTAGTGTCCCAGACACTCTGTGGCCGATTCTATTTTCTGATCTGGCATCTCTTCTCATCCTTTGGCCAGTTTGGAGCAGACAACAGCTTTCCATTACAAGTGAGTGGTGGTACAACGTGTTCAGCACAGACCAGAGCTGTGCTGACAAAACAGGCAAGGGTGTACACAATCATCTCTCCTGTGGAACTGGAGCCAGACAGGGACTAAGAAGGTCTTTTAAGAAGAATGTTTTTATTACTGATGACCTTTTAGAAGAAATGCCTCTCCTGTCCCATTTCTTCAACCAAATTTGGCCTGCCTTGATGAGTGTGCAGCTGGGGTGATTGCTTTGCATCCAGTGGCAAGAGAAGCCTGACACTCCACAGCTGAATATGGTATTTGGAGAACTAATTTTCTTCTTTTCCTGAGAGGTCATGTTCTTTCCAATGCTTGCCTGTGTAAATGGAGGAAGGAATTTTTTTTACTTTTTATTTTTTGAAAGACTGCTCTACTCACCTGATGCCCTCAATGAACTCAAAGTTTTATCAGCTGGGTTCTGAAAATCAGACCTACTGATTTCCCATCAAGACTGAATTCACCTGCGGCAAGCAAAATGGCTCTAAGCACAATTTCCATACTATAAAGAGACTGTCCATGTTCACACTTGTGTGGATGATCCACGAGTGGTCCCATATCGGAAAGGTGAGGAGCTTGTGTGCAAACCTGGTGTTTTCATTCTAACACTCACCAGAAAAAGTATCCTAAAGAAAGTATGTTTATATTAATAGGTTGAAGTTTCTCCTAGATAAAGCAGAGCTGAAAGGAGGAGCATTCATTCCTAGTCTTATGGGTGCTCTGAATATTTACCCTGTTGCAAAGCACCTTAAATCAAACTGGTTTGGGGTTTAGAAGACCTGGTTCTTCACTTGTCACTGCCTTCCTACCATGTACATCCAGAACTCTTCTCCCAGGACAGGTCCCCCCAAGTCTAGCTCCTAGACTTGCCACTGCACTGTCTGGTGCTTCTTGCGCAGGGATAGTGACCCTATGGCAGAAATCTTTCATGAGGAGGAAAAACAATACCTCAAAGAGTATGGTTCACCTGCTGTCATGTGGGCATTCTAAAAATGCTCCAGAGGTGTTCAAGAACCATATATCAAGCCAAAGATGCGTAAGTGCTAATTAGGTGTAGGTATTTCTAATGCAGATGTCTAAGCAAAAGTGAGATTATTCCTACCTCCTGAGCCTATCATTGCTACTCTGATTAACAACCTGGTAATAATTACCTTATTTTAATTCTGATTAACTACCTGATAATATCCAGATTTAAATTTTTCAAAGTAGTGGTGGCAGGTGTGTTCTCTATCTATTTGACAACAGCTCCTGCCAGGGATCAAACGTCTGTGGGAGGATGCTAGACACACATTATACAGTATAAAAACTAAATAAAAGTATTGTTTAGGCTGGTTGATTTTAGCTTTTCTTTAAAAACTCTTTCTTTATTTTGAGGTAGTTCTAAAATCAGGTAAGTACCTTTGTCTTCGCTTGTCCTGTCTCTGAAACTGAAGGAGGTATTTGAAAATACTGAAATTGAGGGGCCAGGCTACCCCAACATGTAAACTGGGCAGTGATGCCCCAGTGAGCAGACTGATCTTGAGAAAGTGAACTGATAAAGAATGAGCTTACAGGAGAGATAAGGAGGGATCCTCACATTATTCAATAAATCTCAAACTCCTGGTGATCCAGATGGTCCCTTTGCTCTTTTACTGATGTCTGACCATTACCAGAGATGTGTAGCCCATCAGTAAATCAACCTAAATACTTTGTTATAATAGTCCTCATTACAGAACATTGATAGATTAACTGTGCTCCATTTCAGTTTATGAGCAAAGCTCTTTGCTCTCCCTGGCAGTGTGATTAATGTGAGGTTCACATACTTAACATTAGAGACCAGTATTTATGGCCTTAAAAACATCAAGAAAAAAGCAAAATGTTTGCTGTGACAGAATATATAGTACAAGTGTCAAATCTTATCAAGGATACTCTCATCCATTATAGCTTCAAGAGGTGCTATCATTTACCAAGCTGACCTGGCAGACCTCGGAGCCTCATTGTAACGTTCTCGGTATGGTAATCCAGTCAAGAGCAGAATGCAGCCCAAGTGAGACATAGCTTAACACTTTCATATGCTCAATAAAAACATTACTAGGAAAGAAATCATCAGCAAGCCAGAAAAAGTCATCCTTCTCAAGGGGGACAGATGGAGTAAAACTTAGCCAAGTAGAAACGAATTGCAAGCAGTGGTAGCGATGTGTGGGTGGTAAAAATTTGAGGGTAAGGTTGAGGCATGGTCCAGGGCAAGGCACCACAACAACCTTTGCAATGACTAGAGTTGTTTTCAGTGTGGCTATTCTTTAATCAAGGAGGTTGAAACTTAACAGGGTCTTACTAATGTGTTTGCAATGCAGCTCGAAAGCTTCAGGGAGCACAGTACCCATTTATGCTGAAGTAATTTCTCCTATAGGACTCAGAATACAAAATCTTGAGTGAGGGAAACAGATTAATCTCAAGTTTGCATGTCCTGTTTCAAAGTCAAACTTCTCAGAAAGTCCTGGAATGCTCTCCACCTCCCACACATCAGGGATGTGCCTGTAACAGTCAGGATCTGCTTAAGGAGCTGCACTCTCAGTGGTTGCCATCACAACATGCCTCATAGATGAGCTCAGAGACAGCTTGACCAGGTTGATTTATTATTTGTGCTGTAGTAGGACAGGTGTTACTGAATGACTAATACTGGCCCTATTCAAGACATCAGTTAAGCACTCAAAGGCACTTAAACATGCACATAATCACAGATACGCCTCAGTATCACTGACTTCAAGGAGACACCAACATGCAGGCAGAGTCAAGCACATGCTTAAGTACCTTCATGAGTCAGGGCCATTATTTGACCAAACTGCTTGTGGTATTTGTGAAAATACTGACAGATTGCAAAAGTTTCATTGACATAAGGCTGAGTGATTGTTTGTCCAGAAATGTGAAGGACCGTCACCCAGCTTTCTCTCTTTGTCTGAACTGGTTCAAGAGACGCATCCCTCATGTGCTGAAGGTGGAAAACTGCAAAGTGCCCCAGTGTGCCTTGGTTTCAGTGTACGTTTCAGTGGATTTAAGGCATGCAGTGACAGAGAGGTTCAGGAATTGTCATTTCTGGACATGTTTTGGCATGTTTAAACTCAAAGAAATTGTGTGCAGGATCAGGTTGTGAACCAATAAAGTGCAAATAGCAGATAGGACTAAGTTTGGAAGGAAACCAAAATGCCTTTGAAAATTTAACCAGCTTTATCCACAGGCCTGTACACCAAAGGAACAGTCTGTTTCTCAAACGGGAGACTTCAGCTGGCGTCATACTACACTACCCAACTTCCATCCAACAGCAGATCCCATGCCAGAGCCTGCAGGCAGTGTTGTTTCACATCAGCCCCATAATTTGAGGGCTAAAATGCTATCTACCACTATCTGGGAAAAGGGTTTGGATGCTTTCTGGTTTGGAAAAGTTTCTTTTTGATGATAAAGAGCTCTCAAATTCAGCTGTGAGTTGTAGTTAAATCACTGCCTCTAAGTGCCTGGAGTCAGCAGCTTTCCTGAGCTGTGTGGAGATGGGAGCTTACAAAATGTCTCCATTTGATGTAAGGGGGAGGGCTTACTGAGGAGTACACATTTACCCAGAGATTTATTGGGGGAGAGGGCAGGCTTGTGCCGGACTTGAAAGAGAACATGCTTCTGGGAGATAAATTCATTTTCATGTTTATTTATCTAGAGTAGAAAAACGGTCCTGCCTAGTAGAGCATATGCTGGGCGTAATGAAAGACAAACGTCAGCTTTTGAAAGAAAACACCCATTCATCAAAGGACATGGAAGAGCAAACAACTTGTTCATTAAAACACAATTGAAAGGTGGCTTCTCCACTCCACCTGCTTTCCCAAGTTGGGGGCTGCATGGGAAACTGCTGCTCTCTCCACTTTCTACTTACTCTCTGTCTTGGAGCAGATGAAAGGGTTTTCCCAGCTCAGAGATGGGGAAAAAAATCCCCAATACTTAAGCCCACAGTAATTCACCAGCTTTTTCTTCACTGTTTTGAAGAAGCCCACATCTGCATTCAGCTCAAGTCTGTTGTTACTGATCCTGGCTGAAGGACTGACTCCATACCTGGGCCAAATTCTGGACAGCCCACTCTGCTCTCTGTGAGCCCTTGTGGTGGGTGCTGGAAGCTGGTAATGTGATACATCCCAAGGATGCCTCTGAATAGGAGGAAGTAATCAAAACCTTCTACAATTTCCCAGGGTGGGAAAGCAATTTCCTCCTCCAGCTGTAAGACTGGGGCAGATTGAAAGGTCTCAGGGAAAGTAATTATGGCCTTTGATGAGTCGATCAGGAAGCTGAGACTGGCTCATTGGTGTGAATAAACATTTTTGTCTTTGACCTAAGTGTCTGTATAAACCAACAAAAAGAAATCATCTCAGTGTGTCTAATGTCTATATTCCTGCATGTAATGTTGATTTCTTTTAAACATCATCCATATATATGGACATAAATAAGTAATAAGGAAAAGAATGAGGACAATAGCCAACCCATGTGGTAGGTATCCTAGATAAATCCACCAACATTTGAGCTCTGGCTGGTTTAAATTGTTTGCCACTGCTCTGTTCATTTTCTGTGATTTTTTTTGGCCAGTCCTCAGTGAGGCTTTTGATTGTGTCTGTCATAATATAATTCATCTGCATCTCTGAAAGCCATAATTAATTAATGAATTAATTTCTGTAAAATCATGTTAGAGAAATACAAGCTGTCCCTCCAGACCGACTTTTATTATTGCACATGAAAGCTCAAGAACAGAAAATTACTGAATCACTGGTTGATTTTTTGCACACTTTTAATTTGAAGTCACAGTTCAGTTGAGTCTTTTAAAAACAAGTCAGTTGAGCCCAAAAGATCCTGTTTGCAGTTCCCACTTGTCAGCAATGACTTGCTGCTTAAAAAAAACCAGGAGACTTTGAGGCTCCTCTTTAAGAGTAGATTAGATATAAAAAGAAATGAGTGGAAGAAAGAAATTCTGTTTTGCACTTGGAATCTGCAAACTGGACCTGCAAAGAAACAATACAGCTCCAATCTGGGAACACCTTGTAAAACCAAAGTCTAGAAAAGTGTGCATAGGTAAAATTACTCACCATCCCAATCGCAAAACATCAGTGTTGACATTTCTTTGGATGTAACTGGAAACCCAACAACGGTGATCCACTTTAGCTGGGGATTTTCTTAACCTATAAAGTTCAAGTAGCTGTTTCTTCTCCCCAGACCACTGATCTGGCTTTGCCAACTCTGAGACTAAATAGACGCCTTGTGTGAGTGACCTTATTGACAACGCCTGGCACATAAGCTTTATTTTCAAAAAGTGAGCAAGCAGACACCCGGATTTAGCTTGTGACCTATTAATATATCTAGATGGGACACAGCAGGGACCACAGGCATCTCAAATGGTGCATTGGTTTGTTTGAACAGCATACTGCTCTGTACCCATGCACAGTCCAAGCCTGAGACTGTGGGCCAGGAGGGAGCAGCAGTGTAAGATGAACTGCCTGGGAGAGTACTGGGGCAGGAAGAGGCAGACTCCTCTTTTCTTCTGTATTTTTTAAATTTTATTTTCTTTTTCTTCAGTTCTTTTTTCTGGTTCTCAATCTGGGGAAGAACAACCTGCATGAACTCTCCAGCTGCATTGGCTCAGCTGTACTGGTCATTGTGTGCATGGGGTCACAAGCTCGTCCCGTTACATCTATATGGAATAGAGTAGCAGCACCTTCCATATCTCTCCTGCTTCTCTTCAGCTCATCTAGTGATCACCCAGGATGCTGTTAAGGAGAGGGTAGAGATAACTCTTTTATAGTTGATAGGGAGTGTGTTTAAGCAAGAAAAAGCAGTTCCACTCACCTGTTCCTTCCATGTCCCATGGCAGTTACAGAGGATTCCTACTGGAAGGTATTCCTGTCTGCTTTCATGCTGCTCACAAATGTGCTGCCTTTCGTATCTGAGCTCTTATAATGCCAATTCACGTAGTGACTGAGTGGGAGACATCTGGCCTGGCTTTAACCATGAAAAAAGTCTTGATCTTTGTTCTAACAAAGTCCCTATAATCAATGGAAGGAAAGACATTTTCCAATATATAGTAATTCCCATCTATCTCAGCAAGGCATTATGGTACTCCTCTCCCTTTACTGAATAGAAAATATCAGAAATCAATAACCTCCAAAGAGCAGAAGTTGTTTTGTTTTGCTTTTCATTGGCAAGCACACCAGACTGAACTATGCTGGTAGATAAAGCCCTCTGTCACAGAAGCTGCCAGGGGTAACCCCCCAGCCCCATTTGCAGAGCAGTTCACATGAATGACCTGTTGAAAACCTCTAGGAAAATTAGCTGAGGTGACTGATCCAGCCTTTTCAAATATTGGGCTCAGCTAGCACGGCTGAGCTTGTTGAAATGTCATAGACCAGATTTGCGTGCTCCGATTTGCTGGGAGACAAAGGGCATGGCAAAAGTGCAGAGACAGAGGAATGATCAGCTGGGGATTGGCACCTCTTCCAGAGGTCCAGCTGGGGCCAGAAAGGTGTGTACACAGTAGCAAAACAGGCTAAAACACTTCCAGCTTTTTCTCCAGAAACTAAAAGCCATTGCAGCCATGGCGATATTCTAAAGTTTGTCTGCTTTAGTAACTCTGCTCTGTTTTTCTTGTGCCACTCAAAATGAAAATGGCAATCCTAGAGATAACCAAGCAGTCAGATTATTGTGGCTTAGGGATTTATGCATATAGACACATATCTAGTTTCTAAAGAAAGCCAGGAAGTTCCACTCCTTGGAAAAAAGATTAGGGGTGTGTCAGGCAGAGCAGACAGAGTTCTGGGAACAGCCACTTAAAAGGCAAATAAATGAATGAGAAATGTCCCAGGTAGAAGATAACACACTAAAATATCATTTAATTGCAAAGGAAGAGATATCAGAGGTCACTGTGTTTCTGCTAGTTGTCAGAAGTCCTGCCCACGGAGCAAAGCAGGCAGTGCTGACATAGCTGAAGAGTCCTGGCACTGCAGTGGGGCTGGATCCAGCTCTAGCACGAACCCAGGTGCCTGTTTAATTCCTTGGGGTGAAGCTGCACATGCTGAGCAGCAGAACCAGTACCAGAAGTGCCTTTCCAGCCCCATCCACAGCCACCTGTCCCCTCTCTCCTCTTACCAAAAGTTGTCATCCTCTCTCTCATGACTATTTGGTTGTTATCCCAGATCTAATCTAGGTCAGTAAAAGCCCAAGGGAATGAGGAATGGCTCTCTTGCCACAAACAAAACACGATTTTTGGAGGAAAAATTCTGATTCATGTTTACCTCTCTGACCCTCTTCCCCTTGTTCCCTTGCTCCCCAGATGCCAACAGGAGAGGGAATATTGTGATATATTTCTCAAGCCATATGGAGCACAGACAAAAGATGGGAAAGTTCGCAAAAAATTTTTGGGTCAGGTTCTGCCACTCAGCTGCTGAGATCTGGCCAGTACAGATGAAGAAGCAAATCTCCAAGGATTTTTTTGGTGATTTGGCAAGATAAGATTCCTTTGTTTTAAGAGGAGTGCTGTATGGGAGTATTTAGACCACTTGGCAATACATGGCACATCCCCAGCTGCTTCTGCTCTATAGAAGAGATGACGTGCTCCTGTCGAACCTGATGTCCCCAGAGCACGGCTTTGATGCTGCAATTCAGACCTGTCAGCTCCCTGACCTGTCAGGCAGTGATTGATTCACTGGGCAAGGATAAGCCCATTACATTGTGGGCATGAGGTTGACTTGAACCGGGCTTGTTCCTGTGGGATGCAGATGCTCCTCCAGTGGATAACACACAGGACACAGGATTGCTCCCCTATCATCTGTGTAGAACTTTGGGTTTTCTCAACCCCAAAGATCTGTTACTATTTTGATGTAAAATTGGGTTATCACATTGGAGTTTCTTCCTCCAGATGGAAAAGCAGTGCCACAATCAGAACAAAAATACAGCATAAGAGCAATGAGGGTGGCATTTTTTAACTGTTTCACACATGGGTACCTCAAGCTGCTTCACAGGTCTCCAGAACAGCTGTCCTTGCTTGTCCGAAGAGCACAGCAGTAATAAGATGTAAGGATTTATCCTGTGAGAAATGGATGATGAAGCAAAGCTAGAGACGAGGCCATTGCAAGGCCCATTCTCCTTCTTAGCCTTTGGTTCACCTCCTTGTTTTGTATCACAACATCCACAAACATAGAGAGAAAGACATCCTCTCTGCAATAACTCTTTGGCCACTGATAAGCAATTTTCTCTGTGTTTCCCACCATGGCAACCTAGAGCCAACTTTCCTGGAGCAGTAAATAAACCCGTTTCCTCCCACTCGCAATGCTGGGGGTTTGCTTTGTGAGCCCAAAGAAAGGTTCAACTCAGTATTTTATATAAAATTAAATATACACGACTGGCCTGAGTTTATAACAAAAAATGTATGGAATGAAACTAGAACCATTTCAAAAACGTTGAAAATATACATTCAATTAGGGGTGGATCAAGATGATTTATTTGTGCAGCAGTGTTGAGAGTGTGTGTTGGAGAATATTGCAGTACAGTTCGTCTCACTGCTAGAGGTGAATCTGAGTCACTGTGCCTGGAACTCAGAATGAACTTTCCCAGAATTTAGGAGGAAGCCTTTAGATCTCACCAGGGAGCTTTAACTTCAGTTTATAAATCTGCTTTTGTTGATAGTGTGTCTTTTTAAAAAAAATACGTCTACTACCTGGAAACATAGGCTTGTCCATGCCATCTCCTGCAGTAGTATACAGCTGGTGCAGTAATGCTTCTCCTTGCTCTTTGTCCTGTTGTTCCAGAGAAGGATGGGAGAAGATGGAAGTGGCTGTTTGTCCAAAGTAGAGAAGACTCAAGTCTCTATCACCTCTCTCTGCATAGCCACTTACCATTAGCTCAGAGGACCTGTAAGGTCTTCCCACCATCCTGGTCTTTGCTGGTGGCAGTGATCTTCCAAAGATGTGGAGCAAGAGGGAATTTATCTCTTCTGTAGTGATGGCCCAGGTATTCACAGCCTCTCACCAGACTCCTCCAGCTAAGCCAAACTCATCCCTGTCTGCAGATACAGACTTGGCTGTTTGGTGCTTTCTCCAACCAACCCTGTCTTCCTTAACTGAAGCCATTTCACCATCTCCCATTCTTCCAGGCCGGACTGTGTAACCTATTAGTTTCAAAGCCACCTTCAAACAGTGTAAAGCAAGTTTCTCTTCTCATTTCCAGCTTCCAGACAAGCTATCCGTCCGATAGCTACCATGAGAAATTAGACATCAATTAACATTTGTTTTGGCTTAGTGTGTGTTTTTTCAGATGTTAAAATCTCAGCCTGTACTTTATTTTAACCTGTTTTGTCATTTGTCAGTAACTCCCTCTGTCACGTTTTATAGCAGGCATTTTGGAACTCTAGGAAAAAAGCAAATTTATGCTGTTCAGGTTCTTTAGCATGATTGGGGTGTGAGCATGAGGGCCTGGACCAAGTTTCTGAAGTAAGGTATTTGTTATGTGTGCAGTGATTCAGTAGAAAATACGTGAAATCACATGGGAACACCCCATTCAGTTTCTTCTCAGTCAATGTGGTGCCAAGATCAAACTGGTGTTTGAAGACAATCTTGTATGTTGAGTCAGGGAGTTGGACTCAATAATCTTTTATGGGACCTTCCCGCTCAAGATATTCTGATACTATGATTCTATGCTTTAAAGAGATTCATTGACCAAGGCAGATTTCTATGCCCCAGCGAGATTTTGCTGTTTAATAGAATATGCTTCACATCAGGATGAACAAGAGATCATTCAGAGCACTTTATCTGCAGAATAAGCCTTAGCCCAGCATAGGAGCACTGTCATGGGCTGCAGGATCCCAGCACACAAACTCTGCCACTCTCCCAGTGTACAAAAGGGTGTATAAACTAATCCCACATTTCTAGTCATCTCCACCTAAATGCCTGGTTTCTGGTAGCCTACAGTGAAGAACTATTCTGCTTGTCACATGGGTGACCCAGTGTTCACTGAGCAAGAGCAAAACTGCTTTCCACACCCAGAAAGAGAGCAGTCAACACGGGATGGAAGGTCAGGATCAAGACCTTGGTCTAAATTTGTCAAAGCAAACTTGAATGCAGGTTGCCACATCTCACATGGATGCTTAACTGCTGAGCTGCTGTGTGAGGGGTAAGTATGTCTCATGATGTTCCAGGATAGGTAAGTCTCATCATTTCCCCACTTACCCAAAATTCCATCTTTGTAGGTACTTTTAGAATTCCCATGAAAAGCTTCAACAATCTGATGTCTTCACATAGAAAAAGATCTGAAACTTTCCAGTAAGCAGTGCTAAAATCCTTTAAACATAAATTAATACTTATTGTCAGTGATCACATTTTTCATATTTAATTTTTTCTGTCTGCAAATATTTTTATTTAAATTGTACTTTTGCAAGACGTGGACTATAGTTGCTGGATTATGTTTTGCTGTGTTTTCTTCCTCTTTTAAATGTAGAGTGGTATTTCAAAGCAAGCAGCCTTCTGTCTTATAAGCATGGGGAGTAACAAAAATTTTAAAAGAAGGAAATTAAAATAAGACAATGTAATTTGAATTTCCTAGCCATGTTAGCACAATAATCATTATATCAAATTGATGGCAATCATTGTAATAATCGTTACTATAATTAGAAAATCCTGAGCTATTTTAAAGAAGACTATTAACACCATTACCCATGTTTATAAGGCAGAGAAGTTGAGGCAGAGGTGGAAGATGTGTCTTGTCCCTGGCTGTTCCCCAGTGACAGCTAGTAGCAGAGCCTGAGTCTTTTAAGACTCGCACTAAGAATTTCCTTGCCGCAGCAAGGAGTGGATGTGACCATTTGGTGCCAAGGATTCAACATCCATGTTGCTCCATGTTTGGGGACAGTCGCTCGGGAGGAGCTCCAGTCCATGTCTGAGGACAGAGCTTTCCTTGGCTGCTGGAATGTGTGAGGTGCACTCCTGACCCACGATTTGCCAAGCCATGCCCAGCATTTAGGTGGAAAGCTGCTCATGGCCAGGACTATATCAGGGTTGCTATGATATATGAAGGCTGAGGCAACATTTTGCACTGTCTCCAGTGCAGCAGTTCCTTTTTTGCTTTTTTTACATTTATGTTCCATTTTGCTTCTTTGTGTTTCTTGAAATGCCTGCTGATGGACTGTGGCAACTGCCACAGTAATTTGCAATTTGGAGGCAGAGGGAACTCCTGGGAAATTGTGACTTGTGTTGTGGATGCTGGACAATGTCCTTCAGGTTGCCAGGCTCAGCAACACTCCTGTTCTGTGGCAAGGGAAGGCCAGCAGTTTTCCTCACAAAACCCAAAGGATGCTGATCCAGCTGTGAAAAATGGCTGTTTCTATTGGATGCTGGTAAACATTGTATAGAAATGGACTGCTGGATGTGTTCTGAGCATTTTTCACTGCTTTTTCAATAACTCCAGTATGTGAAGTTGCAATCTCAGCTACATAAGCATAGGTGAAAAATGCCTACCCTATAAATCATCTATTTAACTATACCCCACCATGATATACACAGCAAAGACCAGTCCTTGGAGTTTTCTACACGCTGCCATAACTTCAGGCTAAACAAGTCTGAACCAAGAAGTGTTTTGTCCCAAGACTGTATATTTTATGGGAAGTTGATGCTTATTTTCCATGGGAAGCTAATTTTTCCAAAGGACAGTTTCAGCCTGGCAGCTCAGCACAGTGCTGCTGTGACAAGCTGCTCTTTTAGCAGCACTGACAGATTTTTTTGAGAAATATTTTTTTTTCAGCTAAGTCATGAGGCCGCTGACAGGTACATCGTGGAATGAAACAGAATGCATGGAAGCACACAAGAAAACACGGAAGTTGGAGCACAGCCTTTTTCACCAACAGAAGACACAGGTTGAAGCCACATTTGTGCAGCTCAGTAGAAAGACATTAATTATGGTGTAGTCCAAGTTTGCTGACCAAAATAAAGATCCTGAATGGAAAGGTTTGTGTCAGGTAGACTAAGAGGTTAATTTTGGGGGAGTTTTCTTTGCTAGTATGTAATATGTAAATGATTTTGCTTGATCCTGACCAGCATTTTTTAGGCTAAAAATATATATACCGAGGGAAAAATACCTTCCACCTCCAATCCTGACCATTGGGAGAGAGAAAAGTTTGATGCCAGTGAAAAAAAACCTCCTGTTCAGCTTTTACCAGGCTGACACATCTGAAGGCTAAATGCATCTCAAAATAAAGAATTAAGTTGAAAACAATTCAAAAGACCGAAAGGCACAGTCACACAAATTAAATGTCTTCTGGAACTAGCGCCTTTCAAAGTGTCTTATTCTAGCAAGTATGAAATGAGACATCTGGGCTTGACTTGTTACTCGAAATACTGTCTAACAAAATTAATTTCTCAGATTAATCAGGCCTCATAATGCATTGACTGGTATTTTGATTTCTTCTCCCTCAGTTTCCCCATGTAGCATGAGGCCTCAGCCAATGCCAGCTGCAGTGATGCTCTCTGGAAAACAATGTCTAGAAATAACCTTGTAATCACACATCCCAAAGGATTTTTTTAAAGATACCTTCCAAATAAGTGGATATCAATCACTGAGAGATGCCCAGAACAAACAAATAAAGTGCACAAATTGTGCCCGGTCACAAAGATCAGCTTCAGAATACCAGCTCATCCTAAATCCCTTCTGATAAGCTGCCAGTGACCCCAGTCATTATTCTCCTACAAAATTCTTTCTCATGGCTGGAAACTGGCATATGCTTTCAACTTCTTGTTTCTGTTGCTGAATATGGCCAATTCATTCACAAAATTCTCTGTGGGCATAATAGACTAATAACATCCAATGTTATAGTCCCCTCATGCACTGCAGATTATTTCAGCACTGTCAAAAGTTTAGGCATAACCACAAATCCTCAGGAAATAGAATTCAAGAGATACCCAATGATCATGAATCTCTAGAAACGGATCTGGATTTTGAATGACTGGCTTGTAAGAAGACCATCAATTTAATGAAAAAAAGGAAACTTTCAAAAACTTAATGTGAATGAATATTTATAAAAACTTCCCTCTAGTCCCCCAATCGTAAATTCTGTAAATTTACAGCAGCATTGCAAAAACAGCTACATACCAAAGTAGGCCACCAGCTGAATTTAGGGCTGTATACTCTGTGAGGGCTGAAAATTGTAACACATAAAGCGTTGTTTGTAGCCGCTGAATTGGTGCATACGCCACTATATTGACTTCACACAGCTGTTACTTGGGAAATCATTCAGGCACATTGGAAAAGCAATGAAGTCAGTGGTTAAACATGATGCAGCTTTTACAGGACACAATTGATTAGGCAATTCCATTGGTTGTTCTGTCAATGAGGTACCCAAAAGTAACTGAGTTCATGTGCAGGTGAATACATTCCTCACCACTCAGGAAGCCTGATGAGCCCAGCATGATCAAATTTTTTTATCTGTTGGTACAGGTGTAAAAGTGGTGGCAAGTAGGGTCCTGTGCCTTTCCATTTATGCCATCCTGCAGAGAGGGACCTTCTCTCTGACCTGTGAGTATGCCCATACCACTAGTTTAAATGAAACATAATCATTCACCCTGTAAAGTCACCAAAATGATCCTTTGTGAAGTTTCACCCCATGCCAGTTACAACTTTCCCAGGTGATGCCCCAGTAAGATTGAGGAGGTAGAGCACTCCAGAAACTATTCCCAGCAGGCAGCTGGTCCTGGGGCAAGGGACATGCTCAGGGTCATTTCCTTTACTGGTACAGGCACAGCTTCAGCATACATATTTCCAAATGGTGTAGAAATATCATGCTGGGGCCTGCAGGATCCTGGAACTGTAAAATGATATGTTTTCTGCAGAATGACTTCCACTCATTCTCCAGGCTCATCAGATTGTACCAGGAATGTGGTAGGTTGTCCCAACAGAACATAATATTGCTGTTGCAGTGACCCCTTGAAAGCCCTGAAGTGCAAAACACTTTGCAAACATATTACAAAAAGAATGTTTCCTCCTCTAAAACATGTATAATATAAGCAGGACAAGAACCGACATGGATATAGATGGACAGGAAGTCATGAGATTATCTTGGAAGGCACCTCAGGAAAGGCATGGCTCAGCTGTAAGCACTGCCACAATTTTTGTGGCATGACAGGGGTTTTTTCCAAAACACGGAGAGACATTTTCACATCTGAGCAAGGGTACCACGATGCTTGTAGATCAATCTTCACTCATTTTCTCAAATAAAGCAAAGCGTGCTGAGATGCAAAAGGGAAGAACTGTTAATGCAAAACCCTTCTCTCCCCTAAATGTCAGGACACTCCTCCTGGTACTCCATGTTCTTGGTCTCTCCCTACATTTTGTAGCAAATGCTTTACATTTACACATCTTTTCCTTCTCCTGGCAGCCCTGCCAACTCCCTGCTGTGTTCTTTTCCCCTTTTGCCTCATCACCACCAGTGGTGGAGGCCAAACACTCTTCATTATGCACAACCTCATGATGTCCAGATTTAGTCCTTGCTGATGTTTTTGCAGCTCCATTACTTCAGATGGGCTTAGACAAGTCCAGCGAAAAAAACTGCCTGTGAGGATGCAGTCATGACTCAGTGTTTGAGAAGACAGCAGAACTCAGAGCCACAGCTCCTAGAAACATGTAATGAGATCACTTTTTTAAAGTATATCCCTAGCTCTCACTTTTGCAGAGTAAGGCAAACCCTTCAGTTTCAATTCTTCTTTAATTTCTTCCAAGCCAACTTTATAGTCTTGGATGCCCAGTTCTGAGTTTTTCATAGTTAAATACAAATTTATGAACCTTAAAAGTTGCAAATTGTATTGGTACATCTGTCCCAGAAATCATCTCAAAAATCCTTCTGACTTAACTACAGTATAGCTAGTCACCCTCAGCTTGTTTTATGCTCTGTGGAGAAAAATAGGAGCTTCAACAGCTCGGGTCATTAAATTCATCTGATGCTTTCTAGCAAAATTGATCTTGTCTTAGAAAAGTCTTTCTTTCCATGAGGAGAGCCAAGGGCAACTCACCATGTAGTCTACACCTAAAGTTAGGTGAAATTCAGTTTATTCAAGAAGTAGCATGACTGACTTTGGTTACTAAATTTCATGTTTATTCCTTTTAAGAGCATCCCATTATTGCTGACTTGACATGGGACTGTCCTAGTCGCACTTGTGAGCACAGATGAGTGGTTTGGTATCTTGTGAACCCTCTCCCTGTCTGCAGTTGTGCTCTTCATCCCAAAGTATTCCTTCCTTATTCCCATCCCCTTCTGCTTTTTCTGCTAAAAAACAAGAGTTTGTGGTATTGCTTATCCAGGTTAAGCCAGGAATAACCTCATACCCAGCTTTCCAAAAGATTTATACTGATTTTCTCCACTTCTCGTTTGAATCCCCAGTGAATTCAGCAAACTGCGTTTCAGGGGCTAAGAGAGTGAGAGAGCTCTAGGCAAGCAGGAGCTGTGAAAGCAGGTAAAACATCCTAAAGAGACATCATTAATGCTCTTTATAGAAGGGGTTAGCTCCTCCTACATGCACACAGTTTCCCTCTCCTTCAGGGGACAACCTGGATCAAACACTAGATCAATCTATTATTGAACCATGAGGGAAAAGAGAAGCCATGAAAGTCATTGCGGTGAGCAGTGACACGGTGGAAGATCTAAAGATCTGCCTTTGGGATCTCTTGGAGCCTTCTTACAGTCTTCCTAAACAGCTATCAATGAGTTCATTGATGGCACCTGGGGAAAATTAAAGAAATCCAGATGAACCACAACAAACCATGGCCATCAATGCATGAGCCAGATGAGAGGGAACTGCTCTTCCTTCCTCCAAGCATTGTGGATTTCTGGTTTCTGTGGTGTCTGACCTCACACTGGACACTTGCACAATGGTGCACTGTCATTTGCAGTCCCTTGCTTCAGTCATGGATAGGCAGTGTTGTGCTGACCCAAATCACTGGGAAAGTCAACTTTTTTTCTCTGAAATGTAGTATAGGAACACAACTATGTCATGCTGAAATACTCCTTGATTTAAAGGTCACCTATTCTTTACTGAGATTCCATAAAAAGTTGGCCTGGACAACTTGATAAATAACTTCAAATCACAATCGTTGTTTCATAATAAAAGTGCATGTGGGCAGCAAATGAAAAAAGAACTTTTCACCCTTAAATATGTTGTATGCTGAATTGTATACATAAAAGTGCATTTTGTTATTAACTTTTTTCCAAGTATCCATCCTACTTTTATTCCCAAATATTTTTTCTAAGTGACATATTTAATGTGTAATAACACATACCGAGTTTCCTATGAATCCAAGCCAGGATGCAGGACGCCTTCATCTGGTTTCCTCCCCAAACTGCCTTAAAGCTCAATAAATCTGTGACTATTTCCTCTCTGAAGCCTCAGAGGATATAGAATTACTTCACAATTCCTCAAGCCAGGAGCCTTCAGCATGGCTGATGGAGAGCCAAGATCAGAATGGAATTGCTGTAATTGGAAAGTGAAACAAAAATAGTCCCCTGGAAAGGAGGAAAGTACAATGACAAAAGCAAGTCCCATTTAGAATTGCAGCATGATGGCTATCAGACACCGTGGTGAAGTGTGTGTTTGCCTCAACAAACTGTTCCAACAGTAGCGACTGTCGTATGGCTCCCGTCATAACCCATCATTAACAAAAACTCTGTCACAGTACTTGGTGTAGTCATGGCCCAATGCAGTTTAGTTTTCTCGTTATACAGTCAGCAGTTTCTTACTTTTCCTGAAAAGGGATAAATTATGCTTCAGCTTTAATTTTATGTAGTCACTTACCCTCCTCGCACTGCTGTTTTACTGTGTGATCCATGTCGTATTAAGCTCCCTGCCTGGCATAACTTTTATTGAGCATTACGTTGCTGCTGGCTTTGAAGGACAATTTCCTGTGTACTTACAGGTTCAGTTTAAGGGAAGCAAGGAACTGCTCTAGTCACTGCCCACCTTTGCAAAAATCTGTGACTGCACTACATGGTGCAGTGTGAGAAGTTTGAGTTTCCAACACCAAAAGAACAGGTTTTTTGTTGCATTCCCCCACAGCTTTCTAAATATGGAGGAAAAAAAAGTGGTGCGTTTGGCCACTCTTTCGTTTGTGTTCACGGGAGGATCAAAGTGCATTTGCATAAATCCAGTGTCTGTGCAAAACCACCTGCTCCTGTTCTTCCATGCAGGGAATTTCCAAGGGCAGAGGCTGTTACTTTTAGGTTGTTCTGTGCATGGAAACAGATGGAGCTCAGGCAAAGTGTTTAGCAGAAGTCCCCATGTATAAAACCTCATATATGTGCCTTAATGATCCAGGCTTTTTACGTCTTACTGCCCTGTATCTATTTGCAGACAGATTATTAGCAGAATTTTGAGGAAAAAAGGTTTTTGTGATATGTTAAAGAGGTTGATGTCAGAAAGAAATGAAGATTATCTTTCTTCATCAAGATTGTAACATGTGACAGAGGTGCTTAGAGAGATCTTTGGTGTTGCAGAAATGAAGGTAATGAATCCATCACTATCAGAATCTACCCCAGGATTCCACCATCCCTGAATATCCTGATCTGCTGTCAGATCTATGGCTAGGTCTGTGGCTATGCCACATTAGGGTCTTTTCTGGCATTTCGAGGCCTCTCTGCACACCCAGAAGATGCTGCAAAGACACCCTGCCACCCACCGTCCCACTCACAACCTCTGCAGCTCTTCCTCTAAACAGAAGGAAGGAAAATTACTCAGTTTGAGAGTGCCCTTATCAAATTCACTTTGCTTAACATCCTTATAGATTGAAAGCAAGATCTTCAGGCATATCCCTGTGGTTTAACAATCCCTCTCCTTTCTGCTGTATGCTCCAAGCTTTACAGAAGCTAAACCATTAAAATATGTGTTTCTCTCACAGCGTGGCCACTTGGCTTTACGCATTACTTGAAGGACATGGGTAAACACAGGAAAAGATGTCCCAGCAGGAGGGAAGTGATTGTGGGGACAGTATGTTCTGACAGCAATTCAGGTTACAGAGGAGGTAGTGGCAGATAATGAGCTGTTTTATTTAAATAAGTCAGCAGGTTTCAGTCCAGAGAACAATGGAGTCTGCTCCCACAGCGTTGCTGTACCCATGCAGGGAACTTCATTTGGTCAAGCCAACAGACAAGAAAAAGGCAGATAACATCTTTGAGAGAGGCACGGGGCTGAGAGCCCTGGTTCTCCTTTTGCCCCCAGCACAGAAAGTCACTTAAGGTGAGCGGCAATACTCCATGGCAAAGCTGGAAAGCAGCGAGACAAGTTTGGGCTTTTCCAGCCTCAGGGTAATTCTTCTTTTTCATTTAAACACCTGTGAGTTTCTCAGGCCAAGATCCATAGCCATGCTGGGTTGGGAGGGAGACACAGCACAGGAACTGGAAAGGGCAGTGAAGCACCCAAACCCTAAGGGAGATCCAGCCCTTGGCTGTGCAGGGGTAGGAAAAAGAGTTCAGCAGCAGATGGACAAGAGGCATTCTTAGGGAAGAATGGGACTATTCTCTTTTAAATAGACCTTTTTTCTTGCTGCCTTGTTAGTTCTCTGTTGATCCCACCTTTCCTTTCTCTCCATATCTGTCTCCATCTCCAGCCTCACATCTCTCTGCAAGCCCTCTGGGCAGCCTACTGTCTGTGCCCACACACTTCTCTGCCTTCTTGAAGCAGCTCCCAGCGTCAGTGGCTCTGCCCAAACCATAGGCAAGTGTGCCCTGCACACCTGAACTTGGACTTTGATTCTTGGTACACCTTTGGCATCATCACATCCCACCCACTGAAGTTCCATGGACTTTAGGCCTCCTCTGTGAGGAACAGGGATTTGGAAGAGGATCAATTTATCCATTGACTACTCTTTTAAGAAAAGCAGGTACACTAGTGGACACAAAAGTACTTTTTCAGGTGTTCAGGAAACTAAGCAACACACTTCAAAACTAAGCAGGGGCTGGGAGCAGTTTCTGTCTTCTTCCATCAAGTTTAGCTTAATTATAGGAAAGGATCTGAGAGAAAAAGGTGTGGTCTTTAGTAAGTGAGGCAGAAAGTTCATAAGCCCTTGTGAGATAGACAAGATCACCTGTGAATCCAAGAAAATATTCTGGAGAAGGGTTGTAGGGAGAAGTGAAGTGTATCAAAGTGTCTCCGTCTCCATGAAATACGTAATTTTCAGTATACAGTGGAGTAGTTAGTGTAGTTTACATAAATGAACTCCCATATTGATCACATTTGCTCATAGCAGTATCCCAATCCTACATGATGTCTAGGGAGATGTTTTACATACAGGGAGAGTATGGCAAGTCATCTCCCATCATTTGGTTGACCTCTGACTGAGAGAACACTCCTTGAGAAAAGCAATAAGCCATCCTCCATGTCTCCCTAGGGACAAGAAGAGGAGGGTTGACCCTGCAAGTAGAAAGATTCCAGTCAGGTAGTAGGAGAAAGGCCAGTGGCTGAGCTTGGGCAAGTCATGCAGTGCCTATCACAGGATATTTTCAAAATGAGATTAGAGAAATCTCTGTAAGAAGTTGGCCAGGACTAACTGATCTTTCCTTGGAGCAGGGAAAGATGAAATGCCTTCTGAAGCTCTCTTCCAGCCTTGTTTTCCATTTTCCCACCTACAAAATACTTTCAAACAGTGTGGTGTCTTTCTTTCCTGATTTCCCTCAAGAAACAGTTGGGAAGCTGTCTGTCCACTCAGCAGGAAGTTGCCATTCAAGCTCTTGAACACATGAGCTGGCTGCCATACATTTTGACTAAGACTCTCAAAGAGAAGATGGGTAGCTTGCAGTCCAATGCGATTAGCAGCCAGCGGTGGTGTTCTTGGATGTGGGGAGCATGCTCCTCTCCTTGGGAAGCGAGAAACGTCCATGGATTTCACAGACACCACCAACAAAGCCACCTCGGGGGGAACAATTATGATGCCTATGACTGGGTGATGTTTATGATCAACAATGATTGGGGTAGTGCTCAGAGAAGCAAATCCGAGATGAAAGATCCCATATCGTATTACCAACCACCCAACCCAAGTGTGCCAACACTGACAGACACCCTTTGGAAACACATAGAATTCAATTATTTTGGCTAAATTACCACATCCATGGCAAATTACAGGCTGTCTATTGGAAAATATCTCCTCTCAATCCTGCCATTTTTTGTTCTCCAGTTATGTTTATGTTCTCAGCATTTTTCCCTCCTGGCAAAGGCCCAATGTTTTTTGGGAAGGACTAAAGATAGGCTTTTGCTCCACAGAACATTATTTAGTGGTTGGACAAGGTTGCAATTAGACAGTGTGGTCTTCGATTCCACTGCAGACCTGTGATATCAAGCTTTCAGCATGACCGACAATATTGGATCCAGACCTGAGCCTTGCCAGACCAAAGCAGTGCAGAGAATCTGACTGCTGAAGGAGAGAAGTGATAAGGGTTGTGTGGTTGCAGGCTATCAGAAGCTGCTTCTTATCGGGAGTGTCTTCAAGATACTTGGAGACGGGTGGAGGAATTCACTGACTTTAAACTCTAATGGACAGGAAACTCCATTTCTGCCCATAAATGCACAAGAAGACCAGGACGAGAAGTCTGAAAGTGAAGTGAAGTGAAGTGACGTGGAATTGAAGTGAAGTGAAGTGAAGTGAAGTGAAGTGAAGTGAAGTGAAGTGAAGTGAAGTGAAGTGAAGTGAAGTTCATACTTTGCTGAAAGCAGGGAAGCTCTGCCCAGAGGCACCACCTTGGCTGTCAAAAGCTGTGCATGTGTGTTAGCCCAGCACTCAGCAACCTTCTAAGGCAAAAATCAGGGGGGTTCAAAACTCTCCAACCTTTCCAAACAGTGTAGAGAGACTAGAGATTGAGCCAAAAATTTTAAGCAGAGGTTTAAGTACCTACTCCTTTTCTCGTTAGTCTTCTGCATTTGAGACTTGATTTTTTGTGTTTCATTCTGCAACGTCTTCATTCTCCATGGGCACAGGAGAGGTCACTTAAAACCCATTCTCACCATGATACACATCCCACAGCAAACGTTTCAGGGCCTGGAGAGGTGAGCGGGGAGCTCACGTTCACGTTTAGAAATCACTCACCTTCTTGGGCAGAACAGGAACATCTCAGAGTAGGTGCTGTCCCACTAACTCACATCTCTGGTGTGTGTGCTGGGACCTATCTTGTGCCCTGTGGGGAGGGACAAGCACACCTCTCCCAGTACTGTACTGTCTAATCATTTACCATCACATCAGTTCTCTGATATGGAATTAGAGGTGAGAAACTGAAGCACAAACTCTCAGGTCAGGTTTTGAAAAGATTATGAAGGGACAGACACCTTGTCTCCATTTTAAAAATCCTGTCCCACAGAAATTACCCAATAAGGTATAACAGGGATCATGATAGAAGAGGGATTTTTGCTTCCAAAGCCCTCTCTAAAGGCACAGTATTACTCCTGCCTTTTAAAGGCTTTTTCATCATTTTAATTGAGGGAAACTGCAGTCCTAGACTTAGAAACATCTACAAAATCATATAAATATTTCTGAACCCAATGACACCCACAATCAAATTAAATGGAGTTTTCTAATATTATAGCTAAAGTTTCCTTAGCACAAATGTCACCATGATGCCTGTCTCTCACTGCACATGGAGAGGGAAAAAGAGAATACAGTGAAAACCAGATAAATTAAATAAGAGCCACAGAATTATTTTGGTAGTATTTAAACTATTTAAACTCAATTACATTACATAATGAGAGACTGCTCCATTTATTTCTTCTTTTCCACAAATAACCAGGTTTTCTAAAATCTTTACTTAGATTCCCTATAAATAATCATAGCTGTCTTTAACAATACTGTCCCACATAAAACAAGTAAGAAAAAAAAAAAAAAGAGGATTGAACAAAGTTATTAAGAAAGGTAAACTTTTTAATCCATAATCTGTGCAGGCTTATTATTTCTTGATGGCTACAGGCTTGCCTGAAAGCATGCAGAAGGGATGAATGAACTCCATAGAAAAGTTTCAGTTCAATCAGTTCAGCTTTCAAAGCCAGATAAAACCTGAAAAAGTTTCATTTACTTCAGGGAATTTGGGAAGAGAGAGATTCTCACCAAAGACAGCGATTTTACATTAACCTTTAGGTCAGACCAATGTTGCATTATTAGCATTATTTAATTAACAAAATTCATGCTTTGAAACTTTAAATATTTGTAAATTCATCCCCAATAATGACTTTCATTCATTATTATTTATCTAGGGCTGGAGTCAGCCTGTGGCAGCTCTTATTTCCCGCCGCGGGAACAGCTGGGGGAGACAATCCAGTCACTTTCTTTAGGTGTTTAAATGGGAGCAGAGCTCCTCAAGAAATCTGGCTCCAATTATGAGCTCTACGTGCTTTGAAAATCTGACCCTCGCCTTCAGTGTCGGCGAGACGTTTCCCAAACAAGCCTGATGATAATGCAGAGTCATACAGGCAAAGCTCCCCTGGCGTACACACAGGACCCTGCGGTGGGATCACACCTCTCCATGCCACCAGCCGGGGGGGTTAGCAGGGCTCGGCAGCACAGGCACAGCAACCAGCCAAGGACCTGCAGCCAGCCATCAGATCCATGCCAATTTGCCACTAAAATTGCTTTGTTGTGAAAAACTCAGAGCTGTGTTGGGACAAAACGGGCATTCACTTTTGCTGTTAATTTCTTAAAAAATCAAAATCTTTTACTTAACTTTTTAAGGAAATGCTGATTTTTTTTTCAGATTCTTCTGCCATCTTTTAAGGTTTTCTGTTTTGTATTATATTTTCTATTTTCTATTTTTTATTTGTTTTACAATTTTATATTATGATTTTGAAAAAACACACTCAAACTATGTCATTTAATTAAAGGATTTTTGTTTTGCGTTTGCGAGTGACTCCTTCACCTTTGTCCTCATTCCTTTGGATGGCCTGAAGGAGAACACTTTACCTCTTTCCAGCTCTGTTCTTCTGATGGTTAAAAGGGAAAGCGATGCTGACGTGCTTCGCAAGCGCTGGGAGATTAAAATGCTCACACTCCTGACAGATGGAGAGAGTCTGTGGGTTTGTACACAGGAGCTAATAAAGCTTTCAGTACTGCACTCTGCCACCCTGTACCTGCAACACTTGGGAAAATATCCACTGATGTTTTTTTGAAGCAGTGTTTCTCATATTAATCCATCTACCTGCCAAGTCTTCATGACCATGGGGAAGTAATTGAAACGTGCATGACTGGTTCCTGTGAGTACTGCAGCAGCAGGAAATTAATCTGGCTAATGACATCTCATAAATACTGTTCTAAGCTCAAAAATCACCATTTTGTTGTCCCTTCCCTCTGCCTCTTCCTCCTATATCAGAGTCGCATGGCAAATCTGGAGATGAGTTTCATCCTCCTTCCTGGTATGAGTGTGACCAGGTTTTAGGGAGAACCAGAGAAGGGCAGCAGAACCTTGGCTCGTCACTGTACCACAACACAGGGGCAAAAGCAGTGCCAGGAAGGGGGTGGTGAGTTTGCATAGACTCACTGTGAGAACTGACCATTAAATGAGGTGGCAAGTGAATCTGATAGTTGTGTATGTGCGCTTTCTTTGGAAAAGCCATGCTTCTCCTGTGGGTTTTGATAAAGGACTTCCAGAGTTGGCACCCCAGAGATGGGGCTGCACTTTTTCCTCCTTCTAGTGCCAGAACTTGCAGGGAAGCCTGCATGAATGTGCACCTACACGCACCAGGCCTGCCTCAGGGTGCCAGTGTGGGCACAGAGTGTGGTGTCCCTTTGCTGTGCAGGCTGTCCCTGCATCCATCCTGGCCATCCTGCCTCTGGAATCCCCCCATCTGCTTCCAAGAGCCGGCAGTGCTGGCATTGTGGTGGGAAGTACAAGAAACCCTCTAGTGGACACTTGGAGGGAGCGGGTTTGGCCTCGGAAGTGTGAATATTTTTATTGCTTTTTGGATTTTATGCCATTTTGATTTTGAAAAGACTGTTCTTCTCTAGGGAGACACCTAAACCCTTATCATGTGGGTTTTTTCTTGCTTTCAGCCACAACTCAAGCCAATGCCCTGAGCTGGGCACAGATACTTTTCTCACCAGGATTGGAAGCTGTGCCAGGGGTAGTGAAGGCCAAGAATCACAGAAACATGGAATCATTAAGGTTGGAAAATAATTCTACCATCATCATGTCCAAACATTAACTGAGCACCAGC
Organism: Ifrita kowaldi; assembly: GCA_013398055.1. NCBI lineage: Eukaryota > Metazoa > Chordata > Aves > Passeriformes > Cinclosomatidae > Ifrita > Ifrita kowaldi. The sequence goes on from VZRS01012496.1 coordinate 1,039,368, forward strand.
ATGTTCACCACCGAACCATGTCCCCCAAGTGCCCCATCCACACACACTTTTTGAACACTTCCACAGATGGCAATTCCACCACTTCCCTGGGGAGACCCTTTCACCCTTTCAGTGAAGAAACTTTTCCTAATATCCAATCTAAACTTCTTCTGGTGCAATTTGAGGCCATTTCCTCTTTTCTTATTGTTTGTCACTCGGGGGAAGAGGCCAACCCCCATCTCACTAGAACCTCCTGTCAGGGAGTTGTAGGCAGTAAGAAGGTCCCCGTGAGCCTCCTTTTCTCCAGGCTGAACACCCCAAGATCCCTCAGCCATTCCTCATAAAACCTGTGCTCCAGACCCTTCCCCAGCTCCATTCCCTACTCTGGACATGCTCCAGGACCTCCATGTCCTTCTTGTCATGCAGGGCACAAAACTGGACACAGAATTTGAGGTGCAGCCAGGGGCCAATATCCAGGGGACAACGTGAAGACCTGGGCTAGTCTCTACTAACTGCAGAATAAATTGTAGATTTTTAGAGATACTCAGGCGTGTGGCTACATAAGTACCTAAGATTTCCCTCTGCATCCCTTCAAATCCAAATATCTTGGAGGCTTTCCTGAAAATCTTTTAGTAGTTCAAGAGCCCTTATAGCTTGTTCAGCACTGGGTAAGAGCCTTGCCAGGCTCCCAGGCAGAAGCATTATCTCTCAGGCCAATGGTAAGAGCTGGATTGGATAAGGATTTCATCATATAAAGTTTCTAGTGTTGCAAAGCCCAGCTTTTCCCGGTCATTTGAATTCCTGCAGATTTTATTTTTGGCTAAGAAGGATATCCTTCACCGTGAGATACATTTATCTGAGCTGCTGCTTCCTCAGCCTAAAGCCCTCCTAGAAAAGACATGACTATCAGGGTGCTTTCACACTGAGAGCAAATGCAAAGTCTGATGGCTCTGTGACTCTCCCTTCTCCAGTAGGGACCTGGTAATGAGCAACACCACAGCTCAGCCCTGTTATCCTGCAGAGGGGATGCTGCAAAGGGCCACTGCTTTGGACACTGCAGGGGCTGAGGCCTGCACAAAGATGCCAGGACAGTTTTAGCTTGGTCTCTCAGAGAGTTGCACACCATCCTCATAGTGGTCACCCTATTCCAGCAGCAAATGAAGAGTTGAAAGTTCCTTTGGTTGTACTTGTCTATGATGCACAATACACAGTCCTTGAAACAGCAAAACAACTGGTGGTATCCAGATAGGAGTGTCACTGGCAGAGCCTCGGCAGGGCCCAGAGGTGCTGTAACAGTGTGCTGGGGGTGCTGCTGGAGGAAGGAGAGGTTGAAGCAGAAGATAATGTACGTTCAGAGTGCAGCTTTAAGACTTGCCACTTTTTGGTAACCTCAATACCCTCCTCTGTTCTGTGCCCACTCTGGAGCTGGCCCTGGGTGCCAGACTAGCTCAGCAAAAGGCTCTTGGCTTGAGGTTCCCCAAGGAGATGGAGCTGTGCCTCCTGGTGTGCAGAACCTCATCCTCCTCATGTCCATTAAAACCAGACTCCCAAAGCACAGCTGGGAGCATGTCCTTTGGATGACCACCCTTCCCACTTGCTGCCCATCCTTTGTCCATCACCTGAGCTCTTTTTCAGGAGTTGAGACACCCACGGTCCTTTGACATAGAGTGTGCAAATGTTCCTCGTTCCATCTCTGGGGGCACTGCCTGCCTCCCCCAGGCCTCTTAGGGGGACAAGGGACTATTCCAACTCTTTTGAATACAACTGCTCCAATGTGGTCAAAGTATTTAACTGCATTGCAGTAGTGAGTCAGACACAGTGCAGCACCCCACCTCTGTGCTCTATGGCTTGAGCTCCTCTAGAGGAAGCAAAAGGTGTTTTTTCCTCTTCTAGTTTGTTCCTGAATTTTATCCTATTCCTATTTTAAGCAAATACATACACTAGTCCAAGCAAGTACAGCAGTCTGCTGCACCAGAGAAGACTTAACAGGGGTCTCTTAGTTTTGCAAAGGCATTAAGGTGGCGAGTGAGCTGCCATGGCTCAGTGAGAACCTTAGAAAGGATACTTGTCAAGTATAAAATAATGTTAACAAATTAGAGCAATTAAATTTAGGATGTGGTATGTCAGAAACGAAAGAAAAATGCAGCTGCTGGCATTGCATTGGGGTGTATTTGTCACATAATGTCAAGGGGAATCCCTATAGATAGAGGGATCTTTCACTATGCACAGAAAATGAAACTTTCATGGGCCTCACAGGTTATAAATGGGACCGTTGTTGACTTTCTTCATGCAAAGGTTGTCTGCTCCCCAACAAAATCTCAACAGTCCCAGAAAAAAATTCATTCAAGTAGATTTTTTCCCCATTGAGATCCACTTTTCAGGCACAGCCATGTTCTCTCCCAGCCTGTGCTGCAGTCAAAGTGCCTTTTGTATGTCCCTCCAAAATAGTTTATTCTTCTCTAGCAAACAACATCATTTAGCACTAGCTGGAGGAGCTGAGCGGTCTCAAGTTAGGAAAACCAGATGTATTTGAATCATCTGTCAAAATTAGAGGCCAACACTTGATCTATGGCAAGGTAATGAAAAGAGTCACTCATTCATTAATAGTGTGGAGCCGTAGGAGCGCTGCAAATCACGGAGCGGGATATTGTATGAATGTGTCAATGTTACTGATATCCAGGGGCTCGTTACTGAAACACACACTGATGAAAGGCTTCATGTGTGCACCCAGAAACAAGCCAATAAAGTCCTGCTCCTTGCAGGAAAACAAAAACAAGATCTGAAAAGGCAGCACAGAGTTAGAACAACAGTCTCCTGTTACCCTTTTTGCTATCACTGGAGCAAGACACTGGACTTGAGAGACCTTTTTTTATTATTTTTCTAAACATTTTTTACAGACTTAACAGCCTACCTCCAAGGTCATGCCATCAAGAGGCCGAAGTGATGACTCAGATGCCATCAGTGAGTTTAACACCCTGTCCTGTGCTGTTATTTATAGCTGGTTTTATAGCTGTGTTTTTGAGGCCCCAGCTGAGGCAGAGCCTCAGTGCATGAAGTCTTACACAAACACACAGGGAGGACAGCCCTGGCCAAGGGCTCACAGTCTGTAAAAGGGGGCTGCAAAGTGCCTCTGGGGTATGGCTGGTGCCATTGACAACACCTCCAGGAGACCCAGGAGAATCATCTCTGCAGCCTGGAGGAGACAATTCCTTGTGCAGCCAAGAAATCGCCACAATGACAAATGGGGGTGCCAGTGAGAGGGGACGTACAGGGGAAACACTTGGAGGCGTCGGCCAGAAGTCTGCACTCAGAGGCAGGTTAGACACAGTCTCGTGTTTGTGCAATGGATCGTCTTGATTGAGGGCATTTTCTTCTTCATCTGGTGAACTGAAGTTTGATTTCTCTGGTCTGAATGCTGTGACCAATGGTGACAAAGGTGATGAAGGACACGCTCAAGGTTCACACTGAATTAGAGGTTTAGATGGAAATAAAACCCCGACCTCCTCAGCTCCGTCTAGATGCCAAGGCAAATAGTGTTGGAGGATGCAGATGGCCACTAATAAACAACACCCCCATGATATTCCTACAGGATTTGAATGGTCTCCTGATGAAAAGATTAGAAAATATACAGAATCAGATCTGCGACTAGCACCCATCAGAAAAGCCAGCTTCTCTGAATATAGCTATCAAAATTTGACACCAGCCTACACCAGCTGAGGATTTGGCCCTCTATTCTTGGGAAGCTATTTAGAGTGGAAGAATGTGCATACACTTAGGCAGCTTGCTCTTTTTTTATTTTAAGACCAAGATTCATTCCAGATTGGTAATTAAGTTTAGGTCTTTTGGTGACAGGAACTGCTCTGACAGCTGCAAATCATAATAATATGCATTTGTGTACATTTGTGCCTACATGCTTGTGCATTTTTGCTGTTGTAGCTAAAAGTATAGTCACTGACTTATGTACATTACGCTGTATCTTGAAATTGTTTTTGCAAACAGACAATGCTTGCATAGTGAAGAGAGCAGTGCTCTGTTAAAGACATCTTCAACTTCCTCACACAAAATGCTGTCTCCAGATAGGAACATCTCCCCCTAGGATGTTGGTCAGATCAGACCTCAGGTTAGCCTAAGGCTACAAACCCAAAATTAATTTTTTGAAATAACAGTTGGTTGTTTCTCCCGATGTGCTGCCTTCATGCTGCAGTGCATGCCCACGCTGCTCTGGGGGAGTCAGTTCCAGCAAACTGGGGTTGTTCTCCTGGCTGTAGGAATGGAGGCTGGGGAAGGCATGAAAGAATTATTAGGAGCGAAGAAATGCAGTCTGAGTCTTCCCAGGAGTGGTGGCAGATTGCTACGTAAAAGCAAAAGAAATGCTCTAGGCAATGCATCCTGCTGGGGCAGCTCGTCCCAGCTGACAGCACCAGCTAACCGGGATGGTGTTCTCAGTGGGGACAAGGAAAGGGTTGGGAGCAGCTCCTGAGCTGGGGCTTGTTCTAGCCCCGACGTGAGGACATGCCTGAAAGAGCCCACCCGCCTTCTCAAACATGTGCTGCAAGGCTTACACTTGTGCTTGGATGGTGATCACAAGCAGAAATGCCATCAAAATGTTGCTTTCGTTCTGGAAACTCAGCATAATTCAAAGATGGTTTTATGATGCTGCCAGCCCCAATTCCATTGATGGAAATCAAAGCTTCCCAAAAACCGAACAGACGAGTGACAGCGTGCCAGGTTTAGTCCTCCTAGGTGGTGGCACTGCTTGCTGAGTCTAATATGTGGGCATGCAGCAGAGATTCTCCACAGCTTCCCATTTGGCTCTAGGGACTGATGGCCACGTCCTTGAACCCCACACAACCCAGTCTGCTCGTCTCTGATAGATCCGCATGATAAAATCCAGCTTTCGTGGGATTTATTTTCATCCCTCTAATGAAAGTGTTTTGATTCAGTTTGAAGCATGGTTTAGAGAGCAGGAAATTTAAAACCAGCTCAATATGCTGTCAGCTTGAACGCAGTGATTTGCTGTCAGCCCACCCAACTGGGGTGCAGGCTGGCGAGTGATGGAAAAGGCAGTTTGGGGGCTTCAGAAATATTTTCCTCACTTTTGTGGTGATTCCTTCTCAAAGAGCAGACAGTCATCTATAGTACATCTCCCTAGCCATGACTGAAAGCCTGTCAAGCAATTCAGTATTCCCAAAAACTTGACTGAGATACTACAGCAGGCTCAAAATGTACAAGTAAAACGCAGCATGATTGCTTGAATAGGAAAACTGCAGCATTTACAATAAATATCAAATCAATTGGTATTTTTTAAAACTTCGTCATCTTCGTCATCTAATATGTTGATTGGGCCTCTCTATTCAGGCTTTACATGTTTCCCTTGAAGGGTTGGCCTCAACAAGTCATAGAGTTGGGGACAAGGAGTCAAGTCTCAGTGCTGAGTTGTGGTAGATGAAGGAGGATGTGTAGGAGCTGAGTCTCCAAAGACACTTCTAGCACACATTAGACATGGCCATGGTGCTGGTGCTGGACTGTTGGAGAGCTAAGCCCAGACTGCTTGAGGAACAAGGGCTTCTAACCTGGGAATAACATTCTGAATGTGTCCTGCTAGACCTGATGGAGCACAGCTAGAGAAGAGAGACAAGAATGCCCCAAACTCACTTGATCACAGACAAGTGGGAAAGCACAGCACAAATCCTGCTCTGCATCTGCCAGAAGAGGGATTTGAATCTGAATCAAAAACTGTGGCAAGTTTTACATATAACCATATGTAAAGTGAAGGGTGAGGTCACCTGGTGGGGAACATATCCTCCTGCTTCTGCTGGTGTGAAAAAGGATATATTCAAGCTCCCCCTCAAAAGCAGCTGCTGTGGTTTTCAGCCCCTATCAGGTATCTCCCTCCAGCCCAGAATTAAGGACTTTGTCTCCCTGAGCAATACAGAGGTAGCATCACACCATGACCACCAGCACAGCTTTTGTCTGGCCCAGGCAGATTCCTGCCCAGCAGAATTTCACCATGGCCCTTGTTTCAAGGTGCCTGTGGCTCCCAGTGCCTTGCAGTTTTCCCTGGGTCAAACATATCCCATAGTTCATCACGGGCAGGGGGAAAGGTGGTATGAGTGTACCTTACCCTCCTATGCCTTTGCCCATCTCTCCCAGCCAGATGTTACCACTGTTAAATGTGAAATATCTTATGCAATCCTGTTTTTTCCCTGTCAGAGCATCAGCTAAATTTGGATGGCATTTAGGAAGCTAACAGGAGCACTGGTTTTAATTTTAGGGGAGAAAAAACAACCCTTCTAAGCTTGAATTTGTTTTCCAACTTCCAAGACAGCAACCACATCCTCCCTGTTTTACTGCTTCTCCTTATCTGACAGACAGCCTCATGCCGCAAGGATAAAACAATATAAATTCAGTGCACAGGCCTCACATGTTCATGGGGAACAGCTCCATCCCTGGCCTCCTCAACGTGATTTTGAAAACAACTTTTTACTGCAGCATTTCTTTGATGGCTGGTATTGGGGTTGGGTCCCTCACTTCTTCAGAGAAAAGTGACCTTTAAGTCTCCAGTCTTGAAAGCCGTTCCAAACCATGGAGCCTCGAGTGCCAAAACCTTTTCACATTCAAATCTCTTTCAAGCAGAACAGGGAGAGGAAGACCAGAGTCAGTGCACTCAAATGACCTCATTTGCCACATCAGAGCACAGAGCATTTATTCTATAAAGAGCATCAGTATGCGTGCAGTATCCAGGATGTCTTGTTAGCCAGTTTTTTTGATATTACTAGTAATAAGCCAGCTTTTATATGGTATGGTTTGGCTAGGAACAAATGTATAAATTCTGCAACATGCAAAACTTTGAGGTTCTGATCATCAAAGCCACATTAGCACAAATGTAAGTTTAAATACACAAATATGGAGAGCATCAAAACTTTCCACAAAAGATGTTTTCCAGTGGAAAATTAGCTGTCAGGAACTTTGGGGTGAGAGGTCATTTTTTTTTCTTTTTCAGAATTAATTTATTTGTGAAAGTTCTGCTTTTTGAGGAAAATGCCAAGTATTCCTTCATAATTCAAATACTTTGAAAATAAAATGCTCAGATTCAGCTTGCTTTCCACAACAAATGGTGGAAGTTTCAGATGCCTTTATATTCCTATTTTCTTTTATGGGCTTGGCCAAGTATTATCTCCCAGAACATGACTGGTTTTTCACATCATGAGAGAAGGCTGTGGTATATCACAGGAAAGAGGATCTGAATGAGTGTGGTTAATTGAGGCAAATGTAAGTACAAGGCACTTAAATGGCAGTTCCTGCAGGGCAGCACATTAGCATTTCTAACTTAAAAAGAAAAGAAAAGAAAAATGATAAAAAACTCCTAGCTTTCAACAGCAGAAAAACTTGCCCTTTATTGAGAAAAGCTTAAACTTTTCTGTGGAAAATACTAATGAAAACAGAACTGCTTTAATTTTTGTTAAAACACCCAAGGGAAAAAAGAAAGCATTTCTGAAAAATTTCTGAAGAAGCAACTTCTGAGGAAAGTCAAATTGGGTCAAAGAAAAGGGGTTCTTTCTGGGTAAGTCAAAACAATAAATTTTCAAACTATGTGTCCTGCAGTGGCTTTGTCTCACAAAGTCCTGTTAGCAGAAGCACCTCACAAGAAATAGGCACTTTTCTAATCTTTGAACTGTGCAAGTTCATTGCCAAGAGTGTCAGTCTAATGGACAAAGGTTTGACTGTATGGGAGAGCAGCAATTCCTCATGAAATAACGTGTCGTGTGCTTTGGGACCATCGATGCTCATGGCTCTGAGACTTCAGGAACAGATATGGATGGAGATGCTTTCCTGGAGAGATGCATTTATGGGTCTGCACTGAACCAAGCACTGGCAGCAGCCCACATTGCCCCTTTGTCTCTGAGGAAGGGACAGTGCCGATGGCATTTCCCTGCAGGGCCACCCCTCACTCTTAACGCAGTGTTTCTTATGAGTTTGAGAGTTTATGATGGTTTGTCCCTGTTTCTGCCAGCTCTGTGACTCAGGATGTAGCAAACGGGTACGACAGAAAATTATGGGACTGAGGTCTGGGCTTGTACAGTCAGCAGGTTGGGTGTAGATAGTTCTAAGAGAAGAAAGTACTGCTGGAAAAAAATTCCTTTAATGTAGGAACATCTTACTCCTAGGACATTCTTGAAGGTGCTCAAATTGCCCGAGTTACCTGGGCTGGTGGGCAGCCAGCGTACCGGATAGGAAGTCAAAAGAGGGGGATTCAGCACTGCCTGAGTGGATAATGCAGCATTTTACTTTTTTGTTTTTCATGTTTCAGGTTGGGGGAAAAAAACCCTTTTTCAGTAACTATCAAAATTTGGAGCCTGCAGCCCTGCAACCAGATGCACTGTACAGCTCCCAGCTCTTCTGCAGGGAGCAGTTTTACAGCAGGAGACTGAATTTTCAAGAATAGCTATTCATACCAAGCCGTGCTATAGTCTCCTCTAAAAGTCTAGGACACTTTACCCAGCCCAAACTCCCACTCCATGGGGGCACAGGACACAATGCTGCCTTTTGCTGGTTGCATCTTACTTTGTTGTAAGCTGTCTCTGAGTATGTGGTGTGTTAATCTCTGCACCTCTTTCTGCTGCAACTATTGTGCTTGCACAAAACACTTGATTTAATCACATGGCAAAACACAGATGTGCCTAACAAGGGTGTGATGGGAACAGCAGACATAACCCTTCAGAGCACTGACTGCCTCATTCCCCCCTTAGAGCTTTGTGAAACAAAAAACAAAACCAAAACCAGAGTGCCAGGGCCAAAACTACCCCACACGTCATTCCCATGGTGTACAATGTACCTAACAAGCAGATCTTTCAGAGCACAACCATTAAAATAAAAAGCCCTCATCAGCTTTGCTGGCACAGAACACAGTGTTTTCCAGGTATTGCTGATAGCTGGCTGACATTCTAGCTCTCTGTGCTTCTGAGAGAGGAAACACTGGACTCTTTTTTCTTTTGATTGGAGCTGCTGAAAGTTTATTTTGTTGTTGTTATCACTTTCTGCTAGGTGTTGAGCAAAAGGACATGGAGCCAAGCAGAGGGTCTGCTGGAGAGAAGTGGGGATGCCAAATACCTTCTTCCTCTTCTGCTTTGGTTCAAACCGAGCTGGTGGGGATAGAGGCTGGGGAGATCACTAAACTCACTGAGAGCAGGCAGCTCCCAGGGTCACAGTGTCTCCATGTCCCCCTCTGCATGCATTTCACAGGGACCACAGGGCTCATGGACCATGTTCCTGCCCTCCCCTTTCCAAATGATAGACGGGAGAGACACCAACCTTAGGGACAGAGTTGGTGACCTCTCTTCCTCCCTGTTACCCACTCCCTGTTCATAGGTTCCTTGCTGCAGGGGTGGCACATTTCCAGGCGAGCCACAGGAAGCACGGGGGGAGAGAGAATGCTGGGGGCATGAAGGAGTGGAAAGGTGATCATCCTCTTGCATGCTGACACCATCCTGGCCTTCTGTAGCAGGGCAGTCCTCTCCCACACACCTTTGCTGCAGGCTAAAGCACTTAGAGGTAAGTATTTTTAGGTGCATATGCTCAGCACTGTTTGACTGCCAGCATCTGCAAAACAGGAGCAAGTGTAAAAAGTCGGGTTCCTTTGCAATACATCAAATCCAGGTGACAGGCTGGACTATCCCCTAAAGCTTTTGCAGAAGCACTTTCTTTCCTTCTTTGACTGTACAGGGAGACCTAGGTAGGGGACAGCTACAAACCTGAGAGGCTCACAGGGAAAAAGCTTCCTCTCTTGCTCTCTCTCAGGGAATGCACTTTCATAAGAAAAAGTGGTATTTTACTCAATTCCTTTATCAATCTTCTGTCTCAGCCTCTTCTGGGATCATCTTCAGGGGTGTGTGACTGTCGCTGAGAGGCACAGGGACATTGTCACTGATAAGGAAACCTGACACATTAACAGGGGCAAGGGGAGAGTAGAATAAAAGCAGGGAACAAATTATTAGCATTTGGGCATATAAACAAAATATCTAAAAAAAAATAGTTTCTCTCCACAGAGAGAAGGTTCACTTTTGCTTCTGAAATTAATTTTAATGTAACATGTGTTCACTTCTTTCTTTATCACTACAACAGTTCACAGTCTTGGGTTAAAGATCTCCAGTGTTATCCAGGGTTTTGATTTGCACAAATTTCTTTATCGATATTTTTCTCAGAATCAGCATGTTGTAGTAAACAGTACTAAATATAATATTTTTTTTAAATTTATTTAAAAAGGAGGCATGTCTTAGGACAAAATTATTTACAGAGAAAGGAGATGAAAGGGAGCTTTAGGGATTGCTTTTTTCTATCAAGGACAAAACAAGGAGAGAGTTTGAATAGGATTGAAACAAACAATTAGGACTGCAAAGAAATCCTTCCTCTCTGTGCTCTGGAAGGTCCCAATTCAGCAAAGTACTGCAGTATGTGCTGGATTTTTAGGAACAATTTCAGTGTTTCAAGTCTGGCATAAACCTCAGTGTCCTGACAAATGGATTTTCCATGGAGGTTGAATGGTCTTTGCAAAGATCCTTTAGTTCAGATTTTCATAGTGTTCGTTTCTGTGGTCCAAAAGAATAGCACACAAACATGCACACACCAAAACACAAGGAGTCACCAGGTTAAATTCTCAGACCTGTTTTAAATGGGAGATCAGTTCACCACCTTCTGGAGATGCCTTCTTCTCTCCATCCAGTCCAAGGGGAGCTCAGGTTGGGTTTCTTTCTCTTTTTTAAGTAGCAAACAATGAAAACAAAAAAGACCACCATGACCTGTTGGAAATCTTGCAACATCTCCTGTTCCCCCAGCTCCTAGGTGGGAGTTCCCATTAGGGCTGGATTAAGCTAAATCAGATTATGCACCAGGGACAATGCTGTCTGCAAGCTACGGACAAAAGGTGTCAGGGCAAATCTCTCCTCAAGCCCACTAATATTGTCCTGCAACAGGACTGTGAAACGAGCCCCCTAAATCAATGCTCGTTTTGTGGGCAGGCTGTGGTGTAACAGATCAGATGAAGGCTGGGAGTATTTTGTGTTAATTGAAATAACATTTGCCAGTACACCTACATCTGTCCCAGGGGCAAAATGAAGGGTAAGTGCCAGCTCTACCAATCAGCATCTTTCCCTGGATTCTTTTCCTGTACTCCTTTATTTCGTTTATTCTACCTTCTGTTGGCAGCCACAGAGCAAAGCTGCAGTACAAAAGCACATTTTTTGTAAAAGTACTAAACTTGGCCAACCCTAAACAAGACTAACCCCGACCTTTCAAGTCTCATCAGACTGGCACTGCCAGTGCCAGGCTTAGATTGAATATTAGGAAAAATTTATTCACTGAAAGGATGGTCAGGCATTGGAGCAGGCTGCCCAGGGAAATGTTGGAAACACCATTCCTGGAAGTGTTCAAAAAATGTGTAGGTGTGGCACTGGGGCCATAATTTGGAGGTGGACTTGACAGTGCTGGGTTAATGGTTGGACTCAGTGATCTTAACAGTCTTTTACAACCTTGACAATTCTATGAATTTATGATTAAAACGCCTGGATGTACAGTTGCAAACCAGCAGGAGCAATGCAGGAGAAGCATTTCAAACCTGTTTCTGTGAAGGGCTCTGTAGGGTTAAGTGACGTGGCACCAGTTTGAAACACTCGTAACTGGAGATATATTCCATGTGCTTGTGTGTATGAGTGCATGTGCACTGCGTGCATGAAGTCCTCTTTCTGAAGCTCCTCAGATAATCACAGAAAATATGAAACCTTGCAGGCCTTGATGAATCAGAATTTTTTTCCCTTTTTGAAGCACAGTTTTTGGTTTTGTAATTTATAGTTTCACATTAAGATAGCCATGAACTATTTGGGCTGTTTTGTCTGACTAAAGCCATTTATATACAGTTCTCCACTTTAAATCTTCCTTCCCTAACAAATGATGCTCCTGAGCAGGCATGGGCTACTAGATTAGGCAGCTGAAAACCGTGGACTTTAGCAGTGCCTTGGGTAGAAAATCCCACTTGATTTAAGCACTTACAGTTGCCTAGTCATAACTGTTAGCATAAGAGAAGTTACTTCAGACTAACCCTCTCTTATAAGAAGATGCCCTTATTAAGGCATTTGGAAGCCAGCACAGTCTTTTCTGTCCTCTCTCAGATTTTACACAGCTGAATCCTGACCCACATTACGTCACCTAACCTTGAATTTGATGTAGAACAGGGTGAAAGCTGGCTTATCGCCTGTCTTATAAACAAGGAAGGCCTGAGAGCATTTCCCTCCCTCAAACCTGGGCTGATGCCACTGTATTGTGTGTGTATTACTCATGTCACAGACTTCTGCGAAGAAACTGGATGCCCAAGAAGACTGCAAGACACAATATACCAGCCACTGAACCTGTCCTTTTGCTGGAGAGTGCTAACAAATGGAGAGACCATTATCACTATCACTGCCACAAGGAAATCAACACTCAGTGAAGAATTTCTTCTCCCTCTTGGATACTTGTATTATTAAAAAACCCTGAAACAATCAACACAATCTTTAGCAGTAGAGCAACTTTATATATTCCAGACCAAATGTGGTCCACAAGCAGTGTAATTCTATTAATAGAGGACAGAATTTAGTTGTATCTGGAATAATGATGAGATATGATTTACCCTTCAGTGGTGAAACAACTGTGAAAAAAATTTCTGAAGTAACTTTGTGACTTTTTCTTCACTGTTTCTGAGATGGGAGGAGGTAAATACACCACAGAGGAGGCCAGGGCATGGTTCTGCAAAGCTCCTGTTTTCCTGGAAATGCCCACACACAAAAGGCCAATGTGTGACATGTCTACAGAAAACATTTTTCACAGATTTGGCTAGAAATACATGGCAAATGCTTTAGGCATCACCAAGAGGACACCATGGCAATGTCCATGCTGAGGAATTATCTGACCCATTGACTTCTCCCTCTGGAAATAGCTGGAGGTTTCCAGGAACAGCATGGGAAACTCAATGTGGAGAAACTTCTGGTTTCTCCCAGATAGTCAGAACAGCACCATTGAAGAATTAGATGAATATTAGATGTTAGGAAGAAATTCTTTATTCTGAGGTGGTGAAGCACTAGAACAAATTGCCCAGAGAAGCTGTGGCTGCCTCATCCCTGGAAGTGTTCAAGACCAGGTTGGACAGGGCCCTGAGCACCCTGGGCTGGTGAAAGGTGTCCCTGTCCATGGCAGGGGGATTTGAACCAGATGATCTTTAGGGTCCTTTCCAACCCAAACCATTCTGTGATTCTATGATTCTAAGAAGGATACTGACTAAAACCAAAATACATCAAAAACTCTTATGTCCCAATCCAGCAAAGTTACACTTCTAATTACATTTCTGAGAAAGGCTTTCCCCTTAATGACAGCTGTACCTCCGTCCTTGCAGCCTGTGATGCTGGGGGCTGTGCCTGACCACCAGTGTAGTATGGGGCAGAGGCAAAAGGCCTCATCTGAAGACTAAAATGAGGGCTGCTGCCAACCCAGCGCCTCCTCTCTCCAGGCTAGTGCTGAACCTTTTGAGCTCCTCTAAAGCAGCCTCATCACCTACTGTCCCTGACCCAGGACATCCTCCCAGTTTGGACATTCCCATCACAAGAGTCCTCTGTGCATTAGTGCAAAATTCTGCACTTTGGCAAACAGAACACCACATTTTTCTCATCATTATTCACTCTGAAATATGTGCTTTGGCAAAGGCATCCCCTTTATTTCTGTGAAACCCAACTGAAGAAACAAAAGATAAATGAGTATGTCTAATACTCCAGCACAGTTTAGAAATAAGGTCCAGTCTACCCTCTGATGCAAGAGTGGACCATTTTTAAACCTTGGCTGGAGATGCTATATTGTCAAATACACACACACAGAGGTCAGTGGAGTTCAGTCTGATTTTTTTTTTTCTGCTCTCTAGCCACTATTTAGATTGCTGCTCAAAAAATTTACTGCTTTATGCTCAAATTATATTTACATTTGAGCATAGAATTTCAGCATGGGCAGGGGAGGAGAGCGTATTTTCTTCATTGCCAGCTGTTGACGGTTTTTCAAAATGCTTATTTCTCAGAAAATTTCCACAAACTTTCCATTATGATCGAGGGACACTTATCTCAAACCACTTAGAATTTGACAGGACTGCACAGTAGGTCGCTCTGACCACATAAGAGTATTTAGCCAGGAAGAATGAGGGGGAGGATTATGACTCTGTCTTTGGTACTCCTGACATGCCAGCCGCTGTACAGTCTGTCCTTCAGAGTATTTACATTCCTGAAAATAAAGGCAGTTTAAGATGTGTTTTAAGCAATTTGTTGGAATCTAGTAAAAGAAAAATCATTTGACAGATTTGCTGCAGCTATTCCTATTTATTTTATCCTCCATTTTATTATTTTGCGGAATTGTGAATGTTGATGCTGAGATAGAAACAGGACTTTCTCGGCACTGCCAGTGGTTCAAAGATGAAAAGGCCTCGAGAGGCCTTTTGTTATCAAATTCCACTTACCCTCTCTGTTGTAACTTTCATCACAGCTGAAGGGATGGTGCCAAAATCTGATTTCACTTTGGAAAGTGCTAGGAGACACCACTGGCATTGCAACAGAGGAAAGAGACAGGGAAGGAGACGATCTTCAATGCTGACTGTGGCCTGGGAGAAGGGGAAATGGCTAAGGGAGAAAGAAAATGGCCTAGTGTTGCTTCTCAAACCTTGCTAAGCAGGTGGGGGAGATGAGGCCAGACCCACGCTTTCCAAGGAGTGCTTTTCAGACAGTTTCTCTGCCAAATGGGGTAAATGAAGTGGTCTCACAAAATGACTGCAAAGTCTGCCCTCGTTTTTCCACCAGCTCCTTCCTCTTATCTAAAGCAGATGAGAAAACCCAGCCCAAGAGCAGCTGAGCAGGTAGTGCATTGCTGCTTCCCTGAGAATCTCAGAGATGGACAAATCTGATTTTCCTTTGCCTCAGTTTCTGCCCAGTGACTCTCCACTGATTATGTGTTGCTGTCTGAAGAATGAGCTTTTAGGGTCTGGCACCACTCTGCCATATGTTTGAAAAATGTGTGAGGAATGAGAATCCCCAGCTCTGTATTTGCATGTATCAATAATGATGATTATAATAATGTCTTCATGACCAGAGCCAACATCTTCAGGACTGGCGAGAAAGTTTTGTTACCTCCAGTCTTGGGTACAAACAGGCCTTTCAGAGGGTGTGGTTTTCCAAGTTTAGATGCTCACCATTACCTTAAGTTCAGTCTCTTCTCGCTCTTCACTTAGGTTTTGGCCAAAATGGAACATCTCAGATTACTAATAATTTTAGAATATTGTATCTTATTGTGTTTGTTCCTCAGTTTTTTCCTGATTGTGCAATGGAAATAAGACTGCTTATTCCACTGTGGTTTCTCAAAGCACTTTTAGTGACTCCATCAAAAGCCATTTGTGTGCTAAAACTTTATTAATATTGTGAAATGATGAATAATCAGAATGTGCCAGCAGTTACCACATAAACTTGTGTCCTTGGGCCCCTTTTTCTTGACAGGTCTGCCATGTTAAAGGTGAGGTAAATTCAAGAGAGCAATAGTTATTGAATAACCCATAGATGAAGAAACTTATTTGGTAAAAAGAAAGACATTTGAGACTAATCCACCAACAGAAGTTCCTGGCAATTGGGAATAAAATTGTCCACACATGGAGTTACTCAGGGACAATTATTTCAGGAACAACTACTGCTTCAGGGTTATTCTGGAATAGCTTCTTGTCTACAGTAGAAGGGGAAAGCACAGCATAGAACATCCAGAAAACAGCTATCTTTCAGGCACCCAGCCAGGAGTGAACACTGTGCTCCATTTCTTTAAAAATAAAGCTATTCTTCTTTTCTATTGAAAAATTGTGGGCAATTTTGTAAGAGGCTTTCTGCTTCTACTTTGGATTCTGTAAGAATGGAGACAGAAGAATTGGGCAGCTCACCTGGTGACCTTCAGAGGTGGTCAGGAGTAGACACCAAGAGACAAAGCCTGAGACAGATGAGCATGACACATCCTGTGGCACTCGCCTGAAGCTCCTGCTGGCCATAGCTCAGGGATCTCCTGCTCTCCTGAAGACTTTTTTGCATCTGTATGTTTACTAGCTCTTGAAGAAATTGTCCTTTGGAGCTCTGTCTAAACACTTTTGAATAAGTTCATACTTTTGGCATAACATCTTGTGGTGGTGAGAACCGCGTTTGTGTCATCACTTCAGTTGATGTCCACTGCTTCGTAGGTGGTGGAGACTGGGCAAAAATGCCCAGTTCTCTCTTCAAACCACTCAGGTAGACAAGATCTTTCTCATTACATTCACTGTGAAGTGGATCATGCTCTAAAGCTGATCACAAATTCCTTCAGGCCCTACAGGAAAACCTCCACCTTGCATTCTCAAGTCTTCAAGCTTCAGGACTCAGCTGGAAATGGAATCAGTTCTCCTCTGGCCCAGACTTACTTGTAATCACTGGGAATCTTTAGTGCACTTTAAAGCAAGCTCTTACCTGCTAACTGCACTTTCCCCATTGAGTGCATGGAATTAGCCATACAATTTGTCAGGGAACCTAAATAACAGTAAGATGTATTTGGTGTCTAAAATGAGTTTGTATCCCATGCTCCCCTCCTGCTCCCTGCTGCAAAATTCACGTGCTACTTCGTATTTCAGAACCTGACAGACTGGGCTGGTTTAAGGCAGCACCCAGAGAGAGAGACAAACATCTTTTGTTTGGTGCTTATCTGCTTCGCTCCTGCCCTCTCTCCACCCCTCTCTCTTGCTTGAGATAAGTTCACAGCTAATCATGAGAGATGTCAGATAAACTTACTGTGAATTGAAATCCTGCAAGGCTGAAAGGAGCACTGTTGTTCCTTTCTCAAGCAGGTATTGTATTTATACAGTCAAGCGAACAGAAGATGTAAAAAAGATAATTCCCTCAAAACTTGGCTGGTAAACTCTCCAGAGAAAGATAAATGATATTTAATTTTTTTTTCTCTTGATGTGGAGCCAGCAACGTGCCATTGTTGCAAAGCAGTTATTATAATCTTCTTCCCTGCCCTTGCAAATTCTTCGGGTTTTGGTCTGAAGCATCCAGGCATCCCCAAGTGCCCCAGCTGGCTACCACAGAGCCTCTCAGAGTGACCTGTGGGATGGGGATGGTCATCCTGACAGACCAGCTGCTCTTGCATGACTTATCTCAAACAAATGGGTGCCCAGCTTTAACCACGATGTAGTAACCTACTTCTACTCTGGGAATGAAGCGTATACCAGTATTTCTATAACTTCTAGACATCACTTTTCCACCCTCCTCTCTCACTTGGCTGTTTAACGAAAGAGTTAAAGGTATGTTGCTAATGTTTCACTTATCGATGCCTGTATAAACAGTCCCCCTCCACTGTAATGGATGAGTTTTGATATTATTGTTTGGTGTACAACAATGATCTCTAGTTAATTAGTAATACATGTGTTTTCCCCCCACCTGTTCGTTCAGTTTGCCTGAACAGCAAGGAATTATTTAAAGCAGAGACGAGACAGCCTTGCTTTCGTGGGAACCCGTGGGTATTCCGGCTGCAATTTTGTGTTTGTAATGAATAGTGACAGGGTGTTATTACACCTAAGTCCTCCCTGTACCAGCCAGTGCACACAGGAACACAGACAAGGGCCGTGACTCAGACCCGCACGGTCAATGAGCAGAACTGCGTGGGAAAAGCAGAAATGCCGGGAGAAAGGTAAAACTCAACTCAGATTTGCTGGCATTTGCTCCAGCTTTGCTGAACTACATTGTATCAGTGCAGTGCCCAGCTCCATGGCTTTGCATGTTGCCTGGCCATTTCTCCATGACCCTGTCTGCCTTTCAGCAGCCACTTTGCAATGCCAAATCCCTGTAAGCCTTACTGAAGTCAGAGCAGGTTCTTCCAACCATAAAATGATGCCAAGTCTCTACTCAGCTACAGACAAGGATTCACTGATTTTTAACTGTCCTTATCTCAGTACTTCTCCAAGTGTTGGAAAAAGCTGCAGGCTGTTCTTCTCTAAGGGTAGATGGAGATACTGCCCAGCCAAATACCATCCCCAGCCCGCATTACAAGGCTTCCAGGAGATCAAAGCGAACAGCAGGACTGAAAATATAAATATGGTCATATTAAGCAATGTGAGGAAAGACTGCTGAGATCAAATCTAGTTCTGTAGTGAACACAAAGCCCGCCCCGTTCAGGGGCTCTGGGATTTCACACAGGTACTCCACTCACTACTGGCTGCCGCTCCATGTCTCCAACACAGCTGGAGCTGAAGCCATTCTGTGAGCAGAGGCTGCATGGGCCAAGCACAGAGCCTTCCTTTGGAGCCGCTCCCTGATGCTCTGGAAGCAGCAATTTCAGCTTGGACCAGCCATCCATAATAACCACTGCATAGGTGCATCCTGGAGTTACTCTGCTACATCACTTTATTTAGGATGCTGTCCCACAGCCAAGTGAGAGAGGAGGGTGGAAAAGTGATGTCTAATTTTGATGCTGCTGGAAAATACTCTCTCAGTGCATAGACTTACTATTCCCAGCTGATATAGGGTGATGGGGTGAGGCTCCTGGAATAAAATACTTGGATTGAGTTGGAATACGGCCAGTTGGTAATTACTTGAAAATTATCTTTAGCAGCCAGTTCCTGTTAGGTGCACTGCATGGAGGCTCTCAGCACCCCAAAGGGAATAGATCCCCTCTTGTCCCTGGGTGTACCCCCCCAACTGATACTAGCCTAAATTTGCCCCTGGATTTCAATGCCAACATGTTTCCCATCAAGCATTACTCATTAAAAGCTCATCCCTTCTCTTTTTGACCACACTCGAGACACAGAGCTAACAGACAGAGAAGGATACTATTTGTAACACATCGTATCATATGGTTAACTTAAAAATGGCATTTGTCAGCAAAAGCAGTAATTTTTTCAAGATGCTCACAGAGGGCTTATGAACAAATAACCCCCAAAATTACAGGCCTATAAACCTCACTTTGACTCAAGTAACTTGACAGTGTTCTCTGCAGAACTATTTGGGGATGGCTATTTAAACAGAGTGAGCAGTTCATTATCATTTGTGTTTTCCTGCTAAGCTTTCACTCTTTTGTTAAACCCACTTCAGTCCCCGATTGAGACATTCACAAACCTGCCAGGTCACTCCTGCTTATCTTTCCCATGACACCCCTGTCTCCCAACGAGCCGAGGGCCATGTCAGTGCATTTCCAGATAAAGCAATTCTTCTGGCTGAGCGGAGGCATTTCCCCCGCGCCTCCTTTCAGGGACGGTCGGCCCGGTTTCAGCGCAGACAGTATGACAGATGCAGGGTGCATTTCCCAAGCAGAAAAGAGGTGGAGGCTGCGGGATGAATGTTAAATGTACCATACGCCCAACATAAAAACAGACCAAACATGCTTATGAGATTTATACTAACGCTTTACTTTCTCCGCTGGTCAAAGGTTCAGGCGCTTATAATAGTTTCCCAAGGCACATTGACTGTGACAGATTTTAAAGAAGAGACTCCTGAAGGAGTTCAAGGCATAAATTGAATTACAGTATGCTTGGCCTGCGGTTGCTAGGGAGATCCCAGTTCCGAGGAGAAAGTTCCTGGTGATTTTTCACTGTTGTTTGAAGGCTGTGAAATTAAGGCTTTGTGCGGCGCTCACCGAGACAAGGCAGTGGTTGGCGTTCACCATTGACATCAAGCCGGATTGGCCCAGAGGGGGCAAATTTTTATGAAACAGATATGACAAAGCAGCATTTTGATCAAGTCATCGCTCTCTTTTAAAAGGGCCACTTTCACTTTTATTCACACTGAGTGATGGACGTTCCTATTTAAACACTTTCAGCTGCTGAGGCCTGAAGCTCAGACCAGGAGCCCAGGCTGCCCTGAGCTCTGGGAAGGTTGGGGAGTGGGATCAGGGCTTCACAGCTAATCCCTTTACCTCTGGCATGGGTGGAAGCAAATTCCCAGCATTGAAAACACCAAGCATTAAGAGAATTCATGTCTGGGGCTGTGTTTTGCAGCCAGAGTCTAATTTCAGTTAATTTCAGTTTGGCACATGTGTTCTCTGGAGGGTATGTCGTGGACGTGTTCAGTGACACCCTTAGACAGTAGAGAATGGATTCTCCTTCTACCAACATTCTGCCTTTCTAGAGAGAAATGGGTTTTTAAATAATCTAGGACAGGAAATTTTGCTTGGCTTTAGATCCTCTTGGTACATTCACCCAAATCAGAAGACACTGAGGGTTTTTTAAATGAGTGTTTTTCACTTTTTTTCATATTTGTGTAGGGAATTACTCATGGCAGCTTTGAGGCCAGGAACAATGGAGGGTTGTGCTTGCAAAGCAGGTGCTGAAGACAAGTCAAAGCTAAATGAGTGAGAGGCTGAGATCCCAGGGCCACTCCCAATAATCCCAAATATCCTTGGCTCAGCAGGACATCCTGAAGATTTCTCAGCTCTATATGCAAAGCTGAACGTTGTCAAATCCTGGATACCAAGACCCTTTTCTGTGACCCTCTCATAAGAAGGTGAGAAAGAGAAAAGGATAAAAATGTAATAGGAGACTTGCAGAGCTGAGCCTGCTGCTCCTGCTTTCATGGGAGGGGTGTTATTTGGGAGAAGGAGTGACTGTCCCACAGACATCAGACTTACCCTTTCCCTTCTCTTCCCAGCCAGCTTTGTGTCTCCTCATGGCTCTGCACTGCTCCTGCTGCCAAGAGGCCCTTTCCCAGCTGTGAAACACCAAGAGCCTTTTCCTTGGAGAGGAGTCACTTTAGCTGGGAAAAAGTGCCTCCTTAGGGTAAGGTGATGCCACCCAGAGCCACACCTGGAGTGGCCTGGCAAGGCAGTTCAAAGCACTATGAACCCATCAGACCGGTTATAATGTCAGATTACTTTGGCCAGCTACCCCTGGCATTTAAGCAGCACCAATCAGAGTGGTCAGGATGAAAATTAAACACCAGGATTAAAGTAAAGGAGGAATAATTTTAATAAATCCTAGCTGGAAACTTTATTTGCTCCAATTTCCCCTAAATCACTTTGTCTCTGTCCTATGACCCCATCCCAGAGGGACTGATGCTGTCCCTTAGCTAACAACCATTTGGCATGTTGTTTGGTATTTGAAGCCCAGCTGGACTTGTCTTTATTTTATAAAATAGTAGGGGAACTTTACAAACACAAAAACCCTCCCAGAATGAACCCTTCTACTTCTTGTGTTTGCCCGTTGTGCACAAAAATGCCATCTCTGTTTGCTGAGAGGAGCTAAGTGAGTTAAATATGGATGGGGAGAGCTTACTTTCACTCCAGCACTGTTTGCTCCGAGACATTATGCAATGCAGATTAATGTCTCAGCACAAGAGAGTTCAGACGAGATCCTATGATTTTGCCTTCTCAAAAAATTAAAAAAAAACCCCCACAAACAAAAAACCAATAACCAAACAAAAAACCCCACCAAACAAAAAATCAAAGAAGGAATCTAGTATGAGAGGGAGACCCCCCCCCAACCCCCCCCCAAAAAAGAGTC
The DNA here is from genome assembly GCA_013398055.1 of Ifrita kowaldi. Lineage (NCBI taxonomy): Eukaryota > Metazoa > Chordata > Aves > Passeriformes > Cinclosomatidae > Ifrita > Ifrita kowaldi. The sequence continues at coordinate 1,060,894 of VZRS01012496.1, forward strand.
CACATTTTGAGAAGTTGAACCTGAAGCAAAAGGAAGGAAGCTTAATGGAAGTGAGGACTGCAGACAGAGATCTTTTTCAGGGTTAAATCACAGTGGCACACCGGGAATCTGCCTCCTGTACACACTCGGGGAAGGCAGAGTTTGGGTTTCACTGAGGTCCTGGTTCACCAGCACCCACAGCCCTGCCATGTTCCTTGTTGTGATCATTAGTAATGCCAACAGGATTCAATAGACAGGATAAAGTAGGCATTGTTCTTGACCAAAAGTCCAGACTCTCCTGCAGAACTCAGCCCTTGGAGCCTGCTGAGGCAAAAGCAGGTGAGCCTCCTCAAACGCTGCTTTTAAAAAAAACTTCAGCAGGTCTCCCAGAGAACTCCCCAGTTCTGCCTTTCAAGATCCTTCATATGCAGAGATTTCTTACCAGGATAGATTGATGATAATAATGTGAATTTCACCAGCAAATCCGTAAACATTGCTCCATGGCTGTATACCTGCCTCTGGCTGCAGTGTCTCTGTCAGCACCAAACCCTCTCAAGCTGTCTTATACTGCCTCTGACTTTTCTCCTGAGCTAAACCCTCTCAGTGCTGGTTGCAGGTTATCTGATGCAGATCTCAAAAGTAAAGGTACCTTAACACCTGTGAGTGGTTAAAACTTTTCTGTGGAAGCATACATAATGGTGTTTTTCTAGGCAGATATATATACATATATTTATGTTTCTGTGTGTGTATGTTCAAAGCTTTTAATAATTGACAATGTTTTGCTTCTTTTTGCTTCTAATCAATACCCCAAAAAATGCAGTGAACCTCTCTGGGGAAAGTCCTTCCCCAGTCTAACATCTCTGCTGATGAGCAGTTCCCAGCCACAGCAGATTCCTCACCTCCCAGTGGAGGAAGCCAGAGCAGGGAGAGAACAAAGGCAGGAGCTGCAGAGTATGGCCAACAACTACCTTGGCACCTGAGTCCCCAGGCCATGCTCACTGTCAGGGCAAGACCTTCCCTGTGAGTGTCACGCACTGCTCCAGACATGGTGACCTCCAGTGGTTTCTGCTCCTGCATGTCCACCCCTTGGAAGTGAAATGCTGACCACCTCGCTGCTACAAACCTCCAGCAAATCTCTGCTTTTGGCCTCCCCCTGACACAGGTGGAGAGGGATCCCATTACCTGCCTCTGGGAACGGCTTGTGGTGGAGTTTCTCAGTGGTGCAACACTTCTATCTCTCTTCCATTAATTTCTAATCTATCCCTTTTCACCCTTTGCTCCCCCTCCCCCCAGTATAACTCTGGATAGAGAAACAGCTGCAAATAAAGAAGGGATTTGCTCTTGTCTCTTAAAAGACAACTTTTCATTCAGTTTCTCTTTTGGCTGTGAGTGCTGTTGGTAAATGAGATAGATGCCACCTATTTATGTTTTCTGATCCAAAGAATCCTGGGGAAAATGGAATCACTTCCATTCATTCCTGCACATACTCGACAACTTCACCTCTTTACACACTCCTTAATTCACATAATTTCTTTTTCCAAATCACTGAGCTAGTCCATGCAAAAAAAAAAAAATAAAAAAGTGAACAATATACAATGCACCAGGGTTTCTATATTTTCCCTTTGGGCATCTTTATCTAGAATTTAAAAGCCATTATTAAGTAATGCTTTCATTTTATTTTATGTTTTAAAATAATGAAGTCTAATAAAATTGATTTCCAAAGCCATTTAGTTTTAAATGTAATAAATCAAGCTGTAGAGATACTGAGTGTGCATGTCTGCGTGTGCCAAATGCAACTCAAACTAATACACTGATGTTTTACACTATTATAAAATGTGGTTTTATATTTTTTTTAATGCCAGCTTGATTAATTGGTCCCCTAACTGAACATTCAGGTTGCTACTGTGACAAAATGTTTTGTGGGTTGACTGGGCGATGGATTATTATAAAGAGCCGTGTAATTAACTCTATTGGGAGTCTTATATCAGGCATTGGGGTTCAAACCAAGCCATGATGACTTGCTGTTAGAAATGAACCAAGTGCCAGGGGGTAAATTCATACCTGGTGTAATCCACTGCGCAGCCCACTGGAGCTACCGCAGGAAGGGGTTTTACTTGTGCCTTATGTTTTCACTTGCACAGTGCAAAGGTTAAGGCTGTCAGGCCAGGCTGTTGGAAAGCTTAACGAGTAAGTATTATCACTGTTTGCAGAGTCATTCTTCAAATGTTTTCAACATAAAACAGTTTATTAAATGTCTGGCAGACTTTCACTGAGAAATGCCAAGATGTGAATTCTCCCCTTCCTCGCTGTTATTTTAATACTTAGCACCTCTGCAAGCAAGGGGAGAGAAAGATGAGGAAATCCCCAAAAGAAATAAAGCCTGATACCCAAAATGCAGCTACTCAGAACTCCAGGAGGGATCCAGGCCCCATCATGGAGGTTTGCACTGGGAAGGACTGTGTGGACCAGGAGTCAGTTGGTGCCACCAGCCTGCAAAAGAGGCATACAGGTTCTACACAAGGCATCCTCCCTCTGGGCTCCTTCAGAGCCACTGTGAGCTCTCCACTGGGTCATCCTTCTCCCCATTACTTTTCTTGGCATTTCCCTAATGTATTTCAGGCTTAAGGATTGCTCTGCCCTGTGTGATGCATTGCCTGGCCCACCACCTTGAGCTGAGGGCACCAGTGAAACCAGCCTTGTCCCCACCATGTGGTGGGGCTGCTGCATTCTGTACCTGGCTTTGCCAAAAAGGCCTTCACGATTATTTCTAATACCCTGAGATGCCAGCAACCTGAACATGAGGTGATTCTGGCCCCTCATTGGATAACGAAAACAATTCTGGTTTCCCAGCAACAAACAATGATTTAAACTTTTAAGAGCTTGTGGAAGGGAAAGGAGATGCCTCTGTATCTCTAAATAATTCCCAGGAGGAGGGGAGTCCAAAAGGAAAAACACAGTAATGCAGAACAGTGAAAAGAAATTAAAGAGGCCCTGAAGAAGACTGAAATCTATTTCACAGATGTTGTTTTATTGTGTTGGAGAAGCATTTCTCCTAGAAAGACAGAGTAGTACAGAGAGATTAAGAGTTTATGACTGCAGCAGTGTAAAGAACCTGGGCCAGAAACTACACCTAAGGCATCGCTCCCAGTGTTGGAAACAAGAAGGGAAGAAAAAAGAAGTGGAATGGATACTTTGGATACCTTGTGCATGCTGTGGAGTGGGACAACCTGGTCACGATCTCCTGTATGGAGGAGAAGGGTGTTAGTGGGTGATTGCTAGAGGGAATGAGACAGCAGGGGTGCTGGGGCCAGCAGGTAGTGATGGGCAGCCAGGGAGAACAAAGCAGGCAGCAGGTACAGTACCTTCAGTGAGAGTCCAACACAATAAAAAACAATGACATGAGACAGAGATTGGCTCTCTGTATCTGCAGCCCCACCATTGTGTCCATTTCCTTCCTTTGGTGTCTCTAGTTCTCAGGGTGAAAATCTTGACCCAGAGAGGCAAATAGCTCTTCCCCTCAAGGAGCAGAGGCTTCTCCCTAGCTGAGGGGTGTGGAGTGACCTCAGGTTTTGGCTGTTTACAGGTTTTTTTTCATTTATAATATCTCTGATTTCATGAAGACATAATATTCTAGGCTGAAGCTCAGCTCACCAAAGCACGGATGACATCTGACGTGCTGCTGCTTGCTGCAAACTGCCACTGAGTGTTTATCAGGGAGTGGCATTCTACTAGCACAAGTATTTGCTACAATGCTTCAAGAATTTGGTCAGAACTTTAGCATTCAGACAACATGCTAACAAGCATCCTTCCTTTTTAAATGAGGAATATGAGGTAAAAGGGTTTTTCCATATATTGGTTCTCCAATGGCTTTGTCAGGACCATTCAGCAACGAGGGCTAAGTGAGAGGCCCAGGGATTCAAAGATCTGTTTCTTCTTAAAAAAAAACCAAAAAAAACCAAAAAACAAAACAAAAAAAAAAAAACAAAAAAACAAAAAAACCAAAAAACCAAAAAAAAAAAACAAAAACCAAAAAAAAACCCCAGAAAAAAAAAACAAGCCAGGAAAAAAAAAAAACCAAACCCAAAAAAAACCAACAAAAGAAGGCCTTTCAAGATTAGGAAAAAAGCTTCCAGACACAGGAAAGAAGCAATAAGGAACAACATACATTTCCAGATTTGTGATGTAGCTTACACTTCTGTGTGGACTAAGTACAGTGTGGCAGCTAGAGCCACACTTTGGAGTGAGTTCTCTTTAAAGGCAGCTAACTCTGTAGATTAAGGCTCAAATCACAAAACTTTACACAACAGCTTGCTGCAGGAGATAAATAAAAAAGTACAAGTGAAATACTGGATGCTACAAGGAGAAGAGGTCATTGCTACGCTCACTGAGCACACAGAGAGCTGCAGCCTTTATAGTAACTTTGTTGGATCCATCTGAGACAGATAAAAGAAAGCAATGATTTCTCATCCAAAAGAGACGAGAGAGGGAAAAGATGTTAAGGGAGAGACGTTTCATTTTTTCTCAGAAACATGAATCATTAGGGAAATATCATCTTCCTCTGTTAGAATAAATTATTGTGCAGCAAACATATGCTAGTGCTTGTTATACTGGAAAAACAGAAAGCATCTACTGCTTTTCGTGGTTATCAAGTTAAAACGGATAAGGAATATGAATCAGCTTCATAGCCACTCTTCCAGTTATGTCCTGAAAGCATAGATATCCATATTATGTACGCAAAATGAAAGAGAAATTTAATTTAGAGGGATTATTTAATAATTCTGCCAATGCCCAAGCAGGAAGAAGGAACGAAAAAGGTAGGATATTTGATTACTTGTCTAGCCTGCACATGCCAGCTAGAATATTTTCCCCCCATCCAGTCCCTGGGGTCAAAATCTATTGACTTACATTGATGTAAGTACAGAGTAAGTCTGAGAGGTACATGGATTTTCTCCCAGTTTGTGGATGTCCCATCCCTGGAAGTGTCCAAAGATGGATGGGGCTCTGAGCAACCTAATCTAGGCAGGGGCATCCCTGCCCAGAGCAGGGGGACTGGAACTAAGGTCCCTTTCAACCCAAACCATTCTGTGATTCTGTGGCATCCACAGGGCTGATAGAGATCACAGAGCACTCTGAATCACCATCAGGAATGCTGGGGGAGTCAAGAAAAACCTGGGGCTTTGCCACTTAAGGAGAGCACATAACAACTTCTTCTCCTTTCAGTGTGTCCCACGGATGCACCTTACCTTGAACAGATAGATTTTTCATTAAAATTTTCCTCAAGCTGCAGAAAATACGATAATAATGGTCTCTCCCTTAATTTCCTTTCTCTACAGGTCAAAACTTTGAGGGAAAGAAGATATCTAGGAAAATTTATTTCAAAGATTAGGATAGGATGTTCACTTCAACTGAAAGAGCCAAACCCCAAAAGTATTGCAAATGTTGCCATTAGGAAGGGCAACTAATTCCTGAGGAGTTATGCACAGACTGCTTGGGAAAACCTGGGTTTGCTTGGCTATCAGACTTGTTATCTAAGCAGCATCCAGCCATCGTTTAGTAACAACTCAGACAGATCAAGGCACATGAAAGCTTACTGGTGTATCTCACATTTTGCCTTTAAAATATGCAAATATCTGATATGCAAATACAAAATAAGCATTCATATGTATACATACAAATTACTGTGAGTAACAAGCACAGATGTTTGACTTACAGATTCGCAGGCTGATATGATTAGCTCATGTAAATGAACATAATTCAGAGTCTATTCCCCATCCCAAATATGAGGGTTTACGTTCGGAGTCACTCTTGTGAAACCAGGGGCTTTTCTCTTATTTACACCCCCAGTAGTCATGATCAGGATCTGCCCCACCCATGGCACGGGGGAGTGAAAAATGAGATGCAAATCTCAGCTCATTTCACTGCTGTGTGGATGCAAATGCCACATGCTATGTTATGTGGAGCAAAAGTGCTCAGACGTCATCCTGCCTTATCAGAGCTCCCTACAAACACTGGATTTATGAGCTGCACATTAAGCCCCATGATTTATGATGCTTTCTCTGCTCAGGTTTGCTGCTTTCCCCCAGGGAGCGTATCTGTGTCCGTAGGCACTTTCTAAGATTTCTATGCCCTACCTAAACAAAATGCCCTTTCATGAGGCCAAATACATCACATCAGGAAAGCAACTGTATTTCTTTCATAACGGTTTAAGTTCCGTCAGCTCTCTGAGGCTCAGTAGCGGCTTCTGGAAAATACTTAGCCCTGTGTGTACCAGAGTGATAAATTAATACAGAAATGTTCTTTTAATTTAGAGCTGCCCGTGTTTCTGTCACTGGCTGTAGGGCACTCTGACAGGAGTACAAGGCCCCTCTGTTTGTGTCACCATCCTTAATGCAAAGTAGGTAAACTCTGACGCAGGCTCTTTTCCAGCAATGGAGCAGCTTTTTCCTTTTATTCACTCCTGAAGTGGCATTTTGATGCACTCAATATGTGCTCAGTGCAGGTCCAGGAGAAAAAAAATCAAGGAAATACCAACTCCCACAGGTTCTTCTGTTTTCATGCAATAGCACGCTCTAAATGGACCTAGGAATTAATCAGCATCTATATGAGAACTGCACCTCACTTGAGTTTCCTTGGAAAGAAATTATATAGCTGGCAGAGAAAGGAACCTCTATCATATTTTCACCTACCACTATATGTAAAGTGGGATTTTATTGGCATGTGTGCTGCAACTCAGACTTTGTTTCAACAAGGCATCTGGGAAATCAGCATTTTAACGTTAATAGCCATTACCATTGCTTTGAAATTGTATCTGTGTTATGTGGGATGTGCATGCCATATTCAAAGATGGAAGAAACTCAGAAAAAAAATACATGTGCAGCAGAAAAAAGATAAGGATAAAGATGTTTTTTTCTGTCTCTAAGCACTGACACACCTTTTTGGTTGAAAGGGAGAAATACAAATAAATTTCTTCTAAAAAATAATCATCTATCTGGGCACTAGCCCAGTTTTCCAGTCCCTCATATTTATAGGCTGACTTGCAAGTTATTTGCATCTTTTTCATTATAAATGCCCCAGTTTCTGGGGGCCAAAACCTTGACTAATAAAAATAACAATGATGATAAAAAGTTAATGATGTGCTCATTTTATTTGTAGATTGCATCCCTATTCCCCACCACTTGTTCATTTTGGGCAGCATCCAGAATTGCGCTCAGGGACCTAAAATGAAACTAAAGAAGAGTTTAAGCTCCTATTCTGAGAAAAACAATCCAAAACAAACCCTCTGAAAGGCCTTAGTTACTTTAATGGCTTTTATTTTTCTGATAAAAATATTCTTCAGCTGTTTTTTAAGGGAAAGGAGGGTCTAGAGATTGTGTTCTTCTATCTTCACTGCCTGAGTGCTGTAACTAATAGTCATAATAAAAAGGTGAGCAGAGGAGAAAGGACCAAACATCTTTCCACAGAAAACAGGGATCCTGCCACCTGCACTGAAATATTTGATCTTGGTGCCTGCCTAAAGAAAAATTTCAGACTCTGAACTCTTATTTCATGTAGGGACAAAACGGTAGCCTCCAATAATGAGCTACTCCTGGATTAAAAAATAGGGGTTTTTTTCCTTTCCATTGGCTCAGATGTTCCCCTACCTACTCCCAGTAAACCTCTAGGCAGTAGAAATGTGGGGCTCACTCAGTATCCCGTGTTTTACCATTTTCAGGTGTTACACCTCTAAATTTCCCAAATGCCTACATTTCCTCTTTAGAAATGCCTGCAGTAACAGAGACCTGTGAAGGTGAGGTCCAGCTCTGCTGCAGAAATCCCAGCCAGGTACAAGCCAGACTGCACTGGCTGTAACAAATAAATAATTTTTTCCTTCTCAGACAGACAGAAGGCTTTTGTTCTGGTCCAGCAAGGACAAGGAATTCCCACCATTGTTTCATGCTTCCCCCTTCTTTCTTCTTTCGTCTTTTTAAGTCCATTTTTCAAAAAGTAATTTTGAAATGTTCTGGGAAATGCAGGGGGTAGTGGTGCTAATCTATCATCCTCTTCTGATAACATTTAATTAAAAGCCACAGCTATTCGTCATCTGCTACCCCACCACCAGGGCTGACCTGACAATATCTTAACACACTGGTGAAAGAAAAATTGAGAAGATTCTTTTTCATTTTATTTTATTGTACCAGCAGGGGAGCAGAACATATAATTTAAGGGAGGGCAAAGGCAGCTTCTTCTGCCAGTTTCTCAGGAGGTTAATCCAGTGGTTTTTTAACATAAGGGTATTTTCTACTGTTGTTGGTTAAATGTCGTTGGTTAAAAAAACAAATCCAAACCAAGAACAGCTGCCATGGAAGAAAGCTCTTGTGTGACCAAAGCTGTCATCTTCCCAACAGAACCTCTATAGCCAACATTTTCAGCCTCTGCAAGGGTTAGACTTTTCCCTCAGTGGAATGGGAAGCCAGGAATTATCAGGTTTAATTGTAATAGAGAATATTTCTGAGACCAAATTATTGAGTTGGCCATAGGCTGATGACATCGGGGCTCAGCTTGGCCCATCTGCTCTTAAACCTGTCTCTTCCTATACTTGAAGATGCCCTTGCTAAACCAGACTCAAATGGTTAATGATGGAAACAGCTGAATCCTTGAAGACAGGCTCAGTGGTCCCCTCCCCTCCTGGTAGAATCTGACGAGGTGCTGGGACTTGCCATTCCTGTCACCTATCCTGGTACGTGGGTCTAGTTTGAGACTGCTATAAAAAGAACTTCTAGTTTTACTTTACTCACACAATTGCCAAATCAGCTCAGCACTCAGCTTTCAAGAAGAAGCCAAAACAGTCCGCAAAGCGTGGCCACAACCACACATCTCCTGGAAGACTACCCCTGCAATAGCTGGAATGAGAATGGGTAACTACCTACAATTAGTTTTATTGTGAGCCAAGCTTGGGTTCAGGCTACTCACAGCCATTATGGTGCTGACTTGTAACCTATCATTAGGAGCAGACTTCACAGCCTGCACTGTCTACAGCATTCAGTCCTTGCAGAAACACGATGGAAGGTCCTGACAGTGGCAAAGCGCCTTGATCTCAACAGGCTGTGAAAAGGTAGTGGGCTGAAGTGTGAGGCTTACCTGTATTTCCCAAATTGCCAGAGTAGTTTCATGAGCAGCAGAACATGGTTTCCTAAGGCTAGTCGTCATATGACTGGTGCAATTAAAAAAACGTGAGCTCTGAACAATTCCAGCCTTTCCTTCTCTCTCAGATGAGAATTTCCTGAATTCTCCTAGAGTTGTGTTCCTGCTACCAATTTCTCCTCTGATGAGATGATGAGGTTCTTCTCTACAGAAACAAAATTTTTAAGGAAACTTCTAAGACCTTGGTATCTTCAAGATCTTTACAAACATGTCAAGCATTGGCTGAAACAGGTAAGAGGATTCAAAAGCTATTGTTGATGAAAAGGGATTTAAAGAGAACCAGTAAAATCAGACAAGCTGAATATTAAAAATAGTTATCAAGAGAAGGGGATGGTGGTGACACTGCAGGATTTCCCAGGGAATCAGGAATGGTCATCTTTTTTTTTGTATCTCTATTTTGACCAAGTCTGAAATCACAGCAATAGACAGTTCGGCTTGTGTGAGAGCCACTAACCCACAAAACAAAAAATGCCCTTCTTCCCTCTACTGATGCTGCTGGGAAAGCCAAGATTATGGCAAGAGCACACCATGTAAAGCTACCTCAGGGATGTGTCTCTGAGCTGGTGGCACACCTTTGGCTCCAGCATAGACACACCTGAAAAGGCTTTTGGAGCCTGAGGCTCTGTGGGGACTGGTTCAGCCCATGGCACGATGAGTGCGGGGCAAAGGCAATCCCTGCATCTCAAGCACATCACAGCAGGGGCCTTGACTTGGCTTTGTACCCTTTGGGACTCCAAAATGGCTTCCTATGAAGACATTCCACCTGTGGCCCAAAGGTTTTGTTTAAATGCAAAATGCTAAGATTTGAATGTGCAAATTGTTTTCCCATATGGAAAAAGACATAATTACACATCCAATATACTTGCAATTTGCAGTATTCAGCTGCAAGTGTATCAAACCTTTATGGACATTAATTGAAGGCTTAAGGCTCACAGATCTCTTGTTATGGACAAAATTCTGCCAACATGTTGGTTTTCAGAGATACTTCATTATTATTTAACCAATTCCAAGTCTTAAATGGGAAAAAGGAGAAGTGATGTTCTGTGCTTATTTCTCTTCTTCATTTGTTAGGGTGTGTGGTGTGGTTTGGTTTGGTTAAGAAAGTAGCTATAATGAGATGAGACCACAGACCACTGGTTAAAAAGCTAAGAATAATCATGCTAATGTTTTATTCATGTGGGAATGTTAATTCAGATGCAGCTGTAATTACAGTACCATCATCATCTAGTGGCCTGGAAGTGCAAATGTTCTTCCTGACATGTGGAATAATGGAAACCAGCTCGGTACAAACGCTGCTAACCAATACCCAGACACACTCAACTACACTCATCTCATGGCCCCTGGGGTGCTCTTCCAAAAGGCATCAGTCACTGCCACTCACACAAACTGTTGAAGACAATGCTGCATTTTTTTCCATCTTCAGGCTTAAAACAGATCACACAGCATCCCAGGACTGGAAACAAATAAACAGGCAGCTAACCTCAAATTCCTCACTGACATCACAACAAATGTTGGGAGCAAAAGTTGGATGCTGGGGAGGTTTCTTTGTGCCCACCTTTGCTCAGAGAGTGTGTGGTGCTGACAGGGATGCTGGGCAGCAGGGGCTGTGCTTTCATGACCGTACAGAGTACCCTGTGGGCAGCCCTGGCACATGGAATTCCTTCTGCTGGACGGCAGAGCTGATATTTGACTGTACCTGGTACAACCTTTCCTCCCTCAAGAACAACTCTGAGCAGCACAACAGGCAGGAGCCACTTGGCATTGTTCTTCTCTGCAGCTGCTTTTTCACAAATAGCAAGAAAGCAAGGAGCAGAAAATACTCTATTGTTTGCCCCTCTCTTGGCATTAAACTGAGAATTAAATTAAATTTCACATTAGCCTACAATGTTTCCAAGGATGTACTTCTGCTTTCCTGAAGACCTGGTTCTAACAGTGGCTGAAATCGAGAAGATTCTGTGTAACAAAGAATGTACCAAGCTCCAAAATCTCTGCAAAACTTCCTTTTGTCACTGCTGCTACAAAACCCCCTGGCAATGCTCAGCTTTCTGGCAGGCCTATTTTGTTACAAACTATTTTGGACCAAAACTATTTAATCTCTACACATCTACTACCTGTGTCTTAAAAATGCATGCAGGTCATAAAATTACTTGTAGTGATTGTTTTTTTACTCCATGTCCATGATTCAGTAAAAAATTATTCCATTATTCAACAAAACATACTCAGAGTGTTTCGGGGGGAAGATCCAAGTTTTAAGTGGTGTACATCACAAAAGCTGAGAGCCAGGCAGAGAGTTCAGGTTTACACTGGAACAGCTTTCAACAGCTGGTTGAGACCCATCTGTAATAAAAGCACTCCAAGCTGTTTGGGAAAACATATTTTCATTCTGCTAGAGATGTTAACATATCTAAATTACATTCTGTATGGAATGGAAATAATAATCAAAATACTAAAATAATAACAATAATCTCAAACCAGAATGTCATATTGGGAGCATAAAAACACACAAACATAAAAAATAAAAGTCCTAAATACAACAAAAATTGGTTTTGAATTTCTGAAAGTAAAACAGCATTTTGTGGGGATGGTAAGCCTGAAACAAATTTTTGTTTAAAATGCCATAATCCAGAAAACATTAACATGTTGTTTGAAATACAGTTCCCTGAAGAAAAACGTGTATGCTCACAACACTCTGTAGTGTTTCCTCCACAACATACCAGCCTGGCACTGCCCTGTGCTCCAGCAGGAATATTTTGATGAGAGGTGTTCCAGCCAGTTTGATGGTGTGTGCATGGGAAGGGCTCCTCTGTGTATTGGCTGCTTCATTAGTATTTGGTGGTCACCTGCTGTGCCTGGAGACTTTGTTCTTTGGGTGGACAGGAAAGCCACGGTCATTCGGTTGTCACTGCATATTTCTTGCCTAACCATTGCAGTGTTTAATTGTCTTAATTTCCCAGGAGTAGAGGGCCAATACTTAATGCAAGCAGTCAAAGGAAATAATTAGTATAGCACTTGTCAGTCACAGGGCGTGTCAAATAGGAACTATGGCTCTCATCACTCTCCTAAAACTGGTGATATGGAGGGGAAGGCAGCAGCTCTGGTCTTTACTGGGAAAGAAATAACCACAGTGGAGAGCTCCTGAAACAGGTGAAAAAGAATTTATATAACAGGATGATGATTTGTAGGAACCTCCTATGCAAGGACAAATGTTTTGACTTGTGTCTTTTATGTGTGTATTCAATAAATTATAATCACTGGGTAACACTTTTTTGGTACAGCAGGGATCTTTTAGTTGTGCTTTATGCTATTTGTTTAGGTGGAGACTATAGTTTTACCATACAGGGCATACTGAGATGTTCAATTGTCCTTTCCTTCAGCGCTGCTGCCCTCATGTCTGTGCTGAAGGGGATGCACTTCCTTCCCACATCTGCCTTGACTGACACATTGACTCTCTTCCAAAACAGCCTTCTCTACTTTGAGGAAATTCTGATTTCTATTAGAAGATACCATTGTTTTCAGGAGAGTTATCCCCCCCATTATTTCACAGGATCACAGAATAATCTGAGTTGGAACAGACCCAGAAGGATCATCAATGCCATCCCAAGAGTATAAGGAGATGAAGAAAATGAGGGATGGTTTAGAGTAGCTGTTTCTGAAGGTAAATCAGCAGAAGGCCCAGGCAAGGGAAAAGCAGCTCTGTCTGGACAGACAAATTCTCATCCAGAGCCTAAATATTACCCAGATTTAATGTCTTCTGATTCTTTTGGCAGCTGGGATGACTGTTCTCATATTTTGAAGGAAGACATGCATGTGAGATCTTGGACCCGGTGGTGAGTGCCACAGTGTGATCACACTGTGCTAAAAACTCAAAAAAAGGCTCGTCTCACCTGTCATCACAGGGAATTAACACTGTCAGGGCAGCTTGAGGGTGAAGAACAGCCCAGAAAAGGCATCTGAATGTGAAGTATATCTAGTTCTGAGGAAAAGCAATAACTTCTATTAGCCAGATGTTGGGGAGAGCACATCCAGCATGCAGCATGGTTGGCTAGTGGAGGGGGAAGTGATCAGGGCACAGCATCGCTTGATAAAGAGCTTGATTCTTTAATAAACGCTGAATAATTTTTTTTCATTTACCCTTTGGACTTGCAGACCCTACAATCCTCTTGGTTGTGTTGGAGCTTTCCTCAACAACCTTGATTGAACCAGCCAGCACAGACCTTTCTCCCTCCAGAGTAATGTGGGACACCCATACACAAGCAAAATTAGCTGCTGGGTTTTCAGCAAGGTATTCAGAATGAGAAAATTCAGACAACAACTTGAGGCACAAACAGCTCCAGGAGTTCCGTTTTTGCCCTCTGAACATATAATGCACTTATGTTGACCTTGCTGATCTAGTTAGAAGGGAAGGGAATTATTTTCTTTTTTACTGAGTTTTATGTATCATTATGTCAAAAGAGAAAATTATAGCTGAATAGAGTCCTGAGCAAACTCCAGAGCTACAAAATTTTGCAGTTTCAGCTGTTCTACTGCTGGAATTTACTTCCACACCTTACACACAAATAATATCAACCCCCTCATGTAATCCCCCAGCCCACACTGGAGCTCAGGTTCCAGATGTATTCAGCTTGGCACAGTTAAGCCCTCACCATTTACTCCTTTCTTGCCCCAAGCAGCTGGGAAGGCCTGGACCTGTCCTTGTCATGAGTCAGAGCATTCACAGGGTTGTCATGTTACATCAAATAACTCTGTAGTGAGTCTCCTTGCTTTAGTGAGGCAGTCTGGATTCAGGGGAACCCACACCAGCAGCTGTGCCCTACATGTATGCACATGTAGGATAGAACAGAATACTTTCATTTGGAAAGGACCTACAACGACCATCTAGTCCCACTGTGATCAAGTCAGGGCTCATCAAAAGTTAAATAGTTACATTAAGGGCATTGTCTAAATGCCCCAAATACTGACAGGCCTGGGGCATTGACCACCTCTCAGGAAGGCCTGCTCCAGTGTTTGATCAGCATCATGGTAAAGAAAGGCTTCCTAAAGCTCAGTCTGAACCTCCTCCTGTGCAGCTTTGAACCATTCCCATGCATTCTGTTGCTGGATCTCAGGGAGAAGAGCTCAGCACCTCCCTCTCCACTTGCCCTCCTCAGGAAGGTTTAGAGACCAAATATTTCTATATATATATATATACGTATATATAACTACAAGTAAATGGGCACGTATTTTTTGCAGTACTAGATGGAACTTTTTCCTAACAGAAACATTTTCACACTGACTATTAAAAAATCTTCTATGGTTATCTAGCTCCCAGTGATATGTTCCTGCCATTCTGAAAGATAACAGCAGACATGGAAGCTAAAGGAAAAGAGTGACGGCCAAGAGCCCCAAGCAGAAGTACCTGACTGCAGCACCCCTTCCCTGAAAGCAGGAGGGAGATATCCTGTGCAATTCACTGTCTACAGTCTCTTGTAAGGCTGCCGCAGGGAGCTCACCCCCCACACCAGTGCTCCCCTGACCCAGTCCCTCCCTCAGCATCCCATCACTCCAGCTGCCGTTACAAATGATGCTCCCAGTTCTCTCTCACACCAACAGAGCCACTGTCAAAGTCCTCCTGGCTATTCCCAGGCCCTTTCTACAGAACTAATACAGAAGTATTTCTTGCTTCTTTCATTTTCCCACTTTTTCTCCTGTTTCTAATTAAAAAACCCTCCCTGCTTGTGAAAGCGGGGCAGGGAGGGTTTCTTTGCCTTTCTGTAAAAAAGCCCACCAAGAAAGTTTCCTTAATCTCTCACCAGTGTAAAATAAGCTTTCATTATGCCAATGAGAAAGCTTCAAAGTTTTAATTAATTTCTCTGCTTACATAAGCATAACAATATTAGTCATGTTGGCCTATAAATTGTAGCTATCACCTTGGATTTTTAATTAAATTAATGTCATTACTTTCAGAGGGATGAAATATATTCCACCACATGCACTACCTACTCAATACTTCTCCTCCTTGACTCCCCCTCAGTTCTTTGTGGCCTACATAGGTGGGTTCAAAGCTGGGCACAGCAGAGGAGCTTCCCAGCAAACCACTTATAAATTAAGAGCCATGTTTGGAAAAGGAGAGGCAGGACCCATTCACATATCCTACAAACCAAATGAAACGAGACCACAGGGATATGGAGGAATGAATATGCCCACATATAAAAGATACTCCTTGCTGTCTGTGATTTGTGAAATATTGTACAAACACAACTTTGGTTTGCTATTGTAGCAATTTACTGGTGCTTAATAAAACATTCGTTTGTGCAATGATGTCTATAACAATTCGTAGGCTGCTTCAATCATGGAAATGGAGGGCTCAAAGGAAGCTGGAGAGATCAATTACATCCCCTGGTCCTCTCTTGAGCTACACAATAAATAAGAGCAACAAGAGAAGCAAAACCAAAATGTGTAAAGAGAGTGGGTATGGTTTAGAGTTTGGGCTCCTGCTGTGTTAGAGGTTATCACAGATAAATTGTCCTTGGAAAATAACTCCTCTTATTTGCCACATGCTTTAGCTCAGCTGTAACTCATACCAGATGAATTAAATCTTGACTAATAATTCTGATGTTCTTCTTACTGAGGCTTTAAGAGTGTGTACTTAATGACTAAAATGTGTTTATTTAAAAATTACATAGCAGAGCCATGACAGCCTTTTGTAAACTCCAACAACCAGTCTGTTTTGCTGCCTGCAGTTCAAATAAAGAAGTTGCCTTCCAAAGCAGACAATAACCTTTGGTCTCTGCAGCACAGCCCAGAGAACAAATGACTTTACATTACATACACACAGCACCACCACACCATGGACTCATCTAAATCAACAACTGCTGAGCTGTTTTAGTCAGAGGTGCTATGGCCTAATGCAGTTCCTCCAGTCAGTTCATACAGGGAGCACAAATCCTATGTGTGCCGCTTCTCTTGAGGGCACAGGTTTCTGTATTTGCTAAACCTGGGGCATGTCCCTGCAAGGGTGGAACCAGTGCTCTACAGGGTGTGTGCTGCAGTCCCAGCTGCATCATCGCCCCACTCGCTCCCTGCCCCACATCTAAGGTGTGCAAAAGGTGGACTGATCCCTTGATGCCTGAAGTGGCCCCCTAAAAACAGAGACTAGACAGGAGTAAGGGAATAAAGGTAGGTATTTATTCAAAGGGCCTTCAAAGGCACACCCTGGGGAGTCCAGAGGCTACTGCCAAGGTGGACCCCAAGATGGACAGCAGGTCACAAGTTCTTCACACTTTTATACGTTTGGTTCATTTGCATATCAGGGTTAATTCTCCAATTAAAGCTTCAGTTAATGATGTAGTTTCCTCAAGCTTGCCCCCTTTTTAGAGGCTTTTGGTTTATACTTCTTGGGCCTAGGATGGTCTGGGTGTCCTTGGAGAGCAGGCCCAGAGAGGCTTTGTTGTGTCTACCTAGCACGAGAGAGCAGAAGCTAACAGGCTACAAGAAACTTCAGAGTTATACTCTAGGCAGTACAGGATTTGAAAAATACGAAAGTTAAAACCTAAAGCATCACCCTGAACCTGAAGGAAAGTGCCAAAAGCCACCCACACAGCAACTGGGGAGGACACAGACTGTGGCCAGAGACAATGAGGTCACCAGTGCTCGAGTGACATTGGTCTGTGCCAGTGCGAGACATAGGTATAGATGCAGATGTAAACAGAGATGGATAAGGAGGTGGATACAGATACTCATATACTCTTATAGTGTGGGGATCTTGTTGTTATAAAATAATTATGAAAATGACTCCTAATTGTTCCCTTTGCCTGTGTGTCACTGGGCACCTGGAACCAGCTGAAGTGCCGCACAACTCCCCTGTCAATGCATAAGCCCAGCCTGCAGGACTGACTTGGACCCCAAGGTGTTTCTCACAGGAGAAGAAAGGAAGGCACTCTCCATCCTACAATCAACAGTGTGATGCACCAGCAGCAGTTTTGCTTTCTGTCCAGGCAAAAACAACTCCCCCAGAAGTCCTCCATACCTTATTTCCTGAGATGGAGTTCTTCCCAGCATCTGGAGGGGACTTACCTGCTCAAGTCTGTCAGCAGGAAGTCAAGAAACATTTGCTGAGCAAGCCAGCAAAGTAACTACATATCAGTTCTTTCAGGAGCTAAGCAGGACTCAGAAAGTCTTGGGGTAGAAACTCCCTAATGAAGGGGTGAAGGATTTAGAGGGTATTCCAGCATTGCTCCAGCTCACTTGCACGTTTAAGCATGATATGCACTCTTCCCAGCCCAGATGTATGGGGCTCCCAGCTTTGGAAATCATTCACTGTGATAAAATGAATAAATAAAATATTCATTCAGCTAGAAAAAGGCTGGCAGCTAGCGTAGTAGTGACCTCATCCACCTGAAAGTGCATGAGAAATCAACTGGGTCTGCCTCTCTTTGCATATGTTAAAAAATGGAGAAGCGTCTTCTGCTACAGAAACCAGGAACAACTTCCCAGCGAGAAAACAGATACTTGGCTCCTATGCCGAGGGGCAAGGCACAGCTTAGTGCCCAGGAGTGAGGTAGGCTCAGAGCAGAGCAGACTCTGTGTTAAACACCCAAGAGGAGTTCTCAAATAGGTTGGGCAGGATGGAGAGAGAGGGGTGAAGATAGACTTTTTTTGTTTGTTTTTGGTTTTGGGGTTTTTTTGTTTCTTTGTTTTCATTTTTGGTTTTTGGGGTTTTTTTTTGTGGTGAAGATTTTTCTTTACTTTTATTAATCTGAGCAAATGCAACATTTGGGTTTTGGTTTTTTTAACCTTTCATTGTCTTCCTCAAAACCAAAATCTCCCAAAAAAATCTTTCAAACTTCAAAAAACATGGCCTTAGAGATGAGGCCACAGGCCCCCTAAGCAGAGGACAGGACTTAGGTTGTCATTTTCACTGGCTTTTGTCCTGAAATTACCATGTTACAATGGCAAAACATCTCTGCATGACAACACTAAGCCATAAACTATCTGGCGATGCTGTGTACAAATCTATGCACAAGTTTAATAGCAGGACCATGAGGGAAAGGCAGGTTTACTGAAAGATCACAGAACCAGCCACAAAGCCAAACAAAAGCAGGGCAGAGCAAGACCTGGTCTGGAGTGTGGAGAAATAGCTGCTGATCCAGCCTGTGTGTTACATATCTATCACCTATTACTGACACACTGGGAGTCATAAAGCACTGCAGAGGTGAAAGAATGTGCTTATCTGTGACCAGAAGTTCTTGGCTGCCTTGACGCTGCAGAACATCTGTGTAAAGAGGTGACAGATGCTCATCCTGCTAGAAGAGAGGTGGCCACCATTAGCAGCTCAGGATGCCAGCCCCCTTGTGTCAAAAATGAAAAATCAGAGTGGAAAAAACAGGCACAGAGGTTAAACTGACAGATTTGTTGGAGTATTGCACCATTTTTGAACGGTGCTCTTTGAGGCTGTGAATCCTGGCATTGCTCTGGTATAGAAGGATACAATCCAGTGGCAGATATGGTAGAGCTAGGACACAGTATCATAGTTTTCCCATGGAAATAAGAGTAGAGTTAAATTATGCTTTTCTTTTGGGGAACAAACCCATTGGCATGGTAGAGGCAAACCATTAACTGTAGTAAAATAATGCAAAAAAACCTACTCCAGTTTAACCCCATGGACAGACCATCTCAAGGCACCTACAAACTACAGCAAACAGTTAAAATCCCCCTCATGAGAGTTATATGTGCAAAGTTGAGGACAAATTGTAAAACTGTGCCCTGGAGTTTGGCTGAAACTTCAGAGTTCAGGAGTTTTCATAACAAGGGTTTTACTTCATTTTGACATTGCATGTGAATTGTGAAGCAGCAGATATTCTTGAGAAAATATTGAGCAAAATAAATGTTTTCCAGACAGACATCAGCTTTAAAAAAAAAATCAACCACAAAACCCACAAATATTAATTTTCAGTATTATTTTTAATTTTAAAGTATTAAAATTACATTATTAATTAGTATTAATTTTCAGACAAACATAAAATATGTGCTAAATATTTTTAAAATAAGTTTTAATACAAACATTTTAGAAAAAGCAAGGGTTTTTCATAATAACTTTAATTTAAGTGAAAGTTCAAGTTCCTAGTGGATAAAGAGGAATGTGAATTACTGAACTCAGTGGAGAAGCCTTAGTAGATCAGGAAGGATTTGCTGTCTGAAGGGATGTCTGCACTGCAGCACAGAAAGAAATCAGATGAGATTAAGGATAATTTATCTGCAAGGTCTAGATTTGAGGGAACAGCAATACATCTGTGTATAACAAGCAGAAAGACAAAACGGGACCATAAATTAAGTCAGGTAACATATCTGAATGCAAAAATCCTTTCACTCTGTAACTATTTTTTGGCTGTGCAGATCAGGCAGTATTTTGTTTGGCTGAGTCAAGAACTGAGATGACTACTGACATAGCGAATAAATAAATCAACAGGGGCCTGGCACCGTTTTCAGCTTGACCAATTTAACTCAAGACCAGTTGTTCTGAAATGATTCAAGTTCTTTCAACACACAAATGGTAAATGAGGTTAGACCTGGGGGTGCTCAGCACCAGAGAGGAGCCTCTGTCTGCTAAATATAATGATTTAATCCTTTATGTAACCAGGAGGTAAAGAGGGCCCACAGCTTCATTATGTCCCTGGACAGAAAACAAGGTTCAAAGAAGCAGGTCTGTGACTCCTGGTATAAAATGTTGGGCAACAATGAATTGCATCTTTCAGGTGTAGGCATTGGTAACAGCCTGTGGGTTTGAGGTCATTAAAGAAGGCTGTGGAAAAAAGAGCAGATTTGTGTAGAAAGTTTAGTAACACGATCTCAGATCAGATTAGCTGCTGACATGGAAAATTATCTCTGTGAGCCGCTTTGGATAAGTGGTGAAGGAAATGAAAAAATTCAGAGAGTGGCTGCCAAAAGCCAAGGGTGATGTATCCCCATGCACTGGTGTAAGAGAGACCAGGAGAGAGAAAGGAATAGGTTCTGGGAGCTTCATTTCCAGTGTGCTTTGTTTACACAGCACTGATTACAGTCACAGCCCCATGAAGGCCGTGGGTTTATAGAAACTGGGGCAGTGCAGATAACAAACACAAACCACTCAGGAGAAGGCTTTTTCCCTCCTCCCAGGTGATATTTCGCAGCCTGATGTTGTGAATTACACGTCCACTCCTTGTCAGTGCTCTTACACTGCCAGATGATAGGAAGCATCCACACTACAAATGGGAAACAGGCCCTAAATTCCAGAAACTAAAACGGTGGGGTATTTTTCTGAATGCCACAGTAGTTGGCAATATGGAATTATGTAAATGCAGGCTAATTAGAAGGATGTGCTGGTACATACATATTTTCTGAATTTAAGAAATAAACCATTTGAGGAATCAGGAGGGTGATTTTTCTGAGAGAGCAGAGAAAAAGGCCTGGGGAATCCAGCCCCACAGATACTTTATTGTGATGATGTATTTTTTGCAGTCTTTCACATGTTTCCCATGTAAGGAACTTTGCCTTTTATCTAAGAAATTACTTCCATGATTTTCTTGGTTTTCCCTTGTGCCTTTTTATTACCAAAATTCATCATGCAGACATACTACTTTCTTCAAAACACTTAAGAGCAGCAGTGCATTCCCTACAGTGTCTTCTTTGAAATTAGCTGTCACCATTTGCTTTCTGGAAATAAATTCTGTCTAGGGTGATCTCCTATCACCTCTGGTCACCCTCCACTGCCGGCCAGGTCCTCAGCTCTGTGCACTGAAGCCACTGACTTCCCAATAGAAGTAGCCAGGTTTATGATCAGCTACTCCCCTCAGATCCATTTTAACAGAAAAATGTGCCACCAGCAGTCATCGATACAGAACTCATCACCACGAGGAGCCTTTGCCTGGAGAACTATTTGCAATGTGGGGAGGGGGGTTCCCGATCCCACAAAGTCTCCACCAGCCACAGAAAGTATCTGTGGATTATGAGGCAGACCAATATGCTAGTAAATCACAAATTTAGCTTTGCAGATGCTGCACTGAGGAGGCCTTTACCAGAGGGCTCTGTCCTGCAGAAAGGCCTCCCCAACCTGCCCTCAAAAAAGGCTGTTATGAAGATCCTCATATGTGAGGATATGAGTCAAGTATGATAAATACAGTAAGCAGGAGCTGTGGGGAGCCTTTAGGATTAACGTGAACAATTTCATTCCGTTGAAAATACCCTTAATGACAGAGAAGCATTAGGCCATGCTGAGCTCAAGGAGAAGTGGCTTTGTGGGACAGGGCAATGACAGCAGGAGCTCAGCTCAGGCTGCCTGGGAAAACTGCTCCAAGGGAAGACCTTTTTTTCTAGGATGGAGATTAGATTACTGTCCTTCCACAGCTAGAGTGACAGAACAGGCATAGAATTTAAGTTTTTTCCTGAGTTCCAGGGTTTATGGAGGCCTGATTCTGACCTAGCAGTCTCTTTGACAGAAATTGCCTTTTTTTTTTTACCTATCACTTGGTGTTTTGAGCACCTCCACAACAAAGTACTGAACAGTTTTTTAATTATAGTGTCTCTGCTTGCAAGAAAAACTTTGAGGGGAACTTAATGACTTTACTGTTCCCTTGGTCACTCCAGTGCTCACGCTGAATGCCCCTTTGAAGCCTGCTAGTGAACACAAAGGAAATTGCAATTCAGTTGGGCAATGTCTTCTTTTTTTTTCCAATAATTAGAAGAGTATTTAATTTATTAGATAAAAAACTGGAACATTCAAAATATCTAAGGAGTTTCTAGGCACATGATCATTATGAGGGGAAAGTCAACTCTGTAAAATAAAACCACAGCATACAGCCATTTTTTTTTTAAATTATTGTCGTCAAATATGATTCTTGGCACAGTTTCTGCACTATGGTCATCATTGCTGTGGTATTAACAAGTGTGTTATCAGGGCACATGAAGATACCTGTGCATTCAGTGGTCAGGTGAAGCTGTAATTGTTATGACTGTGTGGAACAGCAAGGATAAACACAGATCACTGAGCTCCACCCTAGGTGCAGAAAACATTCAAACTACTGAAATTTTTGGTGTTATCCCCTTCTAATTCCTATGAAAAGATGAAGCCTATTTGTCAATAGTTTAGAGGATTATAAGAGATTTTTCTTCAGTCATTTTTGCACATCTTTTAGCCTAGCCTGGAGACCTAGTAGGAAAACTGCCTTTAACACCACAAAAATAAAAGCTGTCATACTTCAGAAGAAAAGCTGGCTACCAGCTGTGAATATGAATGTATTTTTTCGTTGAGCTTTTCTGCTTCAAAGTTGAGCATTAAAGGTGTAATGATACTTCCTTTGAGACAAGTTTTGATAAAATTAAAGGGATCACAACTGTATGTAGTTAACTGACACACACTCAACAATTCAGCTTCCAGTCATGGATGCAGAGTCAAGTCTGCATCACAGATTGAACAGCAAATTGATCTTCAGCTTCAACATACAGTCTTTTAATCCAAGAATTTTATGATGAGGTCTGTAGCACATGAGGTCTTACTCTTACACAGAGAAAATTTAATCAGCTAGATATATACCAAGGTTTTCACCATCCCAAGCTGAAAATATGCCTTTCCAGTAACCTGGATCCAGATAAGCTCTCTTTCCAATGTGTTGAAAAGATGTCTGAATCCATATTTACAGAAAAATGAGGTTTACATGCCAGTATGCAGGCACTGTTGTAGGACATTAATTTCAAAAAAAGAGGTTTAATTCCCACAGTTGTAGGTTGCCTTGCCAAGCTTGTCCTTGACCTATATGATAAGACCTTACACCTTAAAATCACTGTCCTAGACCTCTCAGCAACGCAAGGATTGTCATTCCCGTAGTGCAAAGTGTCCTCTGGTGACCAGGTGTGGAATTAGGCAGCTGTAACAGGGTCAGCACCATCTCAGGAGGGAGTTAGTGTGCCACCAAAGATCCAGGGGGCTAAGGCAGATCCTGCCTGAAGTTCATTTGGTCTGGGCTTGACCAGCAATTCTATAGCAACATCAGGGCATTTCACTGCCCATCATGATTTTCTTCTCATTCCCTCCAAATTCAAATTTCTGTAGGCCTTTCCAGACATCTAATTTCACTCTTGATGAAGTCTCTGGGCTACATCATGTAGTTACCAATGCCTTTGTTTTCTTCTAAAAGGCCAGTAAAAACAAACCAAAACAATAAATGTTGAGATAATATGACCTAAGTGCTAAATTCCAGGATGTTTACTAATTATATTAGGATCTCTTGAGATACAGTCCACTGAGGAGAGGACAGTGTCTGCTGCTGACTTAGGTCAAACTCTAGAAAACTTTTGAAAACTGTCTGTTGATGACTCACTTCCTTCCATCAAAATGAGGAATTGTAATTGCAATTGTGCTACCAGTGACATGACTTTTAGGTTAAAAATTTGAAGAAGCTAAAACACCAGAATTGCCAGACAAGAGCTCATCCAGACCACTAGAGGAAAATCAGACATTTCTCAGCTCGTGGGGAAAGCAATGAACCCAGCAGTATCCTGTTTTTACATGCATTTGATTAAGGAGATACCCTTAGAGAACTCACTAATACTGAGTTCTGTAAATCTTGGTAGGCCAAGAAAATTCTGAAGAATGCCAAAAGCAATGTCCATATTAAAAACAAGGCTGCAGTGGGTCACAACCTACAATCAATGAATACAGCAGATGCTTCCAAAAATGTTTTCAATACAAGAAGAAAAGCTCCTACACTATCTAGTAAACCATAGATCCTAAACCTTTCCTGAATTTTCAGGCATGTCTCTGCTGTAACTCAAAGCAGAGAGCATTGATTCAGTAGAGGAGAAGCTGACACTTTAACTATTTAATAAAACATGGCAGCAAAGCAGGAAGTGGTGAATGATGCTTCATGTATGAACTAACAGAGGCTACGAGTTAAAATACAGTCCCTAAATGGAGTTCCTACAAGGAACAGCCAGGAAAAAACAAAACAATGGAACATTTACAGGGATTTGATACATTTATGGCTAACATTATATAAGGCTGCTGCCTTTGTCAACTGGAGCTGAACTCTGCTGGAGCACTTCCAGTACTATAAGCTGTGTTGCCATGGACAAAATTTACTGGAGGATGCAGCCTACTTCTTCCCACTGAAGTTACCCAAAGCCATGTAAGCTCCAGGCTCTGATAACTGTGTGTGACACTACTTCTCTCTTCCTGCTGCAGCATCTCTTTGAACTGTCCTTTGGCAGAGCATGTATCCTGCCACTGGCTCTGAAGGAAAACAAGGAAACCAGACTCTTAATCTATGCATGTCAGTTTGCAGTTTACAACTACATGCTGTGAAGGTTCTTCCCCACTCCCAGCCTTAGACAGGGCTCAAGTTTCCTGCTGTCATTGTGTTATCATAAATATTCAATGGGAAACAGTGATAGCAAATATCCCTGGAAAAAGGAGCTCCTTGTTCCCTGGAATAAGGAGCTAAGGACCTGTGTAAAGGAACCTCTACCCCTCAGAAACCTCTCCCCAGTTTTTTCCTCTTATTTTTATAGAGATCCATTTCAACCACAGCCCCACTTTTCTTCTGCTTTGTGTGTTCCAGGGTGTCAGAAGATAAAAAGCTTTGGTGCTTTGACATTATATTCAAGAGCAAAGTTACAGAGCACTACAGTAGTGAGGAGGATTTCATCGCAGTCAGCCTTGGAAGGATGAGATCAAATACAATGTGACAGTGCTAGTGTTGTAGTAATGGAATAGAATGGTCACAGGATGTTTGAAAAGATAACTGGAAACACATATCAACAAACTTATTTTTAATGAATCGTTGTATTGCTTATCAAGCTGCAGCTGGATTATTGCTCTGGTGTCATTGCCAGTGCAGTGCCCAGCACCAGAATACCTGCAGTGGCTGGTGCAGTACAAACAAGGGGTGCAAAGACAGCCATCTCCCCAAACAATTCACAACTAACATGGCAAACATAAGCCCAGAAGTGGGTTATGTTTCAAAACAATGGAAACAAGTGGTAACATGACACAAATAACAATTTAGGAAATTATCTTTGCTATTTTTGAGGTTCTCCTGGATGAAAGGAGTGTGTCAAGAAAAGCATCTTTTTTAAATGTGTCACTACAGAAGAGTTTCTCAGGAAATATGACTAGAAAGTGACAAACAGAGAGCCCAGGAGACCTCAGCACTGGTGGGACACTTGCTGAATGACCTGCTGAGGAGACTCTAGAGATGTAATTCAAGAGATATCTTAAGAGATGTTTGTCAATGGCACCAAGGAGGTGTAATTGTGTCCATCCACACACATGTTCATGAACCAACATGAAGTCAGGAACCACTGGTGAATCCCATAAAAGCTGAGTTATCATAGCTGGGATTCCTGTCCTCGTGGCTAGAAAGACTGAGCTTTCTAGGATGCTCATGGAGGCTCTCCAGTTCCCTAAATGCCATTTGGGATACCATTCTGATCCTCTTTGTAGGGTTTTGTCTTGGATCAGCTGGCCTAAATCCAGAGCAAACCCAAGGAGCTAAGCTAATTTTCCTTAGTCAAAGCAGCATCTTGTCAAGTTTAGTTACAGACATAGAGAGTTCAAACTTTAATTCCAAGGAGAAGAGAATTAATATCTGTCTGGACAAAATCTTTTTATGTGCTCCAGATCAGTAGGATTTGGAAGTGACACCACCACCACTTTCCAATCTCAGGCTTACAGCATAGCCCAGTGTCATGTCAGAGGAAACAAGAGCATGCTCAGAAAGACCCCAAATCTATCGTGCAGAGGGAACTGCTGAAAATGTCGAAACATCAGACACATCTGGACCTAATCCATAAGCAAACTTTCCCTTGAATTTAAACTTGGATTCAAAGAATAGAGGGTGGGGAGGGAAGCTATAAAGCCTCCTGTGATGTGACAAGTGAGGGCTGTTTCATTAAGGTGACGCTGTGCTTTTAATTAGATAGTCATTTCATTTGGCTCTAAAGTGTCAAGTATAATTAATACGACATTGGTAATCATTACTCCATGGTAATCTTGGGAGTTGAATTTTTTTTTTTTTTTTTTTTTTTTTTTTTTTTGTTCAAAGACCACACACTGCTCTGATGGAAGTAGGATGATCCCTTTGCTACCAGTCTGGATAATCTCTAGTTTCTGTGCTTGTGTCTTGTCCTGTTGTCTATCTTTTCTTTCTTTACGGAGGAAGTGATCTGCTGTCAAAGGTTTTTTAAACTTCTGTGTTGCAATATGCCTGATTACCACAGGAAAGCCAGGGATAGTCACAGGCAACCAAGTGCCTGACTATCTATCTGTCTAGAGACACAAACATTTGATTACAGGGGCTGAGGGGCATAATTTTAACATGTGCAAACACACACACACTGTGGCACCAGCAAGCTGCAATATCGTCACTGTAGTGGATCACAGCAGTGCCCACCCCTGCATGTTCATACTGTGATTAAAAGGAGTTTTCCCCTGTGTTTTTCTATACTACACATTTATGAAACATTAGTCTTTCTTCTTTTTCACAGAGGAAGACAAATACTGGTTTTTTTCCCCACTCTCTTGGAAAGACAGACGTGCATGAATTCATGCTTTACTCCTTCATCCTTCTGTATAGATGTCTCCAGATGTATAACAAGAATTGACATTTTGGTTTTCATCCACCATAATGTTCCCAGACACCATACTAGAATGTCATGACTGACCTGGAGACTTTAACACCAGGTTTTGCTGTGGGATTTCACGTGCCATTGTCTTCTCATTGCTTAACTAAGTTTGGCCAAGTGTGGAACTGCCAGCTGGCTGTTTCCATAAAGGGGACTCCTGGGTGCTCTGTGTTGTGACCTTCACTGAGGTTCAAACCTCCCCAAAGAACCATGATTTGGGCTTTCTTCCTGGGATATTTGTTATCCAACTTCTTAAGGATATCACTGAATACAAGTTTCTCACTGTTCTTCCAGTGCTCCATAAACATAAACCCATGTTCAATAGCCTGGTGTGCCGTAGGCCTCGTGAGATCACACAGCATGGAGCAAGGCAATCGAAGAAACACAGACCTTCCAAAATGGCTTATTAAGCACAAACAACTGCCTGGCAGGCAGACTCACACACAGTGAGCCAAGGCTTGCTCTCCTGCCCAAGTCCCAGCCTTGTCTTTGCTCACCACCCCAGGCTGGTGGCCTCTCTGCACAGCCCACAGGGACATCAAGTGACTGAGCCCCAGGCTGCTGGCGAGCACGGGATTGCAGCAACTGCTTGGGTAAGCCAGGCATTTCCTATTTTCTGCAGAGATTTGCTAAATCTAAATATTTTAAAACAAATACAAGAGCTGAAGCCTCTTCTCCTTGTGGCACAACAGGATGCTCTTCCACTGTTTATCTTGGTTGAGCGCAGGAAGTTGTGTTGTAGGGAAGCATTGGTGCAGATACAACTTGTTAGTGTGTTGTATATTTGCCCAAAATGTCTGGAGAGGATTCAGGGTAATCTGCAGACATTCAGCCAGATAGATGTGTTCCTCAGGGCTGGTGTGAGTCATGGAGCACTGACCTGCTGGGGAAGGAAAGAGATTAAATAATTTACAGTAAAAGCCATTCTGGTCTTTGTAGCTATGTGCACATGCAGACCTGCCTCATCTCAAAGCACCAGAGAGGACTCATGAGCTCTTCAAAAATTATGAAAGCTCTGATTATGGCAGGCACTGAAGAGACTGTGGCTCTCCTCAAGGTTCAGCAGGACTAAATGTTTCCATTTGAAGCACAAGATTAAGACCAAAGGATGCTGCTGTTACTGCAGGCACAGGCACAGAAGCACGTTCCTCTGATTCAGCAGCAAATCGACTTAGTTATGGTAGCTGAGGCAGGCTATCCTCACCCAGCAAATGTGAATTATTGCCATCTAGCTTAACCCACAGTGGAAGGAGTTTCAGACAAACTACATTCTTTCACATTAGCCATGGAGTGGGAGCACACACCCTGACAGTTACTACATCTCAGCTGACACTCAAGCCTAAACAGGATCTAAGAGGAATACAAGTTGTCTGTAGATCTTCTAGCAGGCCAAAGACCCTGGATGCCAGCTTTTGGGAGAAATGGTTATTCTCCACATGCTTATCAATATATGCACTGTCACATATGCCTGAGATCAACTCAGGCTTATGCAAGGAAGACAGATCCGTGGCACACACGCAGATCCAGGAACTTGCACCAGACTACCCCTTCCTGATGCTGCTGCATCAGGATCTGAGTTAGATAAATGTTGCTGCTATTCCCTTGTTCACCATTTTTGCTGAGAAACAAGAGCCTACTGGGCCAGCATCCATGCAGTTTAATACTCTACCTCTGACTGAGCTCTGAGCGCTTGAAGACCTAAAGTCATGGTAAAGACAAAAGGAAGAATAACCTACAGAGGTCTGATTTCTAACATTTTAAAAGGGTACAGTAACTTCTGAAGCTCTAGGTTTAATAACCCTCACAAAATCCTTTTTATCATTAGTTATAACTTGACAGTCTGGATGTGAATATATATTTAAATCCTGCTTAGTAACCAGAGGCAAGAGAAGATGAAAAATAAGGAGGGACAAATGTCGAACAGATCTTTTTTTTTTCAATCTCAACATTTTTGACAGAAGCTTGAGGATGGTTTTCATTTTATCCCAATTAGCTCAGACTACCATAGCTATGGAAAACTGGAAGCCAGCCAAGTTTTCACCACAAGAACAATTTGGTAACTCCAAGAAATATTTTTATTAATAGCTTTTGTGTCTATGTGTGTGTAATATCTGGACTCATACAAATGTTAACAATCATTAATGTTTGCTTCTCTGCTGAAATAACTGAAACCATCTCAATGTGCCCAAGCAACCACACCCCACTCTTCTATCCCCTCTCCATTTTTGATACAAACAAGGACATTGTCACTGCCAAAACTCAGAGAAACAAATTGAAACAAAAATGTAGGAAAATAGATTAAAAACCTTCTCCCTTTCATAATTCGAGGCCACAAGAGTCTAAAATAAGACCATAAATAAGTATTTGAGGGACAGTGTTGTTCTGTTCAAACAACACAACGGTTTTGCAGTGCTTTACAGCTCTGTCTTGGTATCCTGTTTACCAGAGGATGGCTCTTTTCCTACTCATCGACAGGGCTAAGAATGGAAAGGAAATAATCCATACAGAAAAATAAGTGTCCTCTCAGCTGCTAGGTTCTCTAAAGTCAAGTTCATGTGGGTCCACCACCTGGACATCTTGGCTGAGAGCTCTGTCCAAGGTAATATCACTGAAGGTGCCTGGCCAGTGATGATGCATTAGAGAAGAAATGATGGTCCCTGTTGATGGCTAACTCTCTGGTGCAAGCTGGAGTAGAGCCTCTCAATCAATCCTGTAAATTAGCATTTTCTTTAAAATAACATTATCACTCCTTAAGAATCCATTAGAAATATTTTCTTCTCAAGACTGAACGCAAGGGATAAGAGAAGAAAAGCCTAATTAAACTTCCACTTTCACAAGTCAGTCCCCTTTATATTTAAGGGGAACAGTGGGAAGATAATTCAAGGTAAAGCTTAACTGAGGGCTCTGAATTCCCACTTGTAAAAGCATCCATTTTTCATCTGACTATGCCTTTTATGCCTTAAGGAAGTTGTCTGCATATCCCACAGGGGAACAATACTGTGTTCTTCATCTTATATTTTCAAACTTCACTGAGACATGCTCTCTTTGGTGGCCTCGCCACAAAAGTGTTTTGACCTTATAAAAATTACCAGCATTAATTATATGACAATGTGTTTGTGCCTTCCTCATTATTTTAACTTGCACTGGGACATCAAGAGAATGAATTTAATCACAGGGGTTTAATAATATATTAAATTAGTATTCTAAAAGTCCTAGTAACAGTAGAAGTCATAACAATCCCAGACAGTTTGATGGTACAGTGTCACAAGCACAATAGTAATTCTCTGAGATATTGTGTGAAATGACCTTCGTGTGGTGGCTTCTCACAACAGCATTGCTCAATGGAATGCTGACTCTCTTGGGAGAACCATACACTCTGCAGAAAATGTATTTGGATCTTTAATGTTAATGCAAATGCAGATTTGGCTGCACAGTAGAGGCAAATGTTTGAGTTCATTCGTTTATTCCAGCTGGCAAGGGATTGAGCACATTGCTACAGTTTGAACACAGTGCTCACCCCCGTCTCCCCAGGATGTCCCACCTGCACTCAGGATACCATTTCATCAGTCTCTTGTATGTCCTCTCCCACATTTGTTGGATGCATGTTACTGTCTCCAATGGCAGTACTGGATGAACTGCCTCCCTAAAATGGGCTGAACGAAATATGCCTCTTTCTCTTTAGTGGTTTTAAACAAACTTCTGCTGGACACTCTGGGCTCCTCTGCTTAGGCAGTTGAAGGTAGGGAACAAAGTTTCTGTTTAGAAGTAAAGCACCACAGGTAGCATAAATGCTTTAAACTGATGGTTCAATAGAGAAACTCTTTCACTGTGATGGCTTCCACATGATGCCCATCTCTAGTGGTTCAGCTGCCAAGTTCTCCTAAGCTCACCCGTGCAGTGATTTCTTCCCATCAGGATATAGATAAGCCTCTTAATTTGGGTTGTCCAACTTCAGCAGTACTTTCCAGTCATAGGAAGACACATGGAGAAGATGTTCAACTTGCTGACACCTTTCAGATGCACGGACTGCCATCATACTTCTTCCCACGTGAAGGATCTGTCTCTGAGGTATTACACAGATCTGGTTCAGGGGCCCCAAACCCTTGCACAGCATTACAGAGCAGGGCAGAGCAGACTCTACTTCCTACCACTTATTTATGCAGAACAGACGCAATTTGCCCAGCAGGAATATTTGTGCAAATGGTCCATTTTACATATAAACTGAGTGGTTTGGGGCTCTCTCCATGCATCCACAGCTGGATATATGAACTATAGGTCTGTGAAGTTTTCAGTTTGTTTTGGGCTTCTTTAAGACGAAAACAAGATATACACAGTAATTGGGACGTGACAGTGACAGCACCATTCCAAAATAAACAGCTTAAAAAAGAGCCTGTAGTCAATCACTATGCCATAAACCACAGCCAAACAAAAGGGGAAGACTAATCAGCTGAGGAGTTTTCTTTCAAATGCTCCTTAGTTTTCTAGCAGTTTCTTTGCCTTGGGATCAGCCAGCCATGATTTTTCCTTCTACTTGCAAGCCCCCAGAAGCACCTTGGAGGAAGTCCTCCATGGGTGTGATAACAGAGGTTCAGTGTGTGAGAACATTGTCCTCACCTCTGTCCTCAGCAGCTTCTCCACTTTCTTCTTTTTTATCTGTGTTTTAAGCACAGAATTTATTCCACGGGAAAAATTATTATTATTATTATTATCATTATTATTACTACTACTACTACTACATTGGTGTTAGGATTATTATTATTATTATTGTTGTTGTTGTTGTTGTTGTTGTTAATTCTAAATCCTTGCACAGAGTGCCTTCCTTCCCCCTGGCAAGCGGGCTCTAAGCTTGCACACAACTGGATGGTGACCTGTGGTTCCAAAGCCTCCTAACCACAATATACTGTGTTTATAAACAAAGTTCACCGGATGTTCAGCATCCAGCTTGCAGGAAACTCTGCCAAGTCTGTGAGCTCTAAATGCTGAACTAATAGTGAACTTTCATAAAGCAGGTCATATAATAAACTTCCATGAATTACTGTTATAAGCTGCTATAAATTGCTCTGCGGCAGGTTCCCAGCAATGTTTTTGCTGTCCTTTCACTAAAACTGCAGTAAATCCTTAGAAAGAAGAACCAAAAAGGATGTAATCTACCTTCAAAACTTGCAGCCTTGTTGCACAGTTTCTAGCCCACCATCAGTCACACAATTCAAAAAGTAGAGCCATTGTTTCCAATATTGATTAAGGAAATTTTTGTTAATCCTGTACACAAATTGAAACAAAACTTTGATTGTTTCATAGTCTAGATATTTCTCTGAAGCAAGTGGAAAAAATAGTTGAGATTTTTTTTCAAAATGCAAGGACCTAACTGCTTTAGACAGCAGTTGTTCACCTCCAGCAGGAGTCAGGAGTTCACAGCTTCTCTGAAAAGCAAGTTCAACAAAGCAACAGACTTGTATAACATCCAGTTATTTTACAAATTCAGCAGTGATGTTCCTTCTCCCTTGGCTCTCCTACCCTTTGATGAACCCCTGACTCAAAGGAAAGAGCAGCTTTAAAAATTAAGTGAATACAGATATAAGTTACTCTCTTCTCTTTTTCTTTTCTCTCCTTGCCTTTCTTACTTTCCTGTCCTTACAGGCTTTCTCTGCCAGTGACCTCCGTGGCTGTTTGCCACAGGTAGTGTGACACCCTCCATCCACCTCACTGGGATGTCTTCTCCTCCACAGCAGTTAACCAGCAATGCTGGCTTCCAGCAAATTCAATAATAAAATTAGTATTTTATTACCGTATCTTTCACTGGGAAGTGGTTCTGTGTGCTACAGGCTAATGGATGGGGCACTCTGATTAAACATGGCCAGGAATGTGATATACATGCATCAACAGACAAACCTGCCAATGAGGCAGCTTGGGAAGTTCAGCAGCCTGGGAAGTGATGTAGCTTCTAATTATGATTCCCAAATTGCTTCAGCCTTTTGTCCTGAACTACTCCATATAAAATCTTCACAGACCAAACACATAAGGGTTAAGTATTGTGATGTACAACCCTGAGACACTGATGTCTTTTCCTGAACCAGTCATTAAATGCACAGCCCCTCAAGGTGCTGAGTTCCCCTGGTTTTCACTAATATCAACAGAATTTCAAGGAATTTGGTGCTTTCCTGCAACATGCAAGACCAGGGCCCAACACCTGGAACAGATGTCCCATCCCAACTATGTGTCATATCTACAGCTCCTGATACTAAAAGTTTTCCTGGACAAAAAAAAAAAAGGAGAAAATCTCAGCACAGCCAAAGGTCTGTTTATCATTTTCTCCTTGCAAATTGCAGCCACACTTTGATTATGTCTTCTGAAGCCTCCTACCTTTTTTTTCCCCCTTTGCCTGGTGACATTCGCTATCAGCTGCTATAGGGAACATCATTCCCTCTGTTTCTATTCATGGGACATCCTTCAGTCACAAGTATGAGGCTAAGAAAGTTCGTAAAAACACAATCACAATCTGTCGAGGAGGAAAGTTGATATTTGGGAGCCAGGAAGGAGAGAGGACATAATGTTTTCAGCCAGCAGGTCCCACAGGGTCTGAGAGGAGAGTCCCTTTGAGGAACTCCATCCTGTATCATATCTTTTCCAGGCAATTAATTTTTCAGTAGTTGAAGAGGTAAAAGGTAATGAAACAGGTAAAAGTAATGAAGGTCATGAAAGATAATGAAAGACCAAAATCCTTTATTTATCCCCTGCAACAGGGCAAGATTTCCCCCCCAAAATTAGTCTTCTTCATTTCCTTCTGTGAAATGAAGAATTGAATGTACTGGTCCATGAGGTACCCAACAAGCATTAGCAAACTCTTTACATGCTGATCCGTCAACAAAAATCACAAGAACTAACTCTTCCTTTATCCTCATTACACACAGAACTGACGTTTTCCAGGCTGTCAGACAAATGCATTCTTTGAGTGAGTTCCCTACACAAAGTATTTAGGCATTAGAGTACATAGGGATGTGTAACTGTTGTCTTACTCATTTCTGGGATGGTTGGCAGAAAAACTGCAGTGTTCTTCAGCTGATCTGGAGAAATGCAAGAGTAGCTCATGCAGTCGTTGCAGAGCAATCTGTGGGTGTTAAATTGCTAGGAAAAATAATAAGAAATCATTAGGAAAGTGTGGAAGAGAACTTTGAAAGAGATAAATTTCTCATTTGAATATCTCTACAGTAAAGGGATGGGCACAGGCAATGAGTATGAATGTGATTTATCCATGAAAAGAGCTGGATCCAGCAGTTAGCTCAGGTCTTGGGAAGCAGCAAACACAGCTGTAGGAATGCACAAGGACAGGACATCAGTCATGCCAGTGGCTACATGTGCTTAGGAGATCTCAGCACCACCACAGGGCTGTAGGTGGGGAGGAACGAAGAGCTGGGCTGGAAGTGTGGTAAGCAATGATATGCTAACAGGGTTCAGAGATAACATATCATATACATCTATTTCTAGGCCTCACACATGGCCTGTTCCAAAACTCGCTGAAATCACTGGGACTCTCTCCACTGACACCAACAAGCCCCAGATCTGGCCCATAAAGAGGTGCAGCAAGACTGCAGCCATATGGGATTATTTCTGAGTCACGGTAGTAAGAGATATAACGAAAATATGTTGGCTTGTTTTAATTGGTAAACATAACAGTCTTGGCAGGCTCAGCAAGAGACCAGATGCTAAGCGGTCTGGAAGCTAAACTCTCATCCTCAGAAGTGGATACTTGGGGTGAAGACCATGAGGAGGGCAGTGTGGGCAGGCCAGCATTGCTACTGCCTGTTTTCTACCTGTCCTGTGGACACACATAGCTCTCCACATCTGGCAGCCTGAAAGCTAAAAATTCCCTGTGTCCAAACAAACCCATGGGAAAGGACATACTGGGCTAGATAAATTGCAGTCATGAAATACAAGTATTTAATTAAATCTTTTCTAGCTGCATTTTGTACCCTTCCAAAAAAAATGTCCAACTTCAAAACTAATCTGGAGCTGACTGCCTATGTTATAATTTACTAGAAACTGTTGTCATCACTTCAGTTCATAGAAAGAAAAATAAGAACAGCAACAGCTTTCATCAGTCCCTATTTTAAAAAAGAAAAGTGTTGCATTTTAAAGAAAAAAAATTAAATATAGAGATGGAGCCACCACAGGTCAGCCAAGGTGGAGAAAGGTGGGTCAGGTTAGCAGAGGGCAGACAGGTTTCCTGGTGTCCCCCACTGCCGGCCTGGCAGCCTTGGGAGACCCCTCCTGAACCTGCCTTTGGCCGGAGGAACTATTCTGGCTCCAGCTGACACAGGGCATCTCCTGACTCTCTGCCAGCAACTGCACAGAACAGAGACTGAAGAGGAGAAAAAGGTGTGGGCCAGTTGCAGGATCATGCCACAACAAAGGCTCTTCGAGATGTGATTTACCTGGAGGGAACTGTGATCACTGCCCTTGCTGCAAATGCCCTTTGGGACCCTGACTGCTCCACACCCAGGCTCACGGCTGAAAGGTGACTATCTCCTCTACTCTCCCATCCATCCCATCTAGGAGTCATAGAAATATAGAGTAGTTTGAGCTGGAAAGGGTCTTTCAAAATTCATCTAGTCCAACCTCTCCACTACCCCAACATGGGCAGGGACACCTCCCACAAGACCAATTTGCTCAAAGTCCCATCCAACCTGACCTTGAACACTTTCAGGAATGAGGCATCCACAGTCTCTCTGGGCAACCTCTTCCAGTGTTTTACCACACTTATTGTAAAAAAGATTCTTCCTTTTATCTAATCTAGATCAACCCTCCTTCAGTCTAAAACCATTACCCCATGTCCTTGTAAAAAACTTATTTACTTTTCATATCTTCATCTTAGCAACCATTTGTTCAGGACCCACAAGAACAGCAGCCAAGGCTTGTGAATGGAAGTTATAATATATTTAGATAATAAGAAAGATGTCAAGGGCAAAACAGCACTACAGCTGTTTTACAAAGTAGTTTATAAAATCTGCACTGCCCAGCAGATTTTCCTAAGCACCAGACTGACAGCTCAGGGGAAATAGAGGTAGGCAGCAGGGCTGGTGGCTGTACTTGTTGTGAAAGGGCAGCTCCATCCCAGCTAACTCTGTTGGAGTGGCTCTCTGGACATTTACTGTGTCTGGTTTCAGCCAGCTGGTGAGCTGTTAAAGGGAAATGTCAGCACACACCATTCCCCCACCAACACACTGCTCAGCTTGGGCTGTGTCACAAAACCTGCTCACGTCTTCCTGTTGAAATGCCACCTCGTTTTCAGTCTTTTATGGATGGCCAGAATTTATGCAGACTTTGCTTCCTTTCAGAAACACTGTCATGCAACAACGCATAGTCCCTGTTTCACGTGTGTGTGGTCACTAGATTGGTCAATAAATTGTTTATTCGAACCAAATGGTTCGCGTGAAATAGGATATTCTTAGGTCCCTTGCATGCAAAAATAGCAGCACAGGTCCTGCTGGTTTTACTGTTTCTTTTCTTCTCTGCAAATAGCAATGACACTGAGAAGAGCAAAATGGTCATTTTTACAGATTTCATCTGAATTGAGAGAATGTATTCCCTGTGACAGATACCTAATCTTGAATATTTCACCAACCACCCTTCCAAAGGTTACCATTTAACATGTTACAGTTTGAAAAATAGATATAGATTGTTATGGCAATCCTGCTCCTTTCCTGTGAAAGTTTGTATGTGTGAGGAACTAGGAGTTTAACTACATCCTGAGATTTTGAGAGGCTTTTACAACATGGAAGCTGTCTCCCAGCATTCTGACTTTTTACAATATATGTAATTTTGGGGTCCTGCACAAAAATTTTCAGAAAAGATTACTTTCTATTGAAAAGAACCCCAACTTTATCCAGCTGAAAAAAAAAATACCCACTCTGAAAGCTCAAAACAAGATTAAGGCCTCTTGTTTAAGACACCATACAGACATGATATGCTTGTGATGCAAGAAGGTGGTAATCTGACAGAAGCAAATAGATAAGAAAGAAGCACCAGGACCATCCTCTGATAAAGAACAGATACAGCAGGGTCAGTTCATTTACATTGGGCCACTCTGGAGAGAGAAGTGCTAAACCTCAGTCTCCAAGGCTGGTGCATTAACTACAAGACAATCCTTCCACACTAAAAGAAGGATTATTTTTTACTATTGGAAGCTGTTCTTTTTATCCTATTTGTGTTTAAGAACTGAATGTTTTGTTAACCATTAATTTTGGATGAGTTTGCCGTCTGAAATCTTATAGCATTTACAGTAGTTTTTGGAGATTTCCCTTGTTGGACCATTCATACAAATAGATATATCTTATTCTTTCCTTGGCTTCTTTCTGTGTTTGTTTTGGCTACCAGCACATTCCACTTACAAGAAGAATAAGGGAAACCTTTCCAAAAAATTAGCACGCTTAGTTATGGGAGAGTCGAAAACATATCATGCCTTTGCAAAGTGTGAGTGACAGAGAGAATTCCTTTGTTAATTATTTTTCCTAGGCCCAGGGGAAGCAAAATATTTGAGAGAAAAAAAAACCCAAACCTTTTTACCACATCCAAAATATGGTGAATTTGAAACAGGAGAGGGCTGCATACACTGATGTAAAGTGCCAACCTCGTGGGCAGCACCAAAACTCATTCAGCACTTGAAAAAAATATTTTCTTTAGTTGGAGGCCAAGCACAACAGCAATGAGTTTCCCCACAGACACACACATTTACTTTCCTTTCATCTGACAAACACAGGTCAGTGAATTTGCATGCGAACTATTTTTTTTAGGAGAGACAGTACTTCTTTTTACTTTGCTTATGGCAAAACATATGAAAATATCCAGTGGAAGGAAGGTCTAAACAGCTCCAAAGTTCTACTTAAACAAAATTAGTTTGTAACCTGTATAGGCTTCACATTGGATATTTAATTTATTAAATATCTCTATGAAGAACATCATTGGAAGCTGGACTGGGATCTTATTTAGAAGATCTGTTTCACTTATTTTCCGTTGGATATCTGTTTTGTTAACCCAGATATCCCACCAGAATTCCTGGGGTGCCTGACTCCATCGCTTGTCTCCAAGTCACCAACAAGCACCAGCTGCAGCAGCTGGCTCGTGGACACATCTCCTTTGTAACCCTGGAGGCTGAAGTCAAGGGCTGGATGGGATGTGCCCCACAAAACTTCCAGCTGCCTTCTCATCTGTTTCATTAAATATACTGGTCCAAAGCTGTGTTTTGTTGGGAACTGCCTGGGTCAATTCTGGGGACTTTGGGTTGACTTAGCCTCTTGAGATGGGGTTGCAATGAAAGGATCTGAGTCATGGTTACATACAGAGTGATTCTCACCATGAGATGTCCTCTCATCCACGGTGCCCACCAATGTCCCACAGTGCCTTCTACCTGCTGCAGGACCTGGGCCATAGAAAACCTTCCTCCTGTCTTTATTCTAACTGCTGAGGTTTAGTTTAGCAGGACAAATCAGTCACAATTCCACAGAGCCTGTAGGGAATGCCCTTGGCTCATCTTCCTTCTGCATTTAAAGGGTTTCAGAAGCATCAAAGCTGGATAACAGCAGCCAAACTTTAAGCTTCTTCAGGCATCTCCTCCAAAATGCCCCAACACCCACCCACCTCTCTTCATAGCTTGTGGCCTCCGTGTACTGTCCCTAAGGACAGCAAATCTGGCCTTGAAATGAACTTCCAGGAAACCCTCAAACAATACTGAAGACAAAAACACACAGTGTTTATGGTCTAGTGTTTACCAAGGGTTTGCCCTTGAGTCCTTGATTTATTCCCACAATGGCTGAGTTTTCCATGTGGTTGCCTACCCAAGTTTCATACAGCTTTGCTCCTTGGCACAAATAAGGTGAGATGGATTAATCCTGGGATGGAAAAGTGACAAAACTGAGCTGTTTTCAGCCAGTGAAAATCTCGCCATCCTCCTTACATGCAAAATGGGCCTGGAGCATCCCTTCCTCCCTTCAGGTTTGGGTTTAGCACTGCAAGCCCAACACCAGGGATTCAGGCTAGATGGAAGCAAACTCTCCACAAGACATTAGTTATCCCTTTCTATTTTAATTTTTGATCTATGAGAAATCAGTCATAACTTTCTGCATACTCTAATTAAGTTATTGGTGAGTGCATTGTTCCCACAGAAACAGACTCCTTTACCAGTACTTTTAATTAATTTCAGGATCTTAAAATCAAGTCCACATGAATGGTATGTAGAATCTGATCCTCAAATACCCATGTGTATTAATTAACTTCTTATTTTAATAAAAAGAATCCTCATTTAAGCTATGGGATATTGCAGTGTATGCATGTACATGATCCTTGCATCCACACTGCTTTTTCAGATGTGTTTACCTTGTACACACACTCATCCAAAATTTAGTTAATGGCCCCAGTCTGCCCCTCAGGACTCTGCAGATGGCAGAGGCCAGTCATAAACAGTTTCTTTGAGAAAGTACTAGGGGAGCATACAGATCTCTTGAAAAGGAAGAAGGATAAAAATATAATTAGGGTAAGTATTGTTATTCTGTGTTACAGAAGGAGAGTAAAGGAACCAAAGGAGAAATAGCTCCATTACAAGCTCTTTGCAGGTTACTTTCTGCAGCCAGTGGATCTTCTGCCATTTCCCTCCAGGCTACTTTGTCTCCACATGGAATTATCTCACAGAAAGAGAGGTGCAAAATGGAAATAAATATTGCAATCCAGAGGAAATTCCTACGGCAGAAACACTGGTGGGATGACAACTGCACTTAGCAGCACATCATTTTGGCTTTAGATTGCCCAGCTTTTCAAAAAGGGGAAAGGGGGAATTTTCCACCTCATCATGACAATCATGAAGTTAAAATAAATACGTCTATTAAAAATGAGCGCACAGAAAACATTTCCTTTGCACTCCTGAGTTGGTTTTTTATTTGTTTGTGGTATTTTTTGGCCACTTCAAGATCCCTGAAGCACTATGTAAATCTGTTGCTAAATAGATTAAAACCTGCCCACTTTGATGTGTACAGAAATGTCTAGAGAAAAAAAACAGAAGGCAACTGGATTTGACTTCTTGACTGTGGCACTCTCATACAGAGTCCAGGCTATTAAATCTTTGTTTCATTTTGGAAGGAGGTATTTCACAAGCAGCAAAAAGGCGGGTCCAGCTTTGAGGGAGGTCAACAGTTTACAAAATTGCAAACTATGTTTTTTCTTTAAGTATGTTCTAGTCTTCAATTTATGAATCAAAGCCCTGGTATTTGCAATGTGGTGGTTAACCTCTATCACCTGCCTTTATGATTGTGAATTCTGCGCTGGACCATGAATCCATCATGTTTTATTGAGAAGGAGACAGTCTTGCATTTTAAAATGTGCAACGATGATCTTTGACTTTGTCCTTTTGATTTGGGTCAGCTAGCAAAACTGGAGGAATGTTTATGATTAAGGGAACTTATAAATCAGAGAGAAAGTAGAAAAATTCGTTAGTTATTGGTTATGGCAACTTTGAACTTTTGAAGGTTGTTTTTTTTGTTGTTGTTTCTTTTTTTTAAGTAGTCAAATAAAATCTATACGGGTGTCTAAATAAAAAAGTCTCCAGAAGAGTTTCACATTGTAGATTCACTGAGATAAATTCCATATCTGAATTAGCAACATCAACTTCAGCTTACATTTATCTTCAGGAGATAGCCTAGTCTTGGTTTGTTTGTTTCTGCACTTATCTCAAGCATCTCTCTTGTATTTGAGCTCTTCTAAAGAACATAAACAGAAATAATAAACTACGCAGTGAGCATAAATCTCCCCTCCCTGTGGAAAAGTCCTCAGCAAGTCCTGTACTATGCAGCCTTTAAATTTTCCAACAAGTTTTGCTTGGCTAAAACAACTCTTTCAGAAAGTCATCCAGCTTTAATTGAAGACATTGAGAAATGAAGGGATCTATCAATCTTTCCATGGTTCATTGGAATGGTTAATCAACCTCACAGTTAGAAGGTGCCTTATTTCCAGTTTGGAATTGCCTTGTTCTAGCTTCCTGCCCTGGACAGGCAGCACATTCTTCCTGAAGAAAAACAATTAATTACACACTACGGTGAAATCCTCTTTCAACTTTTCTGATAAATTGAAATAAGGAACGTGAGTTCACTGAGGGGCTCACTGCACAGCATTTCCTGCAATCATCAAATCATTTAGGTTTTGGCTCTTGGTTGGTTGGTTGGTTGGTTTGTATTGGGTTTTTTTCTCTGCACCTGCTCCAGTGTTCCAGGAATATTTTGAAAAAACACACACCACAGCTGGATGAATTTCTCTCCCAGGCTGGGATGGAAATGTAGCACTCCCTAGTGCCATGTGGAGGTTGGGTTATTTTCCAGCATCACTGCCTCCTCCTATTTCCTATGCCATGTATGACAGTGGGTGCCATCCTCTACAAATATTGATATTGGGTTTCTGCTCTCACTGACATGGATTTTCCTTAATCTGTTTCATAAATAATCCCAGCTCTCCACCTTTCCTTGGCATTTGCAAGAAGCAGTCTCGACCAATAGCAAGTAAATTGCTTTAACATAACCTGCTTCCCTCTTTTTTTAAGCACCTCCCTGACATACCACTTTGAAAACCTTAGAGATGGGGACAGTCTGTGCTATTCTACTGTGCTGTTTTCTGCAAACAGCATTCACTGTTTCTGTAGCACTCAGGAGCCTCAGACAAGCACCAGAGTTCCATCTTCTCTCTTTGGGCTGGTGCAGATTTTTGAGACAGAAGTAGGGACTGAGGAGATGGAGTCTGAAGTTTAAGCTCGTCCCTGACTCAAGACTACTCCACTGGAGTACTGGAAAAAAGAAAAGTTAACCTGATTTAGTGTTTCCAAAGGTTTTCCATGGCAGCAAACACTTCATATGCAGCCACTCAGACTGCCACGATGGGATGAATCTCCCATCTCATCAACTTTAGGTGCCTTTGTGGTAGATATCAACAACTGAGCTAGACCCTGTACAAGCTGTCTGTGTAGTCA
Source organism: Ifrita kowaldi (assembly GCA_013398055.1). Classification (NCBI taxonomy): domain Eukaryota; kingdom Metazoa; phylum Chordata; class Aves; order Passeriformes; family Cinclosomatidae; genus Ifrita; species Ifrita kowaldi. The sequence continues at coordinate 1,102,679 of VZRS01012496.1, forward strand.
GTGAACAGAGAGGCATTTTTAGGGTGTAGTTCATCCAGCCTCTATTGAACGTTTCAGGATAATATGAATCACACCCTCTAAGAGATTCTTTATCTCTGTTGACTATGAAGAATATTTCTGGACATTAACTCAGACATAAACCCCTCCACAGTCAGACAAGATTAGGTCTGCAAACTTCAACAGACCCTGATGAGCAAATAATTTGGAATAATTTTCTATTTGCACTCAGAAATAATGTATTTATTAAGCAAATTACTTTGTTTAAACACATTAGTAGCAGAGACGTCAGTCTGATTTCTTTGTCTGTGGTAGCAACAGTGTGAGAAAAAGGAAAAGAAACCTCCAGACCTGTGCTGTATCCAAACACAGGAGCTCCCCTTTATATCTTGGACATGTCTTAGCAGAGTATCATGTTTTAGGGCTTACATAGACTCAGGTATTGGACATATGTTACAGCTTTGTAAAGGGTAATTTGATACAGTGTCAGCCCCGTGTCATCATTCGCCTCACTGGCATGTTAAGCCTCCTTCATGTAGAGCTATAGAGGGGAGAGACAAAATCAATATATCTGTACAGTGATGAAGATGCCAAGTCAGAAACCATGAGCCACTGACATCTGCCTCACAGGGAACTGCTACACCAAAATGTGTGTGCCCAGATATTTGGAATATTCAAAGGAAATTGGACATTATGCCTAATACAACCACAATCAGGAGAAAAAAAGCCCTACTTCTATTATCATGGTTTTTATGTTCCTCAGCTGAGTACAGAAGCCAGAACTGTATCCAGCTCTTGCTGTCTGGAGTGAAATCTTCTGGCTCTGGTTTTACTGTAAAGTCCCTCCTCCTGCCTGGGTACAGTAAGGCTGAGAGCATGGGGTGGTCAATGGCCCAGGGGAGACAGAAATGGATTTTCCATCCAACTGCTCCCTGGCAAGGGCATTTGATACAGTGTGGGCTGGAAATTAGACTGTACCCAGTCAGAGAATGAAAGTCTGGATGATAAACAACCTGTGTAAGATGCCCTAGGGCATTCAAGACATCTGAAAAAGGCCGGCAGATATGGCACAGAGACATGTCCCATTAATTGTGTCTCTGTCCCATACATGAGAACATATGCAACCATAAAATCCCTCACCAAAACCAGCTTACACTTCCAAGTCTTGAATGGTGTGAGGTCACTCAGAGTCTGGAAACCAAGGTTCTGTTCTTGTTCTTGCCTCAGAAAGATTCCCTCAAGTTCCCTCCTCCTCTGAACAGTGCCCCAATTGCCAGCTTCAAGCTAACTTGAATGGGAAGCAGCATCCTTTTATCCAGTAGGAGTTCTGCCATTATGTACAAAAATGAAAGATTTCTGAGAACATGTGGGAATGAGTAAACATGACATTATAACCTAAGGGCTCTATGTGGGAGAGCAAGACCGTGATGTTGACATTGCTCAAAAGATCGTTTCTGTGTTTTGTGGAATGTAATGTAAAATACTTGAACACAACATCAAGCAAGTCTTGGAACACTCACCCCACTTGTCAGAGTCAGGCTCATCCATTTTCCCTCTGGTCTCATAAATCTTTTGCTTCTTCCAATAATTCACTAAGTGTTAAACATTCAGCTCTTCTCTCTCCTGAAAAAGTTACAATCTCGGTGCTATGGAGAGGACTCGAACACCATGAGGAAGACTCTAAAGTGAATGTCACCCTGTCACAGGGATGTTCTGAGAGAAAAGATTAGTCTCTCCTTAGTACTTGAAAGAAAGGACACAGAAGACCCTTTGGTGGAGGATTCAAGGCTATGTTCAAGAGGACAGATAGAATCTTCCTGGGATCCTGGACTCAGGCATAAACACTATAAAACAGTGATGTTTAAGGTACATTCCTGACAGTATTATTTCCTGCAGGTAATTGAGGATGTCTGCCTGGAGAACATGGGTTACAGGCAAGGGCTGAGATTCCTTCACTCTGGAGAAACGTATTAGGCTTAGAATGGTGCCAGTGTCCCTCTGCACCCAGATTTGGACTTTAGGAGCAAAAGCAATTGCCCAACCCATTGGTCTGTGTTCTAAACAGGCTGGTAATACAGGCCATTACAGTACTACAAATTAACTTTGCCTTTTGTCCTTGCCAAGTTCAAGGAGCCTTTAGGTACAGACAGCTCCGTACAAAACAGACTTTTATCAGAAAATAACCCATGTGTCATGCTTTCCATTGTAAACTCGTTCCTCCCTCTAACCCATCTCTGAAAACAAACTTCTTACTAGTAATAAAGAAGTGCAAATTCTATGTAGAAGGTTATTTCTTCTTTTATCCTGCGTGGGGAAAAAAACCCAAATAATATGGCAAATATACCAAATATTATGGCAAATTTTCCAGGCAAGTCAATGGAAAAACCTGTTCTTGTCAAAAAATTTGCAAATAATAATAATGATAATGATAGTGGTAATGGTAATGGTAATGGTAATGATAATGATAATGATAATAATGATAATAATAATAATAATAATAATAACAATGAGTTCTCTTATATATCTCTTTTAAAGAGATTGCCTAATATTAGGGTAAAGGTAGCAAACTACACTCCAGAGCTGTTAGAGGGGTACTCTTAACATTCTGTTTCCTCAGGAAGGGGTTGATTGTGGCATCTTTCCAGTCTCGATGCTAGACATGAAGAAGCTTCCCTGTGTGCCACATGTAGAAGAAAATACTTTACAGCTTCGAGACTGTTCTCAGCCTCATGCCAGAAAGCAAGTTTATCCAGGCAGGATTTAGGGAGACACAAGGTTCACGTAAAGCCTCTTCTGGCGCACACCTCTTAAAAAAAAACAATAAAAAACCAAAACCAAAAACAAACAAACAAAAGACCCCCAACAAAAACAACAACAACAACAAAAAAACCACAAGTCACCCCAATTTTCACAAACAATTTATTTTTCACAGCCATAAACTTTGAGATGCATGAGTTTTTTCAAACCAAATCAGCCTAACAAGGGCTGTATCAGCTCTGATGCTTTACTGACAAAATCCTGTAGAATTACAAGCCGAAGTCTTGGTCCAGATGTAGAGCATATGCAAGTTTGAACATATCTGAAACTCCTGGAAAATCAAGACTGTCCTTAAGATTGTCTGAACTGCCGCTCTTCTACTTCTCTGCTGTAGAAACCTAAAATACCAGCCATGAGAAAGTTTTTCCACCTTTAAACTCTGTTTGGAACAAAGTTGTTGTTTCACTTTTCCGTACAAAAAGGACAAGTTTCTGCAAAGACTCTAGGACAGTGTTCAGTGTGAGGGTGGCTTTTCACTGCACACACAAAACCAAGAGCCTTTTGCACAGATATAAATGAGCAGAATAGTCAAAAATAGTACTCACAAAACCAGTCAACTCTTCAGCAATTTTTAAATTTGGAACAAATATATGCATTATTTGAGAGGAACTAAAAGAAATGGACTAAAAGTTCTTCTCTCTTGAAATAATTAACAACAAGCAGTGATGTGTCAATAGTTTCTTTTTGAGCAGGAACAAAAGCCAGGAGGCAGAGTTTAACCTGTTTTCTCTCAGACACCTCCCAAGTCTGTAGGGTGTAAACCTGAAAAACAGTTGGTAGACCAAGGTGAAGTGACAGCCTTTGGGGAACCAACACTCACAACCAGTTGATGTTACTGTATGCTCTATTTCATGGTCTACAATTAATTGCAATTGGGGGATGGAAAAAAAATCCTGAAGCCTAAAGTGGTTTTGCAAATTCATAAGGAAGTATTTTTCTTTGAATAATAGTGTTATTATAAAGTTATGATCTTTCTCTTTTTTAAATGAACCCTTTATTTTCTTTCAAATTTCTGGTACTTGTGGCCAGGGGCTGTCTGGTGCTCTCATCTTGTGGGGAGTTGCTGGCTGGAAGCAGCATCGTTTCTGTAACTACCACTTTCACTGAAATGGTTCTGAGCACTCCAGAAATGCCTTCAAGTATTTGATCATATGCATTAAAAGTTGGACGGACAGCTAATAGCTGATGGTTGTTCCTAAATGCTAGAAAAGGGTAAGCTCATTTGAAAACTTCTTTTTAAACATCTCAGTATGTCTCACATTTCCAAAACCAAGTGAGTTTGCTCTCTTGGTGCATTAGACAGAGCGCTGCTAACATTCACTGCTTTGTAAATACTGATGGTGAACCTCAGAAAAAGTCAGGTGAAGATTGCTACTCTCTAATTTCCACCATAAAATGCTGCCTGTGGAGATTTCTCAAGCTTTTTTAAACAAGACTGAATCTCTCCAGTGTTCTCCAGAGTCACCAGGTAACCCCCTCCCAGCTGTCTAAAGGTGTGGGACCCAGCCAACATCAGGACTTCCCTCAGAGTCCCAAGGAGGGATGAGTAGCTCCGGAGGGAGATTCAGGAGCCCCAAGATGAGTATCAAAGGCAAGTGGGTGTTTCCCCTATTGAAATCCTTTGCCAGCACGGGGCCCTGTGTCCCATCCAACACCCATCCCACTTTCAGGTCCAAACTAAGAATTAGCTTAACTCCTCTGAGGCAAAACAAGGAGTTTAGAAGGACAAATACTTAGGTTTGTGTTGGCAATGGAGTCTCAAGGAAGATAGACAAACATCCAGACTTTGCATTTACAAGTTGTAGTTCCCAAAGAGACTGGATTGAATCACCTACCACATTATTGGGGTGTTATCTATGGCAAGGGTTTCACCCACAATTTTTTATTCTTCAAAACTTCTTCTCTGGCCACATTATTACAGAAAGTGGCCAAAATTCAAGATTAGTAATCTTGCTGTTGGCTTCAACAGAACCAATATTTAATTTCCTTTTTCTTTTCACGCTGAGCTGTGTCCCAATCTGATTTCTGGCAAAAATACATTTCAAAGGGATTGTTTGTTCTGTGTCCCCTTGGATCACACTCACTGACCCCAGCTCTGCCCCACATTCCCTGAGATATGCCCAAGGACAAGGCAGGTCATACTACGGCAGCACTGGAACTGCCCACGTGCAGCTTGGCCAGAGGTGGACATCAGGCACTTTGCTAGCTGGATGCTGTCACAGAAACCACAAAGACTGGATCTTATAGAATTGTTTAGGTTGGAAAAGACCTCTAAGATCACCAAGTCCAACTGCTCAGCCAGCACTGCCACATCCAACACCAAACCGTGTCCCTGGGAGACACAAATTCTGATTTCTCTTTCCTTCCCACATGCTGACTTTCATTAAGTCTGTAGAAGCACGATTATCTTTGATACTCCCATCACTCCATCAGAGTTGGTGGAAATAAGTTTAAGAGTTACTGAAAAGGCTAAACCGACAAGCAGGTATCAGCAGACACAATTCACACTTCTCTACAAAACCACACTAAATGGACATATTTGTCATTTACTGAACACCAGGAAAGAGCTGAGCCCTACAAAACAGAGAGAAGAAACCACAGCAACCACCAAAGAGCTTCACACTTCTTTCTGGACTGCTCAGAACAGCCATTTCCCAGGGGTGATTCAGGGGCTCAGGTCAGACCAGCATAGACCGCAGCAGCAAAGACAGGAGGATCATATAGTAACAATGAAAAACTAAAGATTCAACGTCCTTCAGCTTGGTCATTGGGCCAATAGGAAAGTTTCCAGTAGGAAAACCTGCCTATTATTTTCTCTTGAATAGATAAAAATGGGAGAAGTGCTTAATATTAACAATAGCATTAATTCTTTGCTGAAGTGGTGACCCCGTAACCTTGGACTGTGGACACTGATGGGCGTAGAGGGACACTTCAGTTTTGTCCTAAGCAAATTTGCCCATCATTAGGAATGGGTGCAGAAAAGCTGACAAATATCCTGGATATTTGGTCCTAGTTTTTCATTCATGACACTTGAAATAAACCCTGTTTTAAACTGGAGCTTTTTCTTCTTTAGGAAAAACAAATTCTATTCTCCTGGGTATTCCCTGAAGTAGCACCCAGTGTAGGGCTATTTTCCATCTCTGGTTATTAGGGTCAGCCAGAAACAGGCAGCAGAAAAAAGTCCTCTTCTGGCCACCTCCCAGCTGTACATAGCACATCAAATGGGTGATCACAAGAAAAAATGTATTTCCTAATTACAGGCTTACAGGGGACAAAAACAATAAATAAATATTTTGACACTTTTAGCCTGAAATTGTTCATCCCTTTGGTCCTTGTCTCAAGCAAAGACCACTCTCTCATGAAGCTTGAAAACTCTCGTTTTCCCTGGTGTTAGGAAACACTGAGACATTCCCATGCACAGCATTTTGGGAATCTCAATGGTCTGAGCTGTTGATCAGTGCTGTCCCTCTGCTGCTCTTGCTCCTTTAAGAGCCCTTGTCCTTGAAAGTCAAATTCATGAAGCTTAATTCAAGTTCTCCAGAGTCTAAAGTGGCGATACACCAATTAACCAAGCAGCACTGATTGCAGGATGATGCCAAGGCATTCAAAGGAGAACTGGGGAAGTACATGCCATGAATCAAAACTGTGCTTTCATTCTTCGAGTTGGTCTTAGCTAGAATTAAAAAAAAAAACAAAGCAAAAAAATCAGTGAAGGGTATCCCATAGGTTAATGGACAAGGCACATTTCTCTTCTTATTTGTGAGGCTTAATTGCTTTCAAAAAAAATAACAATAATAATGTACATTTAATATTTTGCATGAAATTACGGAGATGTCATAGGGCTGTGGTTTCCTTCTCCTATAACCTGGTTATCATTACACCTTTAAAAAAGAAACAATTAGGACTAGATTGCCCTAAAGCTGGATCACAACTGATTTTCCAACAGGAATATACCTTAAGAAAAAAACTCCAACATTTCCCAAGGAGACATCTATAAATGCAATCTGAAATTCCATTGTCTGTCAGTGAAATTGAGGTAAGCACCTTTAATCCATCTACTCAAAACACATTTCTTTACTTTGAGTGATGTCTAGGAGGAAAAAGTAAATGTAACTCAACACCTTGACCTTCTAGAGAAGAACCTACTTTGATTCTCCCCAAATAAACTTTTCCAGAGATTTTTCTGCATTAAAAAAAAAAAAAAAAATCTTTATTTCCTTACCTTGCCTTATCTTGCCTTGCTTTGCCTGTTGAAACAGGACATTTTTCTCCTGTGACAGCAAAATTTGCCATTGGAATTTAGATTTCTGTTTTGAAGCAAACTGAACTTTTTGATGCCACTGAATGTAAAATCTCCTCAGCCTGAGTTCTGAAACTCCAACACTGTGTCTCAGCTGGACTGGGGAGCTGGAGCACATGGCTTGGCTGTAGAGAAATTAAACCAGGGTGAATCCCTGCTTAGTTTTCAGAGACTCCAGTTTAAAATGCCTCAATACAGAGTTTGTGCAAACTAGCCAGAAACTTGCCTTCTGGTTCTGACCTAAAGGCCAAAGAAAACCACAAAAGCACAAAAACCACTTGACTCCTGAGATGCCCAAAATGATGGTATTCTTGTAAAATCAGCTTGTGCCGTTATTGTCCTGACCTCTTGATCCTACACATGTGAGGTTTTCACTACATCAATCCCAACTTCTGCAAACTTGATGGTAATTCATATGAAGCCTATTTCGGGAACTGCTTAAAATCTAACACAGGACATGACGGATTGCATTTTATAGATTGTGTTTCCCTTCATTGAAAGGGATGTCTCCCATTAAAAAAGTATGCATTTCTTAAGGAACATTTGGAAAACTGGTCCCTCAAGCACAGGTTATTGGAGGCAACAGCTGAGAATTGTGAGCAGCGACACAAAGGGCATGAACCAACATTGAAGCAGCCCTCTGACATCCCCAAATTAGAGGCAATGGTGAGGACACAGCAAATTGCTAATTGTGAGATGGTTTTGTTTAAATGTCCTGATAGCCCAAGGGGCTAACGCACTGGCTGCCTCAGGCAGGGCGGGGGTAGCTGTCTCCCTGGCTGGGAGATCACAGTGCTCTGAAATGCCCTTCCTTCCTACAGAGATGAAAGGCAGCCTGGATGAACAGCTAATTTATCAGGACTACAGTGCTCAAATATAGCACATTTATCTCCTTCTAAGTGTTTTGCTTCTCCCACCACTCAGCTCAGCGAGATAATGCTGGTGGTCAGAGGGATGCTATGGTAGGTGCAAGAAAACATTTAATTATCCATTGTGGATGATTTCTAAGCACAGCCCATTTCTGTCCACAGATTGAAGTGGCCCCTTTCTAAAATATCATGGAACTCAATAGGATTTACGCACTTACAACATTTCAGTGTTTAGGAAAACCCACAGGATGTGTCTGATTTTCTTTTCCTGCCGTATGCCTTTGCCTCCCACCTTGATGCCAGTGGGGCTCCTGCTGGTGCACACAGAGGCAAGGGGAGGATCCAGGGCTGCACTGGGTGTGTGTGTGCATAAAAGGGGAGGTAGACCAACACAGCAGGCTGCAGCACATGAATACCAAGTTTCTTTGGCCTCCTGGGTGGTGTGCATTGGCAGAGCTGAAAGCTGATACTTTTGGCTTATTCCTAAACTTGCAACCAAAGCGGGTTTAATTTCACATTTGTTGCTAGGAATGTGCAACTGGCTACTCTGCACTCCAGTGATGAGTGCGCTTAACTGCCCACGTGTCGAAACCCTTACAGGGCTTGCATTCACATTCTCACACAGCTGCCTTTGCACATCATTTTTAAAAGCCTACACACATCTGTAACCTCACCTATGAAAAAAATCTGTGTTTCTAACCAAACATGCATAAGAATAAAAAACAAGTGCAGTGCTCGCACAGGGCACAGAAAAGAAAAATGGTCATGAGCAGACAACTTCTTGCTCTATGCACGTTGGACGACAGGAACAAAAAGATGTCTACAGACTTTCCCTTTCTCGGAACACTCTGCACTGAAGCCAGCTCAGGACTGAACACAGTTAGAGGTTTTGCCAATGTTAAGAAGGATGCAAGCATTCCTTCATGGAAGTTTCATCCTTATATACGCCTCCATGACTTCCATATCTTTAATGAAATGTGACATTTCTGCTCTGATCAGGTTGTGTCTCACTGCAACCCCTAGATATTTTGCTGTCTAGTCAATTTTTCTTTTATTGGTTGGAACAATTACCTATGCCTAAGTGGGGTGTCTTGTTTTTCCTGATTTGCTCTCTTCCTTTTTCAGCTCACTTCCATTTTTTAGGGTCTCTGTCTCTAATTTTTAAAATAATTTTAAATTCCAATACTTGCCTCCATAGAAAATGATAAAATTTTCTTCCCAGCCTAGCTAATCTTGGTGTTCTATCAGCATTTAAAATGGCTCTTCCTATTCTGTTGCCTCAGGAGGAGGCCACTTAGTGCATCCTCCAATTTGAGGGCAAGCCATTTTTATCGTTTGTTTTCTGAATAAATACTTCCAATCCATGTTTACCCAGTGATGAATATTTTCATCTAGCCTCTCTTCCTTTGAGTTCCCAGTGAGAATGGTGTATTCTGGCATCTGCCAGAATCACTCCTCTCCCTCACCCAAAACCCCTCTTTTCTTCTGATCAAGGGGAATAACTTCTTTAACCTGAACAGCTATTGAACATAAGCAGCTGCTATTGTTCATTTTTAATAGAACGACTACACCTGAGCATGAATATTAAAGTCACCCTGAAAATAACACAGGGGATTACTGAGGAACTTCCAGTCAAAAGGAATTTGACAGAAATGGGAAAAAAAACCCAAAAAACAAAAACCACCCCAAGCTAGAATATATCTCAACAGAGAAGGCAGACTGACTAAATTAACCCAGAAAACAGAAGCAAGTGGTTGTCCCTTGCATTACCAGGTCCCTGTACCACCACGTTTAGATGCATCCCAACTTTTTGACTCACTGCAGGCAAGATATCCTCCTGCATCTGGTCTCCATTAGACAGTAGGCGTCAGGAGGAGGGGAGGTCTGCTATGGCTTCTTATTTGGAGCGCTTGTTGCTTGGGAGTACAAACAGTGGGCTATTAAAAAAGCCAAATGCTGATATTTCCACAGTGCTTGTAACACAAGCTCCAGTTTGCTTCAGTTTGGTCACAGCGGTTTACACACAGAGCCGCACACATTTAAATATAATATTTATTAAACTTACTGAAGTTTATTCTGAGGTATGACTGCAACCCAGTTTATTCTGGCTGGGTCAGGGAGCCTGTGTCGGGTTTGGAAGTGCGATGTCCTGCCATGTGCACCCACGGAGCTGGAGCAATCTGCTTTGAATTAGCAGCCCAGCTTATTTTATTGTGCTTGGCCTGGCCCTGCTACCCAGTGACCCCGAGCAAGATTGCTCTTAAAAGAGATAATATGACTCGATAAAACACAAGAAAAAGGGAAGAAGTATCAGTCCTCTGGGCCTAATTACAGCCCACAGTGTATGTCCTTCGTTTCTTGGATGCCTGTCATACGTAGGCTGCAGGAGCAGCGCTGTGCACCTGTATTTTGGCTGGCAATAAGCTCTTCTTCCCACACCAGTGATCTGCCGCAGTGCAGGCACAGCATCCATCACCCAGTCAAGGTGCACACTTGAAAATTTGTGTGAAATGCCTCTCTCAGCCTCTCCAGGGCTCCCAAAGCAAAGCCAGGCTTTATGTGGGATACGAACTGAGCCAAAGTTGGAGCTAAAAGCTTGTAACCATTTTCCATAGGGAATCTGGACATAGTGCCCAGCTGTAAAAAGGCCCTTTTGTGTAGAATTGCTGAGTAAAGAGATTGCCTTGGGATGTTCTAAGCACATGTAATTTTGATTATTGCTTTATGATACAAGAGGCTACATATCCCATGACAGAAATCCACAAACAACTGTTAACTTGTAATCGAAGTCATGCAGCATATAGAGCATTTCCCCCAAACAACATTCATTGGCCTTACTTCCATCAGCTACAGGAACATCCCTCTCTTTTTTTTTTCCATAGACAAAAATGAATCCGTTGGAAAGCTCCTCAAGATCCACAGCTATTAACAGGGCAATCTGCACATCATTAGTTTTTCTGGTAGTGCAAGTTCTCAGAACACCGAAGATAAAGTAGAGGCTGAGGAAGAGAAGAATGGAGAAAAACAATTTGCTAGGCACCTTCCAAACTTAAAGGAGAATTGGTTTTCCTGCCCCTTCAAATTACCACAAACCTGTTTACAATTTTGTCAGTAAAATGAAACAATTGAGAACAGTTCCAGCTAAGCTCTAGATACATCCATCATCTCTTTCTTAAGCTCATTTAACTCCAGGTATTTCACTTTATTGCTTTTGATGATTTGGTGGGGCAGGAGCTCATTCCTAAGAGGTTCAGTGTTTCAGAGCCTCCTAATACTGTTCTTTCACAGATCATCTCTTAACACAGCAGCACAGGATGCTGGGGATGTCATTTAATAAATTGCTGAAACACTGTTATTTAAGTTTTATTTTAACCTGACGGTAATTTGATCAAATTCTGTTTAGCTTCTTTTAGAAAATGGAGTTGTGAAACATTTTCATTTTATTAAAAAAGAACTTCCTGCTGATATAGAAATTTTAGATTTTTGTTTTGATTTCTTTATTTCTCTGTGTTTTACCCCTTTCCTCCTCACCACATAAAAATGGAAGCATTTATCTTAGATCCAGTAAAACTCCAAACAAAGTATTTCATAGGGTTTTCAATCCATATGAAATCACATTTTTCATTACATTTTGCAAAAAAATCAGACCAGTCTCAAGGAAATTTCAAAATAATTTCATTCTTTTCTCCATGTCTTTCACTCACATTTTGGTGGTGGTGGTGGGAAAATGTGTTCTGCTCTTCATTCTGTTGGTGGAATCCAATCAAGGACCAAATAGAAAAAAAGCTAAGAAAATGCCACTTCTGTTTAAAAGACAATACCGCTTCTGGTTTTAAGTCACAGAAAACCATTTATCTGGACATTTACATTTACCGAGGTCCACAAAGACATTTTTTTTCTCCCCAAATTAGAAATGGCGTGTGACTGGGTGTCTCTTCCCTCCCTCCATCTCTTGTCTATCTGCTGCTCCTCCAAACACTGTCCGAAAAAGTGGATCCAGTCTCATCAGCCTCAGTATCCTTCCTGGACAGGGGTTTCTCACAGGCCAGGTCTCCTTGGAGGGAACCTGAAAGGATAATTCAGATGACACATCTAATTCTGGGCAGCAACACTGAGACAGTGGGAGGCCTGACAGGTCTGTAGCACTTGCAGTCACAGCCAGGGGAGAGGATTTCACAGCAATCTGCCATGGCAATGCTGGTCCTTCCAAAAGACAGGCGGTATCTGCTCCCATGGGGTCTCTTGGATGATGTATAGATCTTCTTCTTGTGCTTCTCTAGCGTGGTATGTGAGAGGAGGGGCTGGCTCGAGCTATTAGGGGCAATCTTGGCTCTCCCTGTGTAAAGGTTACCAAGAGAGCTGGGATATGCTGTCCTTCCACAAACACTGTTGATTGCCAGCATCCATCAGCTGGAGATATCTGATGTGCTCTGCCAGGAGAGGTTGCTTCAGCAGCACAAACCAGGCACTCCTGCTCGTGTCAAAGAACACGATTTTCTTGTCAGGTGTTTTGTAGTTGCTGCAGGCTCACAGGCAGAGCTGCCTCTGTTTGCTCAGCCTTGCTCTCTCCAGTCAAGAGAAGTCCCAGCTGAGGGATGTGGGGTAGGATCCATATGGGATAGCTCCTAAATCCAAGGAAGAGCAAGTGACAACTTTTGCTGTACACATCCACTCACAGTCCTGGGGTGCAGCGAGTGAGCCCAGTCCTCTGGAAGGTCTGGAGGTCCCAGCCCTGCTTCACCACTGTGACCTCGTGCACTGTTTTAAGGCCAAGTCCTCAGAAATGCCCCAGTTCCCATTGCCTTTGTGTATTACGGCTTCATTTCCTCCAGCTCTCTGCCAGGGTTTTCCTTCCAGTTTCGCACCAGAAGAGCTGTATTTCCCTGTTTTCCCCCATTGTGATGCTAACAGGCTGGCGGGGAGCGCAGGGGGCTGTGCCAGCCAGGGGAGGACGGCGAGCACTGCCCCGGGGAAGGCACAGCAGAGCGGGCTGGATTTGGTGTGTCAGCACAGCTACACAGAGATGCTTCTGCCAACAGCAGCACAGGCTGATGCTCAAGGAAAACCGCTCTTCCCAAAAAAACCAGGCATTGCAATGTCCCAGAGTGTCTGGGGAAGGAAAGAGTTAGGGGCGGTCTCTCCTCTCCTTGTGTTTTTCAAGTACCAGTTTAAGCTCCACTGCATTCACCAGGAAGTTCTGGAAATAATGGGAGTCCTGGACTGTGGACAAAAAGTCCTTGAAATAATGAGAGCCCCGGAGTGTGGACAGGGGCTGGGGCACCCCGGGACGGAGATGACTCAGTCACAAGGGGATTTCTGATTATGAACAAAGCACCCAAGACCAAGTAGTTCCAGGTCCACAAGATCCAAAACCCCTCAGAGGAAATCCCAGGTGGCAAACCACCAGTGTTTGCAGCACACTGGCTTCCCAGCCCTGCACACCCTAGTGCTGCAGCCCAGCTTCTCCCAGGCTCAGGGGTTGCACGAAATCCTCCCAGAGAAGATAACTCCCTCTGCAATTAGGGCCTTTTTCTGTTCTTTTCTTTTTTAATCTCATGGAAAGTATTTCTAGCTCACCACTGCCTCGGAGCTGTGGGGACCTTGCCTGAGGCCACCTCTCAAGCCAGTGGGGTGGCATGGGCTGCAAGGCTGGGAAGGCCGTGCTGCCAAGCTTCCTTTGGAAGCGGCCCTTGTCGGTTTTCCCTTTCAAGCTCTTTTGTTGAAAATCCTTAAGGCACTGAGAAAAAGGCCCTTTCTCAAATCAGTTTCTCCAGACAGCCTGGGAGAACTGGGAGTTCAGCCCATGGGTGCCAGCAGCCTGCTGGAGGGGGCCACCACAGCCCATGGAAGGTCCAGGGCCAAGGAACCAGCCCTGAGCAGGGGATGGGCAGGTGTGGCTGATATCTCAGCACCTACACAAAGGATTCAGTCTTCCTCCTGCCCCAGACTGAGAGGATGTTCCCTTGTCACCCTCAAAATTAACAGCAGGACTTGCTAGGATAGGACCTCAAGAAAATTTCCCCTGTATTTAACACCTTCCCAGCCTCATTACAATAGATGGTTTATACTGATATCCATGGAAGCCCAATGCTTGCCACCCTGGTTAACAGAACATTTGAATCAGAAGGACAACTCGCTCTCCCCAGCTGCAAAATGATCTGGTGTTCAAGGTTCGTCTCTTCTGCTGCCTTTCCTCTTAATGTTAAAACCTAACTTTTTATTTCCTATGCCCAACCGGCATTTAAATGACAAGTTTAGTAACAGTAACTGAAAGTGCTGTGATATCTCCCTGCTTCAAGTCCCAGATTGCAACACCTGCTGGGACAAGACTCTCCCAAACCTGTGAGACCAAATGCTGCTCAGGCTGAGGCCCTTAAACCAGCTCCATCTATAGCCTCTGAGCTTGAATTTAAGCCATCCACAGCCTTGCACATTAGAGATCAAACAGCCTCCATCTTCCCAACTAGGGTAGCACTTCAAAAGGCTCAGGTGGCAAGAAAATGTATTCAGGCCTCTGAGCTCTTTTATGAAGAGCGTACACTTAGCATAGAATCATAAAATGGTTTATAGTCAAATAAATAAATGTGCTATAACTTCGGGAAGCTGCAGACACCATTCAGATGGAGAAGTAAGCAATACATGGATTGCATTAAGTTCTACATTGATTAGAAATAATACAGGAGATAGATTTGCCTTTACAAGAAGTAAAGGCAGTGAGTAAATCAAAACATGGCTCCACATGGATAAATGACAGCACAGCCTAATGTCAGCGCAAAAGGCAGTGAAGCACATCCCTTTCTGTGCTGCATGCAGGTGGAGAGCACTCTCCCCAATATTTATTTTCATTTCAAGGTAGTCAGTGAAGTGTAGGGAAAAAATCAACGGCAATAAATGAGTTGTTGCAACCTGCCCTTTCTGCTCCAGTGATTTCCTGTTTTTGTAAACAGGAAACGCTGCACAACTTGGCGAGGACTCGATGTGATAACACTGAAGAGTGATCAGACAATCAACTATGAAACCACGACAGTGTCTGCTGAGGAAAACCCACAAGCTGTCAAGAAAGCTGCGGGATGTTTTGCGACACAATATATCAATTATCCAAGGTGAATGCCTTTATTTATAGATGGATTTCTTTTCCTGGTGTAATTCCATGCCTTCTCAGTCTTACAGTAAGCCACCTGGCCAGTGTGAGTACGCACATTAATTTCAAGGTAATATATTATTCTGTATAATAAAAACAAGTTGTCTGGTTGTTTTTAGTGAAGTTGTCTAAGCCTGTTCCCATGGGCTCCCCACCTCCCAGGGAGAACTTGCAATCTGCTCTGTTTCATCATCACTTTTGTGTCATTTCCTACTGAGATGAGTGGCACCGAGACAATTTCCAGACGTGGTTATTTGTTCTCCTTGACCTGAGTGACTGCTGTTTTCTAAGCCATTTGCAGTGTCAGTCCTTGGATTTGACACTTGGACTTCTCCGGTTGGGGATTATAATGCTGTATCTTTCATTCAGGCTCCTTATTGATTTTCTGGAGAGAGTTACACTGGAGCTGTTCCAAAAATTTTTCCTTACAAACACTTAATTCTGCGAATCAGGCCAATTTCACATAACTTGATAAGTCAATTTACACCAAGTAAAAAACCTTTCCCTGGACCACCAACCGTAAATCTGAACAGGGTATTTAACAACAATGACTACTTGTAGGTTCAGTTTTTCACCCATACCTAAGGAAGCTTTAACGCACTCAGTTCCCATCTGTGCCTATAACCTGCAGAGATAGACCAAGAACAGCTTAAAACTCCAAATATTTCCCTCCTTTGAATTCTGTCCATCGTTTCCTTGTTGGTTCCCCTCTCAAAGTAAACAGTTCCATGAAAATTTAAGCAATCTTGAATGAGGTCTTTGCAGTGACCTTATGGCTTAGAAGCAGATGAACCCAGATCTCATTGGGCAATAATTTCCTATTGTTCATATACAATCTCATGCTGAAAATGGGATGTGCGTCCCTAAAGCCAGCTTCTACTGTAGTTGAGCAATGTGTTGTCAGGCCTCTTCTTTAAGCAGCTGTCATCTGTAAGCTCAAACATAAACTCAGATGACCTGAGCAGCTCAGCTCTTCTGAGTTACCAGAAGGAGTCCCAGAGTGTAAATAAGGCACCACAAAAAGGTCTGAAAGTGAGTCTAGGGAGGTTTTGAAGTCTTGCCCCAACTGGAGGGCTGTTGGTCCATCCTTGCTCTCCGTGGAAGTTTGAATTTCCATGTGCCTGGTTATACTGCACCCCAGCTGAGGCCTCTCAAATTCCAGATAAAAGCCCTTTAAACAATAGAGAAAGTGCTCAGCTTGTATCACTACTGCCCCATTGATGCCTCTGTGGGGTTGTACTCCATCGAAGAACTACTCCTTTACTCCACCCTTTGCAGAAGAAACTTTTGGGTGGAGAAGAGTAGGACCAAATGCCTGAAGGCACAGTGTCCTGAATCAAATCATCACATTGAGTCGGTCATTAAAAAACATTTTTCTCAAGGGCAAAACAAAGCTCTGAAAAGAACATCGGGAGAGCACTGGTCTTTCCACCGCCTTCATGTCTCATTTTCATCCAGGGATATTGCCCCACTTCATCAAGGCCATGGTAGAGGAGCAGAGAAAAAGGGGCAAACCTGTTGTTGCCAGCACAAAAATTCCAGCCAGTGCCTTTTTGTCACCACTTCCTCCCTAATCCCCCCATTTCTGCTCCTCTCTGTTCTTGAGGAGGCAATCTTGTGTTTGCAGATGCCAAGGAGCCTCAAAGGAAGGAGCAGTAATAAGCACATCTCTTCGTGCCGGCAGCCTCTGGAGGCAACCTGCATCCCTTGGCAGGGCAAGGCTGGCCCACGGCGGGCGGTGAGCCCAGAGCAAACATCTCAGTGTTGCAGCACGTTGAGCTGGGAGGCGTTTGGCTTCCAGTCAGGAGACGAGGCTTCCCAGCACTGCCTGAACAAACACACCTACTCAGCGCCAGGTGTGCTCCCTCATAAACACTTCCTCTGGATGCACCCGGCAGCACCGGCCGGATTGACAGCCCTGCCACAGCCCCGGCGGGGTTTGATGGAGCCGATAAGGATCTCCAGGCGTTCCACCAAAGTGTCAGGAAAAAGCCCAAGTGAGTCAGCAGAAAGGTACGATTCCACACAGGGCCTCTGGACATGATTTGTTGGACTCTCACCCACCGAGAGAGTAGGAGTGTTTTCTTATTGTTTCTAATGAGTTTTGGATCAAGGTTTTATTGCAAGGAAAAGAAAATAAATAATGTCCATTATAAAATGATCTCCTCCCCTAGCTTCTTTTTTTAACCTGATTTAAGAGCGCTCAAGGGAAAACACTTAATCCCAAACCCATTTTGGATTTGTATTTTAGGAACATGCAGGAAAGTTATGTGATGCAGCATGTACTGAGCTCCTAGCAATTCAAAGGCAGACTTTCAAAGGTAGAGTGAAGCTGGGCACATGAATTCCTTTAGCCAGAGCAGGAGAAATACCTGCATATCCTGTGCACTTCTACATGGAGTCAACAGAATGTAAGAAAATGTAAAGCCTTTTTTCCATAATATGCACGAGAACACACAGCACAGATTTATCCATGGCAATTACTTAATTCTCTGGAAGTTAACTCCAAGAAATTTTAACACAGGAGAATCAAGGATGGGGATATTGAAATCATCATGATTCCCAAGAAGCTGTCATGTAATTGCAATTTCAGTCCACCCAAACTAATTGAGATAAATGAATTTCAAATATAGCCATCTGGTATAACTGTACAGCCCAAACAAATGACTCGGTGTGCTCCCAAAACATCAAGATCAGCAGCCTGTTGGGTGCTGCAAAGTTTTACGATGCAAAGAAAATTGAAAACAAAAGCACATTGGAGATCAAAGATGCCCCCGAGGCTGATGGACTTTAGCATCCATACGAAACAGGACTCCAAAGGACCCAGAGGGGTCATCTGGTCCATCTGCCTTCTCCAGGACAGGGCCTGACTCCCCTGCACTATCCCACAAGGGCTGTGGAGAAGAAACCCCTTGAAACACTTTGCAAGCGTTCAGTCACAAAGAGCTCTGTTTTCCTCAGTAAGTTTGCTTCAAGGGAATACAACACTCCATGCCCAAAAGGATTCCTGGCTGCCTGTGCAAAAATGAATCTTTGTGGGGGGAGGAGGCTGCCACACTCCCATTGCTCAGCCAGCCCATCTGCATCAGCAGTGCAATCAGTTCTGCCTCCAACAACACAGGGCACAAAAGGGAACCCCAGCAATGACTCCAGGGCAGGGGGGAAGGACCAGGTGAGGTAAGCAGATGAGATAACCAATACTAAAAGACACTGAGGTGTTATTATAATGGTAGAATAACTTAGGAATGCACAGTAACAGAGGAAAAGCAACTGAAACAAAGAAATACTAAATTTTTCATGGGCTCAAATTAAAGTCCAGTGCCGTGGATAAGGGATTTTGCTGCTACTCTCAGCTGGGTTTGGATGAAGTGTCCTGATCTTAGATAAACATGGGGAAGTTCAGCTGCACAAGACTGAGATCAGTAAGGCAAAAAATTATTGGTGACGGTGCGTTACGTCTTTCCCGTCCTGAACTTCAGTCATTCTGGCCTCACTAATGCTCTGTGGACTACAAGCTAAAAAACATTCGTATATTAGCATAATTTTAGCAACACACTTCATGTGATGATCCTTGGCAGAGGCAGAGCAAATGAAAGCCTCACTGAAACCAGGGACAAAGACCCTATTGACTTCCCCATCATCTGCCTGAGACCACGATTCATCCCCAGCTGTGGGATTCCACAGCACCTCCTGGACTAATGCAGATAATCCCCTCTTATAATTTTTATTATTTCTGATGTTTTTCTTCCACACTGACACATGCTGTACTGACAAAGGAAAAGAGCTAAGGAGTGTATATTTTTAAATGCCCTATAGGGACAGGCTGTATTTTTTATGTGGAGTTTATGTGGTTTGGATCAAAAATCAATGAGGCAAGTGGTTTTGAAATCAGAAAAATTACTATGTTGCCTTAAAAATTATATCTTTCCCATCTTTAAAAATGCGCATGTTTCTCGTCATTGTTTTCCAGTTTTTCCCTTCTGAGGGTATAAGAAAAATTGACTTGAGATTTCTAGCCAATATAAAGTTATATTGTCCCATAAGGACACTATTTTCCTTGTTTTTTAACTTGGTCTATATTTACCTCCTTGGTCAATATGGGTGAGCACTGAACTCAACCACAAGTCAGTACAGGTTTACGCTGGCAACTCACTGTTACATGTTTTGAATTAAGTAACTGAAGGGGTTTTTTTATTTCCTGCAATGCAAATTCGGGGGAAGGTATGGTTAAATCAGAACAATGGAGTTAGAGTCTGGAACCACTTCAAAAACAAATTAAAATACTTCATGTCAGGAACAACCTCAAATTCCTTCACTACCTGCTGACATTTTTGCAAAAAGAGATACTATTTTAGGAGGGTGTAATCATAATTCAGCCCAGTAAAGAAAGATATTTCCCATTCCCTGGCATCAGTTACTAACAGGGCACATGATGGCAGGGTAAGGACACTGTCAGGTTCTTTCCTCTGCAGAGAGGTGGGGCAGAGGAGCAGGTAGGGACCTGACTGCATTTTGGTTGTCTTTCTGGAATCAACACTGGGAGAAGACAGCCGGTCACAGGAGGAGGAGAGCAGTTTACACTGGATGAGGCAGCTGGGATTTGAACAAAAGGCCTTACACTTTGTGGCTGGTGGGATGGGCATTGGTGTGAAGCGGATGCTGTTGACTCCAAGAGCTGCAATACAGCAGCCTGCACAGGCCCATGGAGATCCCCTAAGTCCTCCTGTGGTCCAGAGTCATCATCACTGCGCTGCAATCCATGACTTGTGTTCCACGGATCTTGTGGTACAATCTGGATCACAAGGAGCTCTCAGGGTGTTTGCCTTCAGGTGTTCCATAGTAGTGCATCAAGTAAGAGTAGATGTGGATTGGATATTTGGAATAAATTCTTTACTGTGAGAATGGTGAGGCACTGGAACAGGTTGTCCAGAGAACCTGTGGATGCCCCATCCCTGGGAGTGTCCAAGGCTAGGCTGGATGGGGCACTGAGCAACCTGGTCTAGTGAAAGATGTCCCTGCCCATGGCTGGGGAGCTAGAACTAGATGACATTTAAGGTCCCTTACAACCCAAACCATTCTAGGATTCCATGATTCTATGATTCTGTGATTTTTTTTTTTTT